>CM035291.1:5259015-5279850 GCA_020226075.1 Hydropotes inermis
TGGGCTTTACCGCCGGCGGGCTCTGCGGTCTTGGGTAAGTCCCAGCACCTCTTGGAGCCTTAGTTTTCTCCTCTGTATGTCCATGGATTCTGCTGGATGAGTCTTGCTCCAGGTGTGCTCCGTTAGCATCACCCACTGCTCACTGAAGGCGCATCTTCTGGCCCTTGCCTCGACCCGCTGATGGCTGGGGTGGGCCTGCGAGTCTGCATGTTTAACCCACCCACGGGTGCTGCTCCCGTCCTCCAGCTGAGGACCACTGGCTAGCCGGGCTCTGGGGCTTCTTTCGAGCTTGCAGTCCACACTGCTGGCAGGGACTGGTCTGGGCGGCTGACACGGGTGTCTATATGGTGGCTGGGGCCGAGTTCGGCGGACAGCTTGACAAAGCATGAGTTTCAGGAGAGAGGGACTGTGGCTGGAGAGGGGATCCGCAGTTCTGGTTGTGTCCACTTGCACTTCCCTGAGACACACCGCCTTCTCCTGCTGGGTGAGTCTGGGCGAGGCTGCTGTCTAGGCGGAGTGCAGAGACCGTGGGCAACCCTCTTCAAGTTCTGTCTGCTCCTCGCAGACCAAGATGGTCTGACAGTCAGCTTTACCCCCATGATGTAGCTGCGGACATACCCTTCATTTCCAGAGCGGTGTGAAATTTGAGCAGACTTTTTCTCCCTCTTCTTCCTCCCTCCCCTTTCCCCTCTTTCCGTCTCTCCCTCCCTCCCTTCTTCCATTTGCCTTGCCCCCATACGGACATTCCAGATCTCCTCAACAGGCTCTCTAGAAGGGCGGCAGCTGACTTGACCTCTCACCAGGATGTCTGGTGGAATAAAAAACTCCCAGAGACCTTGCAGCCCCAAGAATCTATGCCTCTTTACTTCCCCAAAGGACAAGCCCATCAAGTTAATGACCTACCCGTACACCAGGAGAGGTGATTCATTAATTACAGGTTGGCCAACAGCACAGGACGGGCCGAGGAGTGAGCGGGTCCCACTGTGGTTTCCAGCTGCATCATCGCAGAGGGCCCCACACGAGTCCTGCCTCGTGCACGGCCGCCCCAGGACCGAGCAGTCGTGTTCTTCTCCGCGTCTTGCGGCCCGGCCTCTGTCATGCTGCGTTTGTGAGCCTGTGCATCCCTGCCACGGCGGTGAGCTCTCTGAGCTGGGCACGGTCTTCTTCCTTGGATTCCCCAAGGCCCAGCAGTGTTCCCGGCCCAGAGTAGCCCTTTGTATTTGCTGTGGCTACAAATGGAGCCCAGGCTGAGTGACTTAACAGACATTTACTCTCTCTCAGTTCTGAAGACCTGAAGTCTGGGATCCAGGTTTGATTTCTCCCGAGGCCCTTCCTTGTCTTGCAGATGGCCTTGACTTACAGATAAACACCCTGAGTCCAAATGCAGTTCTAGGAATAAAGAGTTCCCCTTCTTATTAGGACACAGTCCTAGATTAGGGCCTCATTCAACTTAATCAGCCCTTTAAACATCCAGACTCCAAATGCAGTACTGGGAATTAAGACTTGAATATATGAATTTTGGGGGGATATAAGCCCATAACACCTTCAACAAGAGTCAGGGAGCAAATGAATGAACCAGGAAGATGGCAGTCTGTGCTCAGCTCTCTTTACAAATGGACAGTCTCCTCCTTGCCTCTTCCAGACACACATAAATAAGCATGGAAGTTTTATTGGATGATAAATGAACAGGAGGATAGATTCTTTTTTTTTTTATAAAATTAAGGCTACTAATGATCAGACACTTGTGATCAGACCAGAACCATCACAAGGTCTGGTGGCTACAGAGAATATTAAGGTTTTTTGTCTTCCTACATTCTTGAGTTCCTGGGAGGTCTTGTAGCAGAAGATTCCACAGAAAGACAAGTTTTAGTTTTGCACCACTTTTGTCAGCATGACTTTTCAACTTCCCCTTTATGTAAGTGTGTGAGCAGTTGAATGTGCGTCTGCTAGATTGGAGTTGGGGATTTGAAATCCTGGTGCAGTTCTCATGCCCCCGGCGGTCTTCTGTGCCTCTGGAGCGCCTGATCAGAGTTTTCACAAAGCACAAAGCTACAGAGACTCCAGGAATCCCTCTCACTCTTACCAAGTCCTTGCATCAGCACCCTTCTCACGCTCCCTTGGTGTTTGGAGTGTGTTGTACTTTCCAACACTAGTGTGAGTCTAATTCGTTTGGGGGCTCATACCGACTCTGAGAGGTAAGGGAGGAAAGGATCATGCTTCCCCGTTCTCAGTGGGGAGAGGAATGAACAGATCAGTTATATACGCACAACTTCCCTGACCTGGAGTTTTCGTTCCTCTGCCCAGCTCCAGGGTGACTTGTCCAGATGTCACTCCCACGGATCTTAACCTCTTCTCACCTTGTATTTTCTGTTCCCCGTCAAGCTTCCTGGAAGTAGGACTCAAACATTTAGCCGCTATGTGAGTCCGTGTGCCTGCACACAGTCGGTGCTCAATCATTACTCATAACGGAGCATGCATAGTACCATCTCGAGCAGCTACTGTGTCCTGGCCACTGGGCTTTGTACCTTCACATACTCCATCTTATTTAACCCTGCAGCCCTCTGCAGTAGGTATACTTTTCATCCCCATTGAACAGAGGGGAAGGCTGAGGTTAGCAAGCTTAGATGATTTGGCCAAGGTCACGGAGCCAGTAAGTGGTAGAATCAGGATTTGAACCTGGGGACGCCTGACAGGTCCAGCTGCTGGGTTTTATCTCTGCTCTGCACTAAGAACTCCTTGCTCTACACAAGGAGTTAAGAACCTACCAGGCTAGAATCTAGGTCTCCTTTCTCGAGGTGTTGGTACCCAGAGCCCCAGTGCAGCTGGTGAGCATCCTTTCAAATGGTCCACAGGGTGACATTTTCCAGTTCACAGGCAGCTTAAATTTCCCATTGTCTAATCTCGATTTGGCTCATTTTACATATTTCTGATTAAATGTGCCTCCTTCAGAACACATATGGGCTCCTACGCACACACATGACTCTGTTCAACTCTGAGAGCTCATTGCCAAGTCTGAAAACAGACCTGGACATTTCTTTTTCTTTTAGGCCACCCTATGCAGCATACGGGGTCTTCGTTCCCCACCCAGGGATTGAACCCACGCCCCCTCCATTGGGAGTGCGGATTCTTAACTGCTGATGGTTGGGGAAGTCAAGATCTCAACATTTCCAAGTTTCTCTCCTCTCCCAGATCTTGTCTCCATCCCCTTAACCCCAAGCAGCCAGCCTGAGAATTTGGGCTTTGAAATTATGACCTTCTTCAAGGGCATGATTCATTCCCCAGTGTCCTTTTAGAGGACGCAGTCTGCAGAGCTGGCAGTAAAGAAGTAAAGTATCATTTCCCTTTGGAATTAGCAAAACAACAACAACAAAAACCAAGGAAGGGTGAATCTTGTTTCAATAGGGAATGTACAGCTCACAGTGTAATTATGGCCGAATGGCTATTAGTAATATAATTGTCAAAGCGTGTTTTAGGACGTGGAGTTGTCAGAAATAGTAACTGCATTCCATGTCCCGCTTCCTCTCACAGTAAGCCTGACTGGCCCGAGAGGGGGGTCTCACCCGCGCAGCCCATCCTGTGACAACCCCCAGGAGCCAGGTGTGTGCTTCTGCAGGCTGCATTTGGCTGTGAATTACATTTTCTTTTCTGCCAGCTGCCTGACAGCTAAAATCATACCTGCTATCAGAAGTGACAGGGGCCACATGGTGACGTGAAGATGTGCCGCTGGGTCTCGGGGGAGCGGGCGGGCCAGGTCCTCCGGGCCCTCGGCCCTGACCTGCGTCCTGCAGGGCGTGCCCAGAGCCGGTGTGCTGGGTGCAGGCAAGTCACGGCTGGAGGCTCATCAGAGTCCTGGAGGTCGTGGCCAGCTGCCACACGGAGCTCTTAATAGGCTTAAGATGTTGGCAAAACCCTACCCCTTAATTGCATTGTGGGGCAAAATGCAAAATCCATCACCATAATTACTTCCAAGCACTAGATTCCAAAGCATTTTGGCTGTATTCAAATGGATACTTAAACTCACAGACAGCAGGCTTAATTCTCCCCCAGTGGCTGATGGATTTTGGTCATTGTCCCAGTCCCCTCATGAGGCACACCCCCACCCCTGTCAGGATGCCTGCTTTTTTCATCTTTAGAGAACCGAGCCATGTGGTAAGCCCAGCTTTAAGGCTTCAGGCTTCTCTGCTGGCTCACTGCCAAAGAACCCCCCTGCCAGTGCAGGATACTGGGGTTCAGTCCCTGGGTCAGGAAGCTCCCCTGGAGAAGGAAACGGCAACCCACTCCAGTGTTCCTGCCAGGGAAACCCTATGGACAGAGGAGCCTGGTGGGCTACAATCCATGGGTTGCTAAAGAGTCCAACACAATGTAGTGACTAAGCAACAACTCCCTAAATAGCAACATGGCATTCTCTTGTTCCACCCCAAGCCCTTATAAGCTGACCTCAGGCAGTCTCTCCTCTGGGTCTGTCTAGATTCCTCCCCTCTCCTTTTCTTGGATTCATACTGGGTTTACAGGGGCACCCTCTCGCCTCCTTTAAGGTATTATTGTTGGAAACTCACCACTCCGTCATGAGGGTCATGACCACGACCTGCGTGGGCCCGCAGTCGTATCTTACTCTTTGCAGCCACATGGACTGTAGCCCTCCGAGTTCTGTCCATGGGATTTCCCAGGCAAGAATCCTGGAGTGGGTTGCCGTTTCCTTCTCCAGAGGATCTTCCAGACCCAGGGATGGCATTCTCATCTCTTGTGTCTTCTGCATTAGCAGGTGGGTTCTTTACAAGCTGAGCCACCAGCTACTACTTATTCAGCTGTCACTGAGGACCAGCCATTGTGCAGTGCATTAGATCTCCATCTACAGATCCCCTGGGCTTGAGAGGACCACTGGGAGGATCGGAGTTGGCCCACCTCCTCCAAAGCCCACCCCTCTCTCTGCTGCTGCTCCAAAGCTCCCAAGAGATGAGCTTGAGTGGCTTATTTATTTATTTTTTTGAACAACAGGCTGACTTTATGGGCATGCAGCCATATACCCACCCAGGGCTCCATGCCCACAAAGGCCTTGAGCTTGGGGCTTGATGGATGCGAGTGATCCGTGGATGAGAGTCTGGAAATTCTTACTCCTCCTTTCTTTGAATTTGTGCTGTGTAAGGGAAGTCCAATGGACAGAGGCACTTGTACTGGGGCCATGGAGTCTTGGTGAAGCACATTGCCATTTCTGGGGCCTCCCGGCACCCCCGGAAAGGTTCTCAACCCCCTGTTTCCTGGTACCCTGGCGCCCCAGGTCCTGCCCCCCCTTCCTCTCCACCACTGCCGCCTTCTGCCTGGGTGTTGACGGGGTGGGGGGGGGGGGGCCCGGGGGGCCCTGCTGCCCTCGGGCAGGGCCTGAGTGTGAACTCGGGGAGGGTGGGGTCAGGTGTGTGCCCTCCCGCAGCTTGGGGTTGGTGGTGGCTGTCCCCACACTGGGCTGGGCTGCCAGGGCCTCTCACTCACCCCTAGCCCAGGTCCTAGTGTCCTCAGCACGTCCTAATGCCGAATTGTTGCCTGGAAGAACTAATTCTGACTCCATGTTCCACCTGTTTCTTTTGCTTCCCAGTTGCTTTTGTTCACTAAGTGGATACTCTTTATACATAAGGGTCTGCCTCGGGGAACCCTGCCCCTCTGTCTGGATGTTGAACCAAAGTACCTTTGTTTGGGAGCCCTGTCCACCTGTGGGTGGCCCAGGAAGGAAGAGATTTAACACATCCCCTAGGAGATGTTTGCAAGATTAATGGGCTTTTTGCTTTGCTTCTTCACCTCTTCCCCATCTCTGTTCTATAAAAGAAATTGGCATCCAGACCCTGATGAGATGGTTATTTTGAGACATTACTCTGCGGTATTCTCGGGCTCCTTGTCTCAGCTGGTTGTGCGGGAAGCAGAGCTAACTTGGACTTGGTAGGAGAAGTAACAAACCTCCCTGGTGGCCCTCTGCCTGTGGGCTGGGGAGCCTGCCTGCCTGCCTCGGCCCTGGCCAGGGTGCTGCGTTTTCCTCTCACCTTGAGCTTCCCCGGTGGCTCAGATGGTAAAGAATCCGCCTGCAGTGCCGGAGACCCGGGTTCAATCCCTGGGTCAGCAAGATCCCTGGAGGAGGGCCTGGCAACCCACTCGAGTGTTCTTGCCTGGAGAATCCCATGGACAGGGCGCCTGGCCGCCGCGGTCTGAGGTGCATGGAAACAGCGGCATGAGACAGAGAACATGACGGTAATTTGGGGGCTGGAGGGTGAGGGCCTCCTGGGAGCAAGTGTTCCAACACCTTGGCCTCACCTAGCTGAACACTTCTGGGAATATAATAGGCTCTCCATTTTCTATTTAGAAAAAGACATAAGTCAGTAGGAAAAGCAACAGTTTCCCTACAAGCGTCACAGACCTGAGAAGAAAAGCAATTGCAGTTAGCAGATGGGAAAGGGAGAGGTATTAGGTCTCAATTTCAAGACACAAAATTGGGTCCTTTTGATTTTTTGGTTTCTGCACAATAAACCCAAGGAGGTCAACGTCTGTCAGTCTCTGGGCCAACATGGAATGACCCTGAAATATTTACAGGCCTGCTTGCCTGCTGTCCCACTCAGGGTCAGAGCAGACCCCGACATCCTAATGTGGTCCCTAGACAGGTGTCTTGTGGTATCATGGAACTCTCGAGTGTCAGGGCTGGAAGGAAACACATATATTCAAATCCGCATTTTGCCAAGAACTAAAGCCCAGGGCTGATGCTGAAGCTGAAACTCCAGTACTTTGGCCACCTCATGCGAAGAGTTGACTCATTGGAAATGACTCTGATGCTGGGAGGGATTGGGGGCAGGAGGAGAAGGGGACGACAGAGGGTGAGATGGCTGGATGGCATCACTGACTCGATGGACATGAGTTTGAGTAAACTCTGGGAATTTGTGATGGACAGGGAGGCCTGGTGTGCTGCGATTCATGGGGTCGCAAAGAGTCGGACACGACTGAGCGACTGAACTGAACAGAAAGCCCAGGGAGACGTGCTTTTCTTCCTCACTTAGGACTAAGACCAGAGATCTCGTGGCTCCTCATCCAGTATCTTTACCTGTATTAAAGGGGTGATAACTAGAAGGCTTCCCTGGTGGCTCAGTGGTAAAGAATCCGCCTACAATGCAGGAGATGCTGGAGACATGGGTTCAATTGCTGGGTCAGGAAGATCCTCTGGAGAAGGGTATGGCAAACCACTCCAGTATCCTTGCCTGGAAAATCCCATGGACCGAGGCATCTGGCGGGCAATAGTCCATGGGGTTGCAAAGACCTGGACACAACTGAGCACGCAGGCACGGCACAGTGAATACGCTAATGCTGCTGATTTAATACGCCCCAGGTAGAGAGCTAGTCCCCGAACGCAGAACCTGGCTTGATTCTCACAAAAACCCTATGAGGAAGGTATTTCAGGCAAGTCTCACCATAGGCATACGTAACAGGCAATCCAACTGTTATTAGTTTCATGGCAGTTTCCATAGTAAAGCACCACAGAATGGGTAACTTAAATAATAGGCATTTGTTGTCTCGCCTTCTGAAGGCTGCAAGTCTGAAGTCAAGGTGCTGGCGAGACTGGTTCCCCTGAGAGCTGTGACTGGTCTCTCTCCCAGCCTCCGGAAGCCCCAGGCCTCCCCAGGCTTGCAGACAGCCCCCTTCTCCAGGGGTCCTCACGTCCCCTGCCCTGTGTATGTGGCTCTGCACTCAGAGTCCCCTTGGGCAGCAGTCATACTGAGTCAGGGCCCTTCTAAGGACACTGTTGTACAGATTGCCTCGTAGAGATTCTGGGACAGTCAGGCCACGCTGTGAGGCGCTGGAGGTTTAGGGCTTCAGCGTACTTTTTTGGAGGGATAGGATTTAGCCCATAACAAATTAGAGAGAGAGAGAGAGGAGAAAGGCGGGAGATGAGGTAGTGAGGGACAGTTCTGTCCTGTTTCCAGCAGAAGACAGCTGTGGAAGGAGGTGAGACAGGCCCCGTAAACCTCCTCCTCTCCCCCATCAGATTCAGTTCCTAAGTGCCTTTCAAAGTGAGCCTCTCACTGCCAAGAATGTGATTATACTATTTCAGGAGAGTCATTTTTCACACAGCCTGGCTCCTGGAGACAAACCTGCTAGACCCTCTCGATGACCTGAAGAGGCCCGATCTGTGTACTGAGCCATGGCTTGTTACCTCCATGAGGGGAAAGGAGACCGCTGAACTGTGGCCTGCTTAAGGGGTTTGCAAGGGAAGCTCTGACAAGTAGGGAGTCCTTCTGTAGCCACTGACTTTAGAATCCAACTCTGACACAGTTGCGGACACACCTGCATTGTCTCCATGGTAACAGTGGCATCCCAGAAATGCAGAGCGATTAAGTCCCTTCGTCGAGATCATCCAGCTAGAACAGCAGGACCAAGGAATTGACTGCATGTCCCCTCCGACCCCAAACTCAAGGACTGAGCCTGGGGGTCTAGGCTGTGGCTCAGGTAGACTTTGGAGGAATCCATTTTCCCCTGGAAGGGTGAATGTTTGTTCTGTATATAGAGAGCAAACATTCTGTGCATACACACACACACACACATACACACACACACATATATTCTATGCATATATATAACATATGTATGTACATATAAGTTTGTTTCTTTATTATTGATTTCTGGCTGTGCTGGGTCTTTGTTGATGTATGTGGGCCTTCCTCTAGTTGCAGAGAGCGGGCGCTGCTCTCTGCTTGCGAGGCGCAGGCTTCTCATTACGGTGGCTTCTCTTGTTGCGGCTCTTGGGCGCCCCAGCCCAGGCTCAGCAGTCGTGGCACACGGGATCAGTTGCTCTGCAGCAGGTGGGATCCTCCCAGACCAGGGATCAGACCCGTGTCTCTTGCACTGGCAGGTGGATTCTTTACCCCTGAGCCCAAGGGAAGCCTGAGAATGTCTGTTTTTTATTCAATCTCTCTTTGTTCCTAGAGAGAGCTGGTTGTCTAGAAGCTCAGCCTGGGACTGACCTTTGCCTTCCTTCTGTCTTGGGGTTTATAGTAGTCAGGAAAGGCAGAGAGAACCCTCCTGCGCCACAGGCAGAGATGGCACCTTTGTGAAAGTCTCCCTGGTGGTGGATTAATCAGTCGTGTCCGACTCTTTGTGACTGCATGGGCTATAGCCTGCCAGGTTCCTCTGTCCATGGGACGTCTCTGGCAGAATACTGAAGTGGGTTGCCATTTCCTTCTCAGGGGGAATCTTCCTGCCCCAGGGACTGAACCCAAGTCTGCTACGTTGCAAGTGGATTCCTTATTGCTAAGCCACCAGGGAAGCCCTAAAAAGCTCTGAGGAGCTATGTTTTCTCCAGAGATTGGTTCCAGGACTAAGTTCCTGCAAAACCCAGCATTTCTCATCTTGGGCTGTCAGAGCAGGTGCCAAGGAGAGAAAGCCACTGACCAAGAACTTAGCTTGAAGTCGATGCAGAAGGAGGAGCGGTGGGGGACAAAACCCAGGTCAAAGCCAGAACAAGCATCAGGAGTTAAGCCATGACTTAGGAGGGTGGAAACATGGGTCCATCAGATGGAAAGGGTTTCAAGGGCAGGTTCATTTACCTGATCCCCATGGAGGGTATTCCTAAGGAATAAATGACATAAAATGTTCATCCAGTCTCTGGTTTTCTCTTCCTTCTTTCAGGTTCACGCAAGGTAGGAATTCGTAGGTATGCACATCCAAGTGGTGCCTCCAAATTTACTGTTTGACGAAACAGCCCTCACATCCGAACAGCACCCTTTACCAGGCCTCCTCATGTGCTCTGACACTCGAGAAACCCTGCAGTCGGCCTGTTGCCTGCCCCAGGGTGACCATGTGCGTGGTGCCCTTAGAAAAACCACGTGAAGATCGGAGTTCTGCTGCCATGGGTCAGGGAATGAGCAGAACCACCAGAACCAAGGAGAAGGTCCTGGAACGGTGTCTCCTCTGTGACCTGGAGAGGGAGCTGATCCTTCTCATGTCCTGGCTTTAGACTTCTGCTCTCCAGACCTATGAGACAGTAAGCTGCGCGGCCCGTGGTGCTTTGTTAGGACAGCTCTAAGAAGCCAGTGGAGCGGATCCCAAGGCCATTTGTGGGTGTCGTAGCTGGTTCTGGGAATCATGCCTTTGATCCTGCTCATCAGCCAGTCATTGAGTATGGCCCGCCCCCCACATCCAATGGGCCTAAACTGGGGTGGCTCGGTTGTTGTTCTTTATTCGCTAAATCGTATCTGACCCTTTTACGACCCCATGGACTGCAGCCCACCAGGCTCCTCTGTCCATGGGATTCTCCAGTGAAGAGCACTGGAGTGGGGTGCCATGCCCTCTTCCGGGGGATCTTCCCAACCCAGGGATCGAACTCGCGTCTATTACGTCTCCGGCACTGGCAGGTGGATTCTTGACTGCCAGCACCACCTGGGATTCTCATGCTCCCTCTAGTCAAGGGTTATTCCTGCAGAGGTGCTCAGCTCTGAGCCATCAGAGGCCAGCACTTCTGCCAGAGCCAGGGAGAGGGTGAGAAAAGAGAGGTATCTTCACCCAGGGTGCAAAATGTCAGGGGGTGTCAAACGTCAGCAACTAAGATAAACAATATTTTAACACATAATTACAAAACAATTACAATGAGTGAAACCATGCATGATGAACAAACACCTCTCAAAAATTTAAATTTTAAATCAGTGGTATGGATTTTTTCCCTCTTGTCGCGAATGTAGACAAGAGGAATGCAGAATGACTTGGTGTGGCACTGCTCCCTGCAGCTACAGAAGGGAGTGCCTTGGTCCTGAAAGGGACGTCAGGGTGGCAAACCACAATGCCCACTCTGCCCAGGAGGAAGTAAAGCCAGGTTTAGGACCTAGGTGGCCTGGATGCCTAACCACTGCCCTCTACTGCTTGGAAGCATCTAGAGGCAGTCTATGGAGGGAAAGCAATGATGAAAGCCGTAAAGTCATAAAGTCTGTTGTGTTGCAAAATCAAATCAACTCATTATTCTGTGAAATGGAAATGCCAACAGGGCCACGACCAGCTGGGTTATGGTGCTCTGGGCTCCCCATCTATGAGCACCCTTCTGGACGCAGTAGAGAAGGGAGTCCACATCGGCTCCCCCACCGCTGACACAGTCTAGTCAAGGTCGTGGTGTGCAAGGACACGGACATTTGCTCGACTCTCTCGCTCAGCATCTGCCCAGCCTCTGGAGTGACGCAGGGCTCCTGTCCGGCATGTCCCCTGAGGTTTAATGATGGATCCGGTAGGTTTTATGTCCCGTGTGCTGGGTCTTTTAACTCATGGCACATGGGCTCCAGGTACGGAGGGATGGATGGATGGTGTCTATACATTGACCTCTAGCCTTCATCCCGAAGACGGTCTCCCCAAGGGCACCTGAGTAATTCACTCTGTTCCTTGATTTCCGCTCCTCCCCTGCCCGCTGACAGAACCTAAAACAAGAGACAGCCTTCCTTTGCCCAACTGTTATAAATTCCCGTCTGAGCGGATCTCAGGCTGATTGCCTTGGCTCCGCCATCTGTCTGTAAATGAGGCTCCTCACATGTGACGGATGGCCCTGTGCTCTGGACTTACCTTTGACCTGATAGGAAGCATCACCGCTAACTATTTAACAAGATTGTTTCAGAGCTAACTCCTCCGGATGGTGTTCTCCCTGGGTTGATCATTTCTCATCAATAAAAACTGTCTGTGGGAAGAAGTCACTCCCACCTCACGTTGAATGATGGGTGGAACGTGGCGTGGAGCTTGGAGAGCCCCTTGCCTCCTGAATAAACATCACAAAGGTTGTCAGAGGTTAGTCTCTGGTCTTCCCGTCAAGCCTGCATTTAGCAAAATTAGGGTATGGATTTTCCTTTATTCTCTGTGATCACAAATGTAATGTCAGATTTTTTTCTCCCAGAGAGCTTTAAATCCCACCTCTGCTCAATGTCAAGGTTGTCAGAGCCATCATTTATTCATATTTTTGACCTCTGGGGAGGACAATATCCAAAGGGTCAGGGAGTGTTATTGGATGTCAGGATGAAAATTCACAGCTCGGAGCCTTTTACAACGCTACATTTAATCAGGCCCTCGCGAATGAGGATGCAGTGTTGGCTGCTGTATCTCCCCGGAAGAGCAAGCCATTCCTTATTAGCAGTTATGCAGTGTGTATGCAGCTCCCGAAGTTCTCCATGCGGAGAGCTCTCCGAGCCTGCTTGGGTTTTTCTGTAAGGAAGTAGAGGCCTGTGATTTTCGCCCTGGTCACCGCCGTGACCCCTGGAGCTTCTGCACGGCCGCTGGCTGGGAGGGGCGAGGGGTGGAGAGTGGGCTGCCAGGGCTCCTTCCTGCAGGCCGGTCCGGGCTGCTCAGAGGCCTGCCTCGTCCCCACAGGGCTCCCGATGCAGCTCTTTCCCCAGAATGTCAAGGCCCAGGCAACCTAGGAAGCTTAATGATTTTCTGAGAACTGTTTGGAGAGGCCTGGAGGGCTGGAGGAACAATTAATCAATGCTAAATAATAACAATAGTTATTCTCTGACTCACGCACAGAATAAATCCCTCATTCCTGACCCACAATGGATACCATCCACATATTCACGGTGGAGCCTGTAGGCTCATTAGAATTCTTGCCAATCGGCATCTTATGTGTCTTCCAGACAGTTGTTTTCCCAGTCATTTTACACAGCTTGGAAAGAGCTTTTGTAAACCCCACTGTCTTTTTATTGGTGCATCTCCATTCCCCTTGAGGCAGGTGAGAGATAAGGTTCTGCTGGGGGTGCGTTCAGAGAATGGGCGAGAGAGGCCACCTCAGGGCTTTGGGACCAGGAGACCTGAATTTGGGCTCCTGGGTGGCTCAGATGGTAAAGAACCAACCTGCAATGCAGGAGACCTGGGTTCGATTCCTGGGTTGGGAAGATCCCCCGGAGAAGGGAGTGGCCACCCACTCCAGTATTCTCACCTGGAGAATTCCATGGACAGAGGAGCCTGGTGGGCTACAGACCATGGGGTCGCAAAGAGTCTGACACGACTGAGTGACTAACACTTTCAGACCTGAATTTATGAACTGGTCCCATCACTTTTCTGCTCCATAACTTTCTTCATAACTTCTCTGAGCCTGTTTTCTCATTTGCAAAATGGAAGCAATTATTTGATTCTATCCCCGTGGCCCTGGAGAAGATTAAGTGAAATAGTGAACAAGAATTGAGGTGGAGGGCATTCTGTTTTCTCCGGGGCTGGTACAGGGCAACTCTCTGATGGGGAAGGAATCTCCTGAGTAGCTCGCTTGGCTGGACAGTCATGGTCATACTTCCGAGGAGGCAGAAACTGTCCTCCCAAGTAGGGGAAGACTGGAAACTGGAGTGGGGGTGGGAGAAGGAAGGGCTGACAAAACAGGAAACGGGGTGCTGAGCATCCTTCCAAGTGGCCTTTCCCCTGCTTCTCCTGGAGAACATGCTAGAGATGTTGGTGAGGCTGATCCCTGGTGGATACTGGGGAAAGCGTAGCAGCCTTGGGCCCGGGTCTCCAAGGGCCCAGAGACAGCAGTGACCATGAAGGGCAGAGAGAGGGGAGGCTGTGAGTCCCTCAGGAGCTTGCAGAAGTCCTCAGGACTTGGACGTTGAAAGAGGGGTGTGGGGGTCAAGTATATTTCACCCTCAATGTGGGGGGACAGTGTCCTGCAGCAGACAAGCGTCGCATGGTGCACGGTTTCTGCTAAAATGCTCAGAAGCGGGTGCTTTGGTCAGAGTTAATGTTCTCCCGTTGGCCCGAGGAGCTGGAGTGGCAGGTGCATCCCTGAGGTGGACCCGAGCCGGAGAAATAGAGACTTCCGCTTTCTAACTCCTACAGCCTTTGAGATGGAAGCTGTAAGACTGAGGGCTGGGGAGAGTGCTAAAAAGCTGGGCCACTGAATCACGCCTGACTCCGGACTTTCACCTTATCCCATCTTATTAACCATTTGCGGGCTTTTTTTGTGGTGGCTCAGATGTTAAAGAATCTGCCTGCAATGTGGGAGACCTGGGTCCGATCCCCGGGTTGGGAAGACCCCCTGGAGGAGGGCATGGCAACCCACTCCAGTATTCTTGCTGGAGAATCCATGGACAGAAGCCCGGCGGGCTACAGTCCACGGGGTTGCAGAGTCGGACACAACCGAGCAACTATGACTTCCACTTTGTCTTACGTGAGTATCAGTATCAATCATTTGCATTATGAGTTTCTTTTCCAGTTCATACCTACTCAGGTTTCTGGAAGCCCAAGGAGGGGAGCACCATCCTCCTTGCTGCTCTGAGTCTAGGGAGCACAGCAAGGGTCTCTCCCATCACAAGTCCCCTCTGCTTGCAATGTGCTCTCCCCCCTGCAGGTCTCAACCCCACCGAACCTTCCAGGTCCATCTCAGATGCCACTTCTATGTAAATTTCCCCCTGATCCTGCAGTCAGAGGGTGTCTCCTGGTGTGGCCTGCCCGCCGAGCAGGAGGTGCCTTCTCTTGCAGAAGGCCCAGGGGATACGTCGCAGGCTGTGATGCTCACAGAGGATGTGCCCATCCTTCACCCAGATCACGACATCCACTCATCACTATGGATCGTTGCATCCAGAGAACTTGGATGTTTTATTCAAGAGCTGTCCTCACTTCCTTTTCCCTTTCCCCACCTGTTCAGGCACTCACTTTCTTATGGGAGCCGTTCTGTTTTTACGAAGCATCAATGTTTTTACCCCTTCACTCCAGCGACTGCATTGACTGGTTCTGTTCGATAGAACTTTCTGCAGTGATGGAAATCTATATCTGTGCTGTCCAATAGGGTAGCGACCTATGTTATTGAGCACTTGAAATGTGGCTAGTGCAACTGAAGAACTGAATTTATAATTTTATTTCATTTAAATTAATTTAATGCTAAATTTAAATCTCCACATTAAACATGTGACTGCTTGTTCCCATCTGGGACAGGGCAAGCCCCAACACTGACAAGAAGAGACTTACACGGGCAGATGGGCCGGCTCCATTGCTGGCGAAGGAACTAACTCGCTTTTGCACGCATGACCTTGAAGACTGCATGCTTCAAATACATGCCGAATTTCTGCTGACCTCTCAGGGAGGAGATCGTTGTTGTTTCATCACTCACTCACGTTCAACTCTTTGCAACCCAATGGACAGTAGCCCACCAGGCTACAGTTAAAAACCCTGCATGCCAAAGGCAAAGCGTTTTCTCTCTACCATCATGACTTCAGGTAAGTATACTTAGTTTTCTGTAGCCCACACAGTGCCTTTCAAAGAGTGTGTGTATAATAAATATCGGAGGGGAAGTGAATGGGGACCTCATGCTTTTGAAAGACTTGAAGTCACCGTGATTCTCCGTTTTTAAAAACAGACACAGTGATGTCTGGGGTGAGGATATTAGGAGACTACAAAAAAAATCATTTAATAAGTATTGTTTGAAGGCATCTTCTGGTATCCAGCGATCGTGGTAGAAAGGGGACATGCGGGTTATTTCTTTTCTCCCTTACAGCATATCAGTTCCGGAAGCTTCCTTGAGGGAACGTTGGCGAGTTTAGTGGTATGGGCCAGTGTTACGGCTTGATCTGTGTCCCCCTCCCCCAAAGTTTGGGCTTCCCAGGGGGCACTAGTGGTAAAGAACTCGCCTGCCAATGCAGGAGACATAAGAGGTGCAGGCTTAATCCCTGGGTCGGGAAGAGCCCCTGGAGGAGGGCATGGCAACCCACTCCAGTATTCTTGCCTGGAGAATCCCATGGACAGAGAAACCTGGTGGGCTACAGTCCATAGGGTTGCAAAGAGCCGGACACGACTGAAGTGACTTAACACACATGCACAGCCCCAAAGTTGAGGCCCTAGCTCTGCAGACCTCAGGACGTGGCCTGTTTGGAAGTGTGGCTATTGCAAATGTAGTGAAGGTACCATGGGGTTGCATTGGCGCAGAGTGGCCCCTTAATCCACCCTTAAGCATTCCAGTTGGACTGGTGTCCTTTTAAGAAGAGGGAAATTTGGACAAAGAGGCAGAGAGACACAGGGAAAACGCCACCGGGCAGAGATGGGAGTGCTGTGTCTACAAGCCAAGGAAGGCCTGGGGCTGACAGCCACCACCAGGAGCCAGCAAGAGGCCGGGAAGGAGTCCGCTGCCAGCACGGCCCTGCCAACTCTCTGGTTTTGAACGTCCAGCCTCCGCAACTATGAGAGAATGCCCTTCTGTGTTTTGGCCCGCCGGCTTTGCCGTACTTCGCCCACGGACACGAAGGCCGCCGGTTTAGCCGAGAAGGCTGCGATGGCGGCGGTACGGGCTCCACGGCTGGGTCAGCGAGGCCTCACCGGGCCGCGCCGTGGCCGGAGCGCGGCAGAGGGCGCACAAGGAGGCGCGGGCCGGGGTGACGTCGCTGCAGCCCCCAGCCCCTGGAGAAAGCCAGGACCTCTCTCCCATTGCAACTCCTGGGCGGTGGGCGTGGAGCAGAGACAGAGCTCCAGCCCCTGCACCACCGCTGACCTCGGTCAAGCCCTGCTTCTCTTCTCTGTGAGATGGGGCTGCATCGTCTTGGAATTTTGTCCCTCACTTGTGCGGGCCTGGCCTAACCTCCCCTACTGGATGGGACCTTTGGAGGGCAGGAATGGTACCCACTCACCTGCTTCAAGGAGCTCGGGGGTATTGGGTACTGATCACACAAAGGGCCCTGAGATCGTCCGTCCGGTCTACTCCGCTTACTGCTGGAGACCCAGGGCCTGGGACTCAGTAGAGATTTACTGAATGGAAGACTCTCAAATGAAGACCCCGTGCTGAGTTGGTGAGCCGTGGGGCGCACCCAGGTCTGTCCCTCGCGCGGCACTGAGGCTCACTTCGGAGGCGCAGGAAGTAGTAATGTGTCACAGAAGGTCGTTGGTTCTGGTTTGCTCTCCTCCTTTGCATCTTGGAGTGACAGAGGGGAGCAGGACTGAGGGGCCAGGCCTCCAGGAGACCAAGGGTCTCTGCCATTGACCCCACGGCTCCAAGGCCCCCATTTTCCACCCACTCCGAGTAAGGGAATGGGTGGTGTGTAGGGAGGAGGTGAGTCCAGGCTGAGCTCAGAAGCGAGTGGGGCGCTGAAGGGAAAGGAGGGGATGAGATAAGATTTGACGTCTCTGGGTTGCTGCAGTGTGGAGAATGTCTGAGCATTCCCACGAGCCTTGAGCTGCAGACGACCCACCAGTGAAACTGTCAGCCCTGTGACTCGGACCAGGCAGTTGTAACGCAGACAAATGAACAGCAAGAACAGTCTCCTTTCTTTTTACCAGTGGGTCCTTCCACCCTCCTTCTGTTCGTTCCTTCTTTTTAGAGCAAAACAGACCCAGCGTCTTCACGGGTACGTCCTGCGGCCCCACACTCCCTCGGAAATACTCGATCAGATCCAAGCCGGTTCACCTCATTAGGTTTTTCTGTCCATCCTTGTCAAGATCTCCCGCTTGGCCACTGCGGCATTATTTCCCTGGTTGCCATCTCAGGGGAAGGGCCATGGCGAGGAGGTCTCTGCTGTAGAAGGAAGGGTTTAGCAAGGAGCCACTGCTCCTGCAGCCCCCACAGAAAGAACACACTCTGTTTAACGTGGAGGGCGGCAGAACCCTGTTCAGATGCCCCCGTTCCCTTCCCCACACCTTCCTGCTCCTGAGCACCCCCTCCTTCAGGGGGGCATGGGGCCTGCCCTCCTTGCATTGGACTAGCACTGGTAACCGGCTCCTGTGAGCTCAGTCAACTCTGAACAAAACTGTTGACTCCCTCTTCTTCCAAAGGAAAATTTACAGCTCCAATTTCTAGAATTTACATCATTCATTTAATATTCCAGCCTCCTTTCCCCAAAGCTTCCAGCGCAGCTCGTGTCAGAAGGGACTACTTATTTCCCCAACCCTTTTTGCATTATTAGTTTCATTTATTATTTTTATGTTTTCTGTTGGGCCCATGTACATATCATTTCTCTGAGTTCCCTGGAGCAACTGACAGTGAGCTGGGAGCCGTCATCTCTCAGCCAGGAAAGCTATGATGCTGTCATGGGTTCTCCAGGGAAAAACATTTCTGGCTTGTGCATTTTGAATTAGCCCCAATTAACCCCTCAAACCAGCCCCCAAATGTCCATGCAGATGTTGTCAAGCCTTCTGCTCCCCATTTCTGTCTGCTCCAGACAGTGGGGGACTTCAGGGGACAACATGTGATGTTTTAATTTCTCAGAGAACCAAAATACCTGTCTCCCACACCCCTTTATCTTTTGGAGATACGCAAGAACCAGAGAAGACTGGAGTCTAAGAACGCACCATCGTTTGAGAGGAGAAAGGCAAGCTGATTTTACCTTGCTTTTGAAAACTGTGGTGTTTCTGTTAAACAGTTGAAATGGCCACGAGCGGCTCTGTGTCCTACGACAGCTGCTGGTCCATTGCAAAGAAGCCTTGTGCAAAGTTATGCCTGATGGCAATGATCTTCACTAGATGTCCCATGTCACTTTCAGAAATGGCAAAGACCTTTAACAAAGTCACCTTTCTAGGCTGGTATTTAGCAGATATGTTTTGAGTTATCATGGGTGTAAATGAATTCTTTCAGCTTCTAAGAAGCAGGATTGTCCTTTAGAAGCATTTCTGTTTGCAATCAAGAGAATTGTCCAGAGCACATGTTGTGGTTACTCAGGGCAGAGAACTGCTTCTTTCAGGCTTGGAGAGACCCAGAAGTCACCTTGCTTGTGTCTGGGTTGGAAGCTGTTTGGGAAGACCTGTCTGCTCATGATACATTGGCTACAGTGATGGCTTGACTTGGACCTCCTGCAGGGGGGAGACTCCCTGATGTTTGCTTATCTGATCACTTCATTCCTCTTCACGGGGGTAAGAGGTAGCAGGGTGTCAGCCAGGAGGGATGCAGAAGCATGGTAGGGTTGCAGGGATCCGTCCCTCCTGAGTTGTGAGTTTCGTAACAGGTCACTTTGTGTTTCAAATTATCAGCTCCGTGACTAACCCTTCCACTGCCTGGTCACCTCCCATGTCCTCCTTGACATATGTGGCTGAGAAGCTCAGGGTTCAACGGAAGCCCCTTGTTTATTTTGGGCTGGGTCCTTCACATGTTGTTAACTCGCTCCTGGACTCAGCCCCATGTACCATATGACTTAAAAGGCCACTGATTTCCAATCACCCTGGGAGATTTTGAAAGTCTTAATGTGAACAAATGCACTTACATGAAGATGAGGCTGAAGGAGAGGTTCATGTTTGCATATTTACATCTTCACAGCACTTTCTCCCCATTATCTCATCTATGCCTCCTTAGCCCATCACGAATGACAGACTCGCTGTTTCACTCTGGATCCTTCTTAGAAAGCACTCTTTAAAGTTAAGATATTTGACAAAATAAAACTTCGCCCAGAGTGAGACTAGCCTTGGAAAATCTGACTATATTTGGGTCAGATGCGTTGGTAAAGAAGAACTGATGCAACTTGTGGCAACATGTGGTATGTTTATTTCTTAGACACGATAGTAAATTAAGAACATATAAAATGGAGAGGTGTATTTTTAAAAATATATATCTTTCTGAGAAACACTGTGTTGCTTATAACATCCTTGGGAATGGACTTGCACTCGTGTTGAGCCTTGGTGACATGTGTTGAAGTCTGTTGCTGGACCCCCAGATGAATATTAAGTCTCAGGAATGGTACTTACTGTCTGTAATACTATTACCACTCGGTCTGCGGTGGGGTCCCTCAGTCATTTTTTCAATTAAAAAAGGCCCAATGCTCTATTAACCTTTTGTCTGCTGCTCCATCCTTCATGTTGTCATTGCCCTGAGATGACGAGCCATGTATTAAAAAAGGCATATATTACTGTAAACCTCTTCCACGTTCTCTGTCGTTAGAAAGATGAAGTATCATTTTTTCATTAAAAAATATGAGACAGTTTGTCATGCTCACAACCCCCGGGCCTGCCTGCCATCTCTTTGTTACGGGACATGAGAGGTGACTCCTACCACTCAGAGTCCCGTGAGCTGGAAAGTCTACTGAGCCCCTCCTCATGGACGATGGGCCAGCAAAGGGTTTTGCTCTCAGGAGGCAACGCTGTGGCCTATTGATGTTTTATCCTCATGGCTGGTCATAGGTGAGATGCTGGCCTTGGTTCACCAGATATCTGAGCAGTAAATAGAACTGCACACTTCACACCGTCCACCCAGAAAACCAGGTTGCTTTCCGAGTCCCCTCCTGTCTTCTCATGTCGGAAACAGAGAGCTTCTCAAGGAAGCAGAGTCTAGGCCGTCCACTCCGCTGCGGATCTCCCTTACCGTCAAGCCTTCTGAGCAGCTGCCCAGGGTGGTCAGCCGGTCAGGTTACCAGGGACTGTGTTGGCCTAGAGATGAGCAGGGCCAGGCGTCTGCTTCGAGACAAGCAGAACCCAGCCACCATCGTTCTCTCTCTGGTGCCAAGTGGCAGCCATTTAGGGCCAGTGTCCTGGCTTCAAGTTTCCAGAACACCCAAAGAATTGCCTTTCTTTTTCCATCCCAAACTTTGGGGGAAAGGCGCCAAGGCCATTGGACCTTTGGAAATACACGCTTTGGCTGCATGCACGTGGCTGTGGGGGTTGGTTTCATCCTGACTGTTGGGATCACAGGCCGCAGCTGCTGCATTTCCACGTAACCCTGTCCTCGTCCTGCTGGTCAGTCACGCCTCTGTCTCCCCTGCTCTCCCCCGCTTCGAGTCCCACCGTTTCTAATCCCTCCGCCACCTCAGTCGGCCCTGACTCATGGGAGAGAAGCCAGCTCCTCATTCGGTCTGGCAAGCACTCGTGGGCTGTGTTCATTGGCACCCTGACTGGTTTGTGAGATCTGACCTCGCTTGTGAAAACTCTGCTGCAATCCTTTCATTCATCTCTAATGAAACACCC
>CM035291.1:5292638-5386226 GCA_020226075.1 Hydropotes inermis
TGTTCATGGATTGGAAGAATCAACATTGTCAAAATGGCCATACTACCCAAAGCAATCTACAGATTCAATGCAATCCCTATCAAGCTACCAACGGTATTTTTCACAGAACTAGAACAAATAATTTCACAATTTGTATGGAAATACAAAAAACCTCGAATAGCCAAAGTAATCTTGAGAAAGAAGAATGGAACTGGAGGAATCAACCTGCCTGACTTCAGACTATACTACAAAGCCACAGTCATCAAGACAGTATGGTATTGGCACAAAGACAGATATATAGATCAATGGATCAGAATAGAAAGCCTAGAGATAAATCCATGAGCATATGGTCAGCTTATCTTCGA
The DNA here is from genome assembly GCA_020226075.1 of Hydropotes inermis. Classification (NCBI taxonomy): domain Eukaryota; kingdom Metazoa; phylum Chordata; class Mammalia; order Artiodactyla; family Cervidae; genus Hydropotes; species Hydropotes inermis. The sequence continues at coordinate 5,292,983 of CM035291.1, forward strand.
CAAAGGAGGCAAGGATATACAATGGAAAAAAGATAGCCTCTTTAACAAGTGGTGCTGGGAAAATTGGTGAACCACTTGTAAAAGAATGAAACTAGAACACTTTCTAACACCATACACAAAAATAAATTCAAAATGGATTAAAGATCTAAATGTAAGACCAGAAACTATAAAACTCCTAGAGGAGAACATAGGTAAAACACTCTCCGACACAAATCACAGCAGAATCCTCTATGACCCACATCCCAGAATATTAGAAACAAAAGCAAAAATAAACAAATGGGACCTAATGAAACTTAAAAGCTTTTGCACAGCAAAGGAAACTATAAGCAAGGTGAAAAGACAGCCCTCAGATTGGGAGAAAATAATAGCAAATGAAGCAACAGACAAAGGATTAATCTCAAAAATATACAAGCAACTCCTCCAGCTCAACTCCAGAAAAATAAATGACCCAATCAAAAAATGGGCCAAAGAACTAAACAGACACTTCTCCAAGGAAGACATATAGATGGCTAACAAACACATGAAAAGATGCTCAACATCACTCATTATCAGAGAAATGCAAATCAAAACCACAATGAGGTACCATTACACTCCAATCAGGATGGCTGTTATCCAAAACTCTACAGGCAATAAATGCTGGAGAGGGTGTAGAGAAAAGGGAACCCTCTTACACTGTTGGTGGGAATGTAAACTAGTACAGCCGCTATGGAAAACAGTGTGGAGATTTCTGAAAAAACTGGAAATAGAACTTCCATATGACCCAGCAATCCCACTTCTGGGCATACACACCAAGGAAACCAGATCTGAAAGAGACACGTGCACCCCAATGTTCATCGCAGCACTGTTTATCATAGCCAGGACATGGAAGCAACCTAGATGCCCATCAGCAGACGAATGGATAAGGAAGCTGTGGTACATATACACCATGCAATATTACTCAGCCATTAAAAAGAATTCATTTGAATCAATTCTAATGAGATGGATGAAACTGGAGCCCATTATACAGAGTGAAGTAAGCCAGAAAGATAAAGACCATTACAATATACTAACACACATATATGGAATTTAGAAAGATGTTAATGATAACCCTATAATGCAGAATAGAAAAAAAAAAGACACAGATTTATAGAACAGTCTTTTAGACTCTGTGGGAGAAGGCGAGGGTGGGATGTTTCAAGAGAACAGCATCGAAACATGTATATTATCTATGGTGAAACAGATCACCAGCCCAGGTTGGATGCATGAGACAAGCGCTCGGACCTGGTGCACTGGGAAGACCTAGAGGGAGCAGGTGGGGAGGGAGGTGGGAGGGGGGATCGGGATGGGGAACACATGTAAACCCATGGCTGTTTCATTTCAATGTATGACAAAATCCACCACAAATAAAAAAAAAATTAAAAAAAAAATAAAGTAGGGGCTTTCAGAATAAGATCGGGGAGAGCAAGTTGCACCATCTCCTCCCTAAGAAACACTGAGCAATGACTTCATCACTATTTCCTTTTAGGTGGGAATAGAACCCATCTCCGAGGGCTGGGGTCAGGATCTGGTGAATAGCACATGGGAAACAGCACAATATCAGGCATACAGTTGGTGCTCCATACATGTTGGCAATACTCCTTAGTTACTTCAAGGTGTGAGCGAGGCAGTGAAGGCAGTGGTGGTGGGAATGTGGAGAGAGACAAGGAGGGAAAGAGAGAGGGAGGAGGAGAGAGCGAAGACCTGGCCGGCGGTAGCTCCCTGGTCCTATGGAAGCATGCTCTGTGACTCGGGGGGCATTTCTTGGAGTCTTTCCCAGCTTTGAGAGGGGGGTTAACTTGAGATACAGGGTTCTTTTCCAGCCCTGTCGTCAGCCCACGAGAGCACTCAACCAGGTCACTAAGGGAAGTTGTTGTTTGCTCGCTTCTGTTTTTTGGGTCTGAACGAGAGATTCCGGAGATGGAATCGTTTCCGTATTGATCACCCCAGGCACATCGACTACACACCTACTGTCTTGCCAGGGGGTACGAAGATGGATTAGATTCAGTTCCTGTTCACCCCCGAGGAGTTCCCAACCTGCTTGCACAAACAAGGTGGAAACTCAGAAAAAGTTAAGTCTTAATCCAGGAGTTGAACCACAGCTCAAAACATCCCTCCCACGAGGGCAGCACATAACCTTTGCCTAGTGAGCAGGACCGTGAGTGCTCAGCTCCAAAGGCGGGAGCCGGGCAGAGTAGGCCTCTGAGATGGCCATGATGGGGCCGTGATGGAGCCTGGGCTCCAAGGAGAGTGTTCTGGGGGAGCTGTGGGGAAATGGACATCATCTTCTGCGGGCAGTGGGGAGACAGGTCTGAATGGCAAGGGGGCCAGAAGCCTGGGTGGGCAGGCCCTCCATGCCGAACCTGAGAGCTGGGTATGTGTTTGGAACTAGAGGTAACTTTTGAGCAGGGAGTGACGCCACTCCTAGAAACGTGGGTGATGATTCTAGCGCTTTTACTGAAGACTTCCCTGAGTGCTAACACCTGCACTGTGAGTGCGAGACCCGCCCTGGGAGGAAACGGGGTGTCCCCACATGGAGGCTCTTCCTGCACCTCTAAGACCTGAGTCCTGAGTGCCTAAGACTGAGTGCCTCTGTCCTGAGTCCTGTTTCCTCAACTCTTTCGTCGTTAGAAAGAATCACGGTTTCATCTGCTCTTTGCAACAGCTCCTTGTAGAGGATAGAGCGCGGTGCCCGGCTCTCAGGTTAAGTTAGTTGCAGGTCTAGAGGCTTCCTGGACTCACATCCAAGTTTTCTGGGTCCAGGTTCAGGGCACTGAGTCTGACTACACAGCGGTTCTAGGAGTCACACCTGGTTGGATACAAAAATTTGGTATAAACTGAAATCTTTGCCTTTAAGAGCATTTTGTTGTTTGGTTGCTAAGTCATATCCGACCCTTTGCAACCCCATGGACTGTAGCCCGCCAGGCTCTTATGTCCATGGGGTTTCCCAGGCAAGAACACTGGAGTGGGTTGTATTTCCTTCTCCAGGGGATCTTCCCAACTCAGGGATCGAAGCTGCGTCTCTTGCATTGGCAGGCAGATTCTTTACCACCGGGAAGCCCATCTTCCATCTTCAGAATAGAAGCCGTTTCCCCAGTTTTGTCTAGAGAACAGCTGACAGGAATTTAGGAAATGATTCAAAAAAGAAATGGTAGTCAAGGCGTTCAAGAAAAAGTTGCCTTCAACTCCTCCCCGACCCCAGTAGGCTGAGGTTTGCCTGTGAACCTCAGTATGGGACGGGTGAGCAGTGCGCAGAAGCCAAGCAATCAATTGGCCACCGGACCCCTGAATGGAGCCTGCTTGTCCACTGGGCCTGATGGCAGAGATGGGGTTTATTGCTGGGAGCAAACGGTTGCCATGGATACAGCTGGCTAGGTAGCCTCAGGGCCCCACTGAATCGACCCAGGCAAAGGCCCATTTCAACCCCTCTGTGGCCCTTTTCGAGCCAGGCCTGGACACCATCCAAGAAGCTAAATAAGTAGGAAAGTGAGGAGACAGCAACCCAATTTGGCAATTAGCCTGAATCAGGCCAGGCAAGATGGATTTTCAACTTCAAGGAAATTGGCAAGAAGAGCAGAGGGAACCCTTACATTTTTCTTTCCCATTTTGGGTCTCTTTCCAGTGAGTTGAAAAAATCTATTTTGCAAAATATATGGGCCCAGAAAGAACCCAAAGCTAGGAGAGTTTTTGCCGTTTGATGTATCACCCCCTTTATTTAAAATGATGAAAGAGAGAAAATGTTTTTCAAAGTGACATCATTTATCTTATGATAATCAATGGAACCCTCATAAACTAATATATTAAAGAAAACATTTAAGTTCAAACCAAGAAAAAATGTGAGAGGTCTTTGAAGGAACCCCAAGGCTCTGAGGGGGAGGCTCTGTGGCTTCTTGGTTCCCCTTTCTGAGGTCTGTTGTGTTGGTCGTTTAATCTGGACCCTCTTTTCTGCCATCCAAGGAGGCTTGTTGTGGTTATCGTTCAGTTTGTCAGTCATGACCCCATGGACTGCAGCACGCCAGGCTTCCCTGTCCTTCACTATCTCCCAGAGTTTGCTTTAACCCATGTCCTTTGAGTCGGTGATGCCATCCAACCATCTCATTCTCTGCCGTCCCCCTCTCCTCCCACCCTGTCTTTCCCAGCATCGGGGTCTTTTCCGATGAGTCGGCTCTTCGCATCGGGTGGCCAAGGTATTGGAGCTCCAGCTTCAGCATCAGTCCTGCTAATGAATATTCAGGGTTGACTTCCTGTAACGTTGGTTTCCTTTAGAATCAGCGGCCAGGCGGCTGATCACTAATAAACCACAGGGCCGATTGCTCACAGCTCTTCCCCAGCTGGTGCTGTCGTAAATACCACGGCACTGACTTGAAACCCTGTGCTTGGGACTGACCTTGATTATTGCTGAGGGGTTGGGGGCCAGGACACCTCTGCCCATGTCTCTGGGCTCTTTTCTTTTCCAGGGAAGCCAGCCAGGCAGCTTTGATTTCCCTGGAAATCCTTGGCTGGTAGAACATGGGGCTTCAGGCAAAAGCGAGTTCATCCTTCCCCTGCACAGCTGTTCAAGGCCCGTGTTGGTTCTTCACGTTCTTCCGACTCCACTGGCACAGAGGAGGCTGGCAACAAGCTTTCCCTCTCCCTACCAGGCCCACAGCCTGTGGGGGAGGCTGCACCACAGGGAGTCAGTCAGGAGAACTGCTTCCCGTCCTTTTCCATTTTCAATAGTTTGTGACCCAGTTTGGCCTGCAGATGCCCCCGGTGCAATGAGCAGCTACAGTGCCTGTAGGTTTGCCTTCCTGTTTTGGGGGCTAAGTTTCCTGAAGACCCAGGGAGGGAAGCTGCCTTGTGTCCTGTTTGGAATAAGAAGGCATCAAAATAGGTTTGGCTTTATGTGGATTGTTATGTGGGAGCAGAGAGGTTGTTGGGGCGTCCCTAGTGGCTCCAATGGTAAAGAATCTGCCTGCAATGCAGGGGACCCACGTTTGATCCCTGGGTCTGGAAAATCCTCTGGAGAAGGGAATGGCTACACACTCCAGTATTCTGGCCTGGGAAATTCCAAGGACAGAGGAGCCTGGTGGGCTACAATCCATGGGGTTGCAAAGAGTCAGACATGACTCAGCGACTTTCACACACACAACGAGGTGTTATCTCCTTTGTGACTGTGATCTGAGGGCACTAGAAAGCTTACTGCCATCAAATATCTCAGCAAAACGTCTCAGCACCTGAAGCTTCAGCATGGTGTTTATGCATAAGGTTAAGCATTGCTTGCTTGCTTTAATGTATATATATCTTGATGTCTCTGTTTTTGAGACTTTCTAAGCATCTTCTTATAAGATCTAAGACCTCTTGTGGGCAACAGTGAGTCCATAGAGTCTAAGGGTGAATGAGTGGGCAGAAGTTTTCTCCTCTGAGGACTAGGGCAATAGAACTTTCTCTTTAGTCTCTTCCCTGGACCCTGGGGGTATTCGAGGCTCCTGGGACACCACGGACACTTCTCCTAGCTTCCCTTCAAATAATGTTCTAACCATATTTCAAACACCAGCAGGCTCAATCCTTTCAGACACTAACTGACTCATTTATTCCTCTAATATCTGTTATATGAAAGTGGGAATTTGTCAATGCTAGAATAAAGCCTCTAGAACATAGTAAGAACTCAAAATATGTTGAATGAAGGAGTAATTCCTCTGAATAATCTTATATTGTTACCATGATTACCTTCATTCTACAGAGAAGCCAGCTCTACTTTAGAAAGTTTAAGTCATGATTTCAGAATCTCCCAGCATGTTTGTTGTGAAGCTGTGATTTAAATTCAGAGCTACACGGTACCAAAGCAGTGTTCGTAAGTATGAGTCCTCAGAGTGGCTTCACAGTAGGGCACTCGCGGAGGATCTCCAGGTGAGGGTGGGGGTGAGACCAGGGAGGCCGCACCAAGTCTGTGCTGAGGGAATCAAAACAAATCTGCTCCCGTGTCCTTACTCTTTGCTGTTGTTGAGTTGCCAAGTCGTGTCCAGCTGTTTGCAACCCCAGACGGTAGCCCGCCAGGCTCCTCTGTCCATAGGGTTTTCCAGACAAGAACACTAGAGTGGGCTGCCGTTTCCTTCATCAGGGGGTCTTCCTGACCCCGGGGTTGAACTTGAGTCTCCTGCACTGGCAGGCGGGTTCGTTACCACTGAGCTACCAAGGAAGCCTGTCCTTACTCTTATACTTGCTCCAAGTACGTGTATGGGTCAGAAGAAGACTAACCTGATGACAGAGTTAAAGTTCTAGCCCAAAAGACTGGTTCTGTGACAGCAGAACGATGTACTATGGGCATCCCAACCCCGATGGTGATGATTTCCACCGGTGGGAGCCAGTGGAGGTGCTGGAGAAATGTCTTCTGTCTTGAAGCAGGCGATCTAGAATAAATGTGCTACATGTTTGTGGTACATGGTTTCTTAACCCATAAAACAACATGTCACCCTCCATACTGAGTATATACACTTGGGGAAGTGGGACAAAGGCCGGGAGGAGGAAATGCCTCAACACTCCCCAGAGTGAAACTCTTCAGGACTATTTATTTATTCTCTAGTTGGTCAGCAGGTCCTGGGTCTTTCCTTAAGCTATGTGAAAACCTCTCTGATACCTCCTATTATGATGAGCTCACAGTGGAAGACTGATACACACATTAATATAGGAGCTAATTTAATGTTAAAAATACTTTGAGGCGCCCCAAAAGAAATGTTTCAAAAAAAAAAAAAGACCTCTTGGAAGACAAAGTCTGTGTCTTTGTCTCTCTGGGCCCAGTACAAGGACTGGCACATAATTGTGCACAAGTAATGTTTGCTGAAGAAAATGATTGACTGAATTCTTTGGTTTGACGTTGATTCCAAGGACGCTGGCTCTTACGGCACTGATGCGGAGTTGGTGGTGAGGGTGGGTGTGTAGCAGAAACTTGTACTAGAAAAGGGTTACTCTCTTGGAGCTGGATTAACCTGAACTGTTACTTTACCCTACCTTTAAGGGCACCCTTCAGCTCCAGATTCTTCTCCGTTCTAGGTAGGAACTGGGGAAAACCTTCCGCATGGGGATGAGCTCAGCTTCTATTTACTCCTGCTGATTCTCATCCCACAGCAGTAGCTCCCAAGAGTGTCAGTTCCTTCAACTTTTTGTGAAAGTGAGAGTGAAGTCGCTCGGTCGTGTCCAACTCTTTGTGACCCCATGGACTGTAGCCTGCCAGGCTCCTCCATCCATGGGATTTTCCAGGCAAGAATACTGGAGTGGGCTGCCATTTCCTTCTCCAGAGGATCTTCCCGACCCAGGGATCGAACCCAGGTCTCCCTCATTGCAGGCAGCTGCTTTACCCTCTGAGCCACCAGGGAAATCTGTAATTTGTACATAAAACACACCTGTTTTCACATGTTTACAACTCCAGCAGTGACTGCCACTGTCCCTGAAAATACTTTCTTTCCTTCTTACAGTGTGAAATAATTTTTACTTGGGAAACAAGGCCACTAAGCATAGAGATTATATTTCCCAGCCTCCCCTGCAGCCAAGGGTTGCCATGTGACTCCAATGCGGCCAATAGAATGAAAGGTGGAAATGAAGTCTTGCCCTTCGGGTGAGGGGTGTGCCCTTGACTTCCTCTCCCCAGCATTCCTCCTGGCAGGCGTGCAGACGTGCCGGTGGCCACTCAGAAGTATGTGCACAAAGTAAACACCCTGGGAATGCAAACCAACCCGACAGCAGGGGACAGGGGACTTACACAGCCTAGATCTGATGTCATACTAAAACATGATTCTCTCTTGGGTTTGTTCCTCGTGGGTGCTATTGTAGCTAATTCGTGCAGTAACCTAGTCCATTGCTTAAAATGCTTGCTGGGTCAAATTAAGTTTATTTGTCAGACAAATGTCATCTTGTTGCATTTGGCTCAACTCTGTTGCCCTCCTCTCTGGAAGAATTCTGTGAGTTGATGCTTTGAAGGGAAGGCCCAGTATCCACTCTGTGGAATTAACGTTTTCCCAGCAAAACCTGGAAGAGGGGAGGGGACTTTAGTCCCCCTCTGACCCTGCCTCCTCCTCACACAGTGGTCTGTGGTTACCGTGGCAGGCGGCTGGAGGAACTGATGTGTTGGACACCTTTCTGGGCTCCTCTAAATCAATCCAGGAGTTTGGAGCACGATTTCTTCTAGTTCTTCTCTTTCCTCCCCCATCCCTTCTTCTTGTTTTGAAGAATCAAGATCCCATGGAAAGGCCTGTGTTTCTGAGCAGCTGGCTGTGGGCTGGTGGGAAAGGTTGAATGTGGCGAGACCGTGGAAGCAGATTGTATTTTTCTTTTGTTTTCTCTGTAGGAGGGTCGTGAAGACACTGCTGCCCTAGAAAACAAGGATCTTGAGACAGTGCCTCATCTGTGAAAGGCGGATTGGACTTACGTGTCCCTCTGCTGAGCATGAGGGTGACAAGGATGGACACGCGTGGGGTCTGTTCTCCGGAGCTCAGGGTGACAGCTGGGGAGACCTGGGAAAGCAGAGTCGGGGCTCCGCGGTCCTGGTGCTGATGTGCTCAGGATAGAAGGGGTGCAGCAGAGGGGAGGGGAGCACCCTGCACTCAGCTGGCCTGTGGACTCTGCTCAGAGGGTCTCCTGAGAGGACTGCGCTCATAGGCCAAGGAAGCATCCTGCCCATGAACCATCCCCAGCTGCTGGTCGGCCCGTCGTTCCTACATTCACTCCTGATTTCCCGAGCATCCTCTGTGTTCCAGGGACCAGGAGAGGCCCCGGGGCTAGAATGTTGGGATGCTTGGGTCACGTGACCAGGAGGTGATGAGTATAAGAGAGAGGCCGAGAGGGTCCCGGAGAAGCCAGCCCTGACACGGTCGCTGTGGGACCAACACCAGCGGCCCCCAGACTCCCAGCTGCTGCTTATTTGTTGAGTCCACTGCATTCAGTCCAGGCCTGTTTCCGAGGACTCTCATGTGAACAAACGACATGTGTGTGGCGTTCTCTGTCACTTCAGTCGTGTCCAACTCTTCACGACCCCATGGACTGCAGCCCGCCAGGCACCTCTGTCCATGGGATTCTCCAGGCAGGAATCCTGGAGTGGGCTGCCATGCCCTCTTCCAGGGGATCTTCCCGACCCAGGGATCAAACCCGCGTCTCTTTTGTCTCCTGCATTGGCAAGTGGGTTCTTCACCACAAGTGCCACCTGGGAAGCCCTGTGAGTGGATAAGTGCCAAAGAATGATGTTTAGGGTGGGCTAGGGACACAGGGTGGTCTGGGTCACTGTACTGGGCATTTCCAGAACTTTCTACCCTTCTTCATCTGCAATGGTCCTGGGAGGTGAGCCCGGGAGTTCTTGATGAGCCTTCTTGTCTTCTGGCCTCTAGCAGGGCTGAACCAGTCCTAGTCTCTGCAGGGAGATCAGAGGCAGGGACGGGAGTGAAGTCAGGGTGCTCCTTCCCTCCTTGGGTGGGTCACCCTTTGGAGTGGCTGAGTCCACCTAACAAAGGCAAGCTCTGGAGCCCATCTCCTTCTCTGGACCCAGGGAGGGGCCCTCCCTCTGCAGGCCGCCCTCCCTCTGCAGGCCGCCCTGGGAGTTATGCCCTCCTTTGCTGGCTTCCCTCAGCCCCGCCCAGGCTTTGTGAGAGTCCCTTCCCCACGCTCTCCCCAGGGTACCCTGACGGCCGGTGCCAATTCTTTCTTCTGTGGACTGACCTTGCTGCTCCCTGACGCAGCCTTGGGCCCCATCCTGGTGCCAGGAGAGCTCTCAGATCGTATCAGTGCCTCTGAAATAGGTGCTTTGACATTGCTGGGCCCTCACAGAGCCCCCGCACTGGAGACAGGAGGAAAATGAAAGGCGGGAGAGGCGCCCCCCCGACCGGCGAACCCCAGGGCTGCAGGCACCTGTGACCTCACGCACGGCGGCCCCGCTCTGGGAAGGATGCTGGCTCTCCTTGGGGCTCCCTGGGATGCGGGACTGGTCCCCACGGCCTCCCGGAGCTTCCCCTGGACCTTCTGCCTCCCCGCTCCCCCGCCACGCCGCCGTCCCCAGCCAGCAGCGGCCCTTTGTTCCACACTAACGAAGCATGTTCTGCGGGGAGCTGGGGGTCCCACTTCGATTTTCAGGACCTACAAATAACGCTCCACAGCACATTGTTTGCTTGAAATTACCCAGAGTCCAGCTCTTCCGCGCTCCTTCTGTGCTATGGAGAGAAGCCGCAGCGACAATCGATGGGTTTTCCATGGTCTCTGACTGTCCACTAGTCCCGATTTTGCTGGCTTTCTTTTGCTTGTGCAGTCCCAGCTGTGATTATCAATAGGAGCATTCAAACCACTCCTGATTCTGATTGTAGCAACAGTAATAAGATTTTTTTTTTTTATGGGAGGATGGGGGTGGTCGATCTACCACTCTCTGCAAGGTTACAGTCTCCAGTCTCCGGACTGAGGGAGGGTAGGTGAGAGAGCAGAGAGCAGGGGATGGGGAAGGGAGGGAGCGTGAGAGCTGATGGTGTGCGGAGCCTCCGGAGGAGGGAGGAGATGGCAGTGAGCTGCTGCTTGTCAGGCTAACTGAGTCCTAACACATCCATCTCTGAGCCCAGGCTCTGCCTTCACCGCCCAAACCCCTCTCTCCAGCTGTTCCCGGTCACCCCTTCAAATCCTTTAAATACAGGCAGACAAAACCAGCTCTTTGCAGGGTAAATGAACATGTCCTAGCAATTACCATGGCTTTCTGATGATGCAAGTGCAGGGGGCTTATGCGTTGGGTCTGGGGGAGAGAAAATGAACTTCGGAATCATACACCCGATTTTTAAGTCTTAAAGCAAAAGGAACTATTTTCCTGGTCCAGTGGGGGTTGGTATGCTACCAACTGATTTGCATTCCCCAAGCTACGTGAGAAATTTCATTTCAGATCTCCAATCAAACCCATGTTTCCTTAGCAAGCACCTTCACGTTTAGTCTATGCAAATGTTATCTATTCCTCTTAGAATTCATCTAAACAAATGCTTCAATGTATGATGCCGTTGGATATTCAAAACTGGTCACTATTTTGTCTGGGACACTAAGTGAGTCTAAAAATAGCTTGGGGGCTATGCGTGAAGGTTGCATATACATACATGAATATTGCTGGTAGAAGTTCTAATTCAGGTCAGACACAGCCATTGGAGACATGCAGAATTCAGTCAGTTATGATAGTAATATCCATACAAGTTGCATAGCTCTAACAGAGAGAGAGAATGAAAAACAAATCAGAATGGGATGGAGTGGCAAATAGACTATTGAACCCAATCAAACATGAGCTTACCTGAGGAGAGGCTACAGATACTACATGACTTAAAAATTAGCTAACATCATAACCCAGGACCCCATGACCACTCCATTCTTGGAGTTTTGAAAACCAGGAGCAATGACTGCAAACTGGGCTTTAACCTGGATGCTGGATTTGCAGACAAAAGTCTGGTCAAATTCTGGTTAAAGCTCTTGGTCACTTAAGAAATCTCTCCAGTAGAGGCAAGGGAAAAAAAATAGTCTAGGAAAGTAACTCCCACATTTGTTTACAGAAAAATTGCTTCTTTAAAGCACAAGCATGCTTTAACTCAGAAATTTTTAAAATTAAAATTAGGAATGTTTAAAAGAATCAAATTAGTAGCATTGGTTTTTTTCTCACAGCAGGGAACTCTGCATATTTGGCATCTTAATTTTGTAATGTTGAAGAGCATTTGTCTTCTGTAGGAACAGTTCAGTCTTGTAAGCTTAGTTTAAAATGGGAACAGAATGAATCATGAGGCTTGTGATCTTAAATGGAAATTTTATAAAATTAACATACAGAGTTAAAACATTTAGGAGTACTTAGGGTTCCCCATACTCAGAAGTTTAATTTATTAGATTTATAAGAATGTAAGCAGTTGGGAGGTTTTTGTTTATTAAATCAGTCAAATGAAGTGCTTAAAAAGGAAAGAGAACATAATAAATTTATAACTGCAGTTTAAAATGTTTAAAGGAATTTAATTAAGTTTATAAATGGAACCAACCATGAATTAAAGTCTCCCTTAAAGTGGTTGTTAAAATGTGTTAGACTCGCAGATAGAATAATGAGATTTATAAACTAAATGTAAAAGGCTAAGTTAGAAGCAGGTTTTTAAATTTGACTCTTTAAGGAGAAACAGTAGAACATAGTGGTTAGGAGCTTGGTTGCTGAAGCCAAACTGCCAGGGTTTAAAATTGGCACTGCTATTGAATTGCTGTGTGATCCTGGACAGGTAGATTTACCTGGCTGTGCCTCAGTATTCCCACCTGTAAAATGGATCTGCTAACATTAATAGCAGAATACTAATAGTGCATTAAATAAGATAGTAGATGTAAGCTCTTAGAGTGATCCCTGATATATAATCACTCATTAAAGGTCAGCACTCACTAGTAACAAATGGAAGAATCTTACATCCTAAACAAAACCTGTAATAATCTTTTCTGCATACAAAAATCCACCTATGAGAACATCAAAAACCTCACGCAGTGATGTGTGTCTGCATAAAGTGTTTCTGACATAGTCCAGAGAAGTCCTTTGAAATGTGAAAACAGTCAGTCAGTCAAGGTTTTTTCCCTCTTAGTTCTAAGTACTCGACACTAAGTTGCCTACCACGTCTGGTCTCATCACACGTCAAAGGTGCTGGTTTGGGTAGCACCATCTCCAGGGGTGGCTCCAGCCCTTGACTCTCTTCCAGTGGCGTCTGTGAGCCTCATGCATTTCTGGTCTAAGCCTCTGCGGAATCAGAACACTGGGTTAGCACTTCATTAGCGCACAGTCAGGGCCTTCCCTCGTGGCTCAGAAAGTAAAGAATCTGCCTGCAATGATGGAGATCTGGGTTCGACTCCTGGGTCAGGAAGATCCCCCAGAGAAGGGAATGGCAACCCACTCTAGTATTCTTGCCTGCAGGATCCCATGGGCAGAGGAGCCTCGTGGGCTACAGTCCATGTGTTTGCAGAGTTGGTCACAACTGAAGCAACTAACACTTCAACTTTCTCATTAACAGCTAGACTTCTAGGCTCACTTTATGAGACTTACCTTTAGCATCTGCATCCAATGCAGCATGTGGAAGCAATCCCATGCTCAGAGAATCCCTCCAGTCTTCAGCTTCAAATTTTGACAATGGACTGGTACTTCCAAATAGCTACTGAGTTTTAGGAGACTCCCCATGAGCCCAGGAGACTCAGCATATAGTCATCCCTTTCTTGCTCCATTCTTTTTAATATTCTGTGCGTTTGGCTGAACTCTGCACAGTTTGAAATCACTAGGAAAACAGGAAACACATTGTTTCCATGAGGTGTGCACAGAGAGGCTGGTCAAAAACAACAACAACAGCAAGTGGTGACTAAAGATTTGGGGCAGGAAGAGCAAGATGTGTTAAGGCTTGGGATTAGATATAAAATTATTAGGACTCAAGCATAGCTTGAATCACCAATGAATTTGAAACACCAATGAATCTATTTTCATGCCAACCGTCTTCAAATGTGTAAGATAACTGTACTTAAGGCCTTAGTGTTGTAAAGTTAGACGAGGCCTTGATTGTCATCTTAATCAAACACACCCATTTTAGAGATGATGGAGCTGAGCTCCAGAAGTCACACTGGTGACTTGCTCTGGGTCAGATTTGAGCAGCTTAATCATAGACCCCAGATGACAACTCAAGGCCACATGTTTCAGGGCTCCTTCCAGCCCACCATAATGCTCTTCTGGCTCAAGTATAGTGTGAGCAGGGTTCCTAGTGGGTGATAAATATGTTTTGGATGTAGAGAAAGGAGGTAGTTACACAATGATGTGAATGTATTAAGCGCCACTGACTGGTACGATTTAGGATGGTTAATTTTAGGTCACACGAATTTCACCTCAATAAAAAAGCATCCTTAAAAAAAGGATACAGTGAGAATGGATTATGTCAGGGCCCACTATAAATTGTGCAGGAATAAATCCACTTGAGCAGTGTTAACCTCCCAAGGCCAATGATATTAATTCAGTCCCCCAATATCACGGTGGTCCGTGGTACAGCACTGGGTAAATAAGGCTCTCTGTGTTGGCTTTCATCTCTCTCCAGTTTTAAGACCAGCACTGTTGTTTCCAGGGTGCAGTAATGTCAGGGAATTATATTTAAGCCATCCTTAACTCCTCCAGCCCACATTGATCTTTCCCTTCTCTGGAACTCCAGCACTTACAGCCTGAACCAGATGATTTAGAACTTAATTATGTTCTATCTTGTGCTCTTCTCTAATTGTTTGATGTAGGATCACCTTGTCTCGCAATAAGACTCAAAGAACTTTGAAATTAGAGATTCTATCTTATATCCATGTATTCAAGCATTAACTCATACATGCATTTAATAAATACTTTTCACCACCAATTAAGTGCCAGATGTTGGGGATGCAAATGTGTATGTCGACTGATGGCAGGAAGCTCGGGGTCTTTGTGCTCTCTTCCCTCAGGGCCTGGTGTGGGTCCACGAGCATCTGCGCTCACGGTGGAGAGACTGTCTTGCTGCAGATTCCCCCCTCTTGCACCCCCTCTTCCAGCAAATGGCATCCCAGCTCTCAGTTACAGCGTCGGCTGTCCCTCTGCATCTCTGTGCCCAGTGATGCTCCTTGCCTGGGCCCTGCCTCTGCCGTCAGCCTGAGCTCCTGCCCCCAGTTCCTCTCCTCAACACAGACAGAAAGATCTTTCTCAAATGCAGATCTGAGTCCATCACTTCCTCATTTTAAAACTTCCCACTGGCCTCTTGGGCTTCCCTGATAGCTCAGTTGGTAAAGAGTCCTCCTGCAATGCAGGAGACCCCAGTTTGATTCCTGGGTCAGGCAGATCCCCGGAAGAAGGGACAGGCTGCCCACTGCAGTATTCTTGGGCTTCCCTGTGGCTCAGCTGGCAAAGAATCCACCTGCAATGTGGGAGACCTGGGTTCCATCCCCAGGTTGGGAAGATCCCCTGGAGGAGGCAGGCTACCCACTCCAGTATCCTGGCCAGGAGAATTTCATGGACTGTAGAGTTCATGGGGTCTCAAAGAGTCGGACATGACTGAGCGAATATACACAGGCTGGCCTCTCAGTGCCCTTAGGAGAGATGAGGCCCAAACCCCTAGTCAGCCTGCTAAGCCTCTGAGGAATCACACCTTCACGGTTCCTCCAGCCTCATCTCCCCCATTTTCCCCATCATCCATTGTCTGAGTTCCAGCTGAACTTCTAACAGATCCTGAACTATGCCCAGTAACCTCCTGCCTCAATCCTCTGCACACATTCTCCCTCCATCCCGTGGCCCTCTCCTCCCTCCACTCCCACCCTCTAACCTGCTGACTCCAGCTCATCCTCAACTTTTAGCTGAGACATTGCTTCTTTCCCGCTGATCTCAGTCCTGACCTCCATCAAGAGCCCAGGAGCCCGACTGCGGCTTCCGCCTCTCTTGCTAATGTCCTTACAAGGCCTCACCAGAACACTCTGTTAGCTGGTCTGTATCCCCTCTCAGCCTCTGTGTCTGTGTTCATGCTCACGTCTGATTCTTCGCAACCCCAGGAATTGTAGTCCTCCAGGCTTCTCCATCCACAGAAGTTCCCAGGCAAAGATACTGGAGTGGGTTGCCATTTACAACGCCGGGGAATCTTCCCTATCCAGGGATTGAATTGGCGTCTCTTGTGCCTCTTGCATTGGCACGTGGATTCTTTTACCACTGCACCACCTAGGAAGCCCATCCTCTAGCCTATTCATTCTGTGAGGGCAGAGACTAATTCAGCTTGTTTATTACTGTCATCCCAGGGCCTGGCATTGAATAAATGCCCAGTAAATACCTGTGGATATAATTGAGTTGGATGACACTGAAGATACAGAAAAAAATCCCCACCTGGGTGGCACTCCCTCCCTCAGGTAGGAACTCTCTCCTCTCCAGAGTGATAATCTGCAGAGACCATCTCCAAGAGTTTAACTCTCCTATAAAAGAGCTCTCTCTCTCTCTCCAGCATGTTGGGGACACTTGGCTCTGAATGTGGCAATCTGGAGCAAACCTGGGGTCCAGAGTGAAGGAGTCTGGAGCCGTTGGAGGCTGTGGATGGACTGAGGGCCTGGGCCAGGAAATGATGGTCTCGGGGACGGCAGGAGAGCTGAGTGCAGATATTGACCGTTTCACCCGCTGAAGACATTCAGTGTGATGCTTCCGGGCCCCAGGCGGGGGCCCTCCTGTAAGGAGCTGGCACCATTCCGGAGCTCTGTGCCCACCGACTGCCAGCCCTGCCAGAGCCATCTTGCCACACGTGGGTGCGAGGGCAGAGGGGCTCAGCAGGATTCAACAGGAGCAACGCCCAGCGCACGTCATGACCCTCCAGGGAGGCCGCACGCAGGTGATCGGCTCTGCTTGTGCTTCCCGCAGCCCCAGAAGACCCAGGTCTCCAAAACGGTCCTCTTCTGTCTGAAAGCCCCAGCCTGCCCGCCGTGGTTAGTGCTCCCTCCCTTTAGCTCAAGGCTTGGATTTCAGGAGCGATGCTACTTCCCCGCTGGACGCCTGGTGGAGGACCAGTGAGAGACCCACGGCGGGGCTCCAGGAGCACGTGGTGGGAAACCACAGGAAGACCTGGGGGTCCTGGGCCGGGGAGGTGGGGTGGGGGTGAGGAGGGCAGGGTTCCCAGGCGAGGTGTGGGAGGAAGGGGGCAGCAGGCCCTAAGAAACAAGGGCAAAGCCCCTCCTTCCCTCTGTGAGGTCCAGTCTGTCCCCCTGGCCTCTTCCTCTGAGTGTTCCCCGCCGCCCTCAGTTCATCCTGGAGAACCCGCAGACTTGCTCTCTGGCTTAGTCTCTTACGGGATGCCTACATCAAGCGGGAGGATTGGGCAACAGCGTGCTAGAGTTAGGAACTGGGGGACCCCCGAGACAGACCCCGCGTTCCGGCCCACCCCCCTCACAGCACGGAACCCAGAGCAAAAGAAGCTCGCGCTCCAGCGGAAGAGGGTGATTTTCCTCTCGACGAGAAGCTGAGCTGTGCCCAGCGCAGGGCAGAGGCGGCCAGCCAGCCCCCTGTGCCGCTGGGTCTTCGCTGGGACAAAGATGAGTCGCCGCGCTCTCCCGGGCTGGAGGGAGCGTGCCTGGCCGAGTCTCAGCCTCCCTCCCAGCTTTCAGAGACAGCCTCGCAGATAATACCAGCCTAATCCCCTTAATCACCTAATGGGTATTTTAAGTCCAGCTTGTTAATGCCTGTTCTTTCCTCTTCCAAATTACTTCCCGCCTCCTTCCCTCCGTTTTGGGACTGCAGAGTCCGGGCTTTCTCACCCAGGGACTGTGAGCCGGCGTGTCCCCTGCCCTTCAGAAGCGAATTAAACGGGCGGCACGCCCGGCAGGGCTTTTCCTGCCTGTTTCTCCACCTCCCTGACAGCTAAATTGATCAGAGGGGAGATCAATGGGTCCGATTGAAATTGTATTTATCTCCCCCCCCCGCCCCCCCCGTGGGGCGTCTTCGCTGCCGTCTGCATCCTCCCAGCTGTAAATGGAATTCAGGATTGGCTCCGGAGGGTGGTGGGAGTGAGGGAAGGAGGTCTCGGCCGGCGCCGCAGGGGGACCCCTTTGCCTTTGTCAGCATTATCCTGAATGATATCACGACGTGTAATTTTACATCAAGGCGTGTCAGGAATCAATAGGCCCCATGGGGGGTTGGCAGGTGGGAGATGGGGAAGCTGGGGGGTGGAGGGGAATGAGAGCTTGACTCGGCTTAGCCAGGCATCAGGGCTTTTCGCTTTAAATCCCCCTTATCATAGCCTCGCAACGCAGGAAGAAACAGCTCATCTGTTCAATGTCCGGCTTCCCCCACTGAACGGTGAGCTATGTGAGGGCTGAGACTGTGAGTGAACGAATGAATGAATGAATGAAATGAAAGCAACGGGCAGAGATGTAGGACATGAGGATCCAGCTCATCGGATGCTGTGGACATCAGCAACCGTGGCAGGAGGGGAATCAAAGTAAAGCAGTCAAAAGATACAAGCCTCTACTTTTGAGATAAATGCGGACAATACTAGGGATGTCATGTATAACCTGATAAATGTAATTAGCATCACCGTCTGTTATATGTGAAAGCTGTCCAGAGGGAAATACCTGAGTTCTCATCACCAGGAAAAAAATTTTTTCTATTTCTTTTATTTTGTGTCTCTGTGGGATGACAGATGTTCACTAAACTGATTGTGATAATCATTTCATGATGTAGGCAAGTCAAATCATTATGCTGTACCCCTTACATTTTTACAGTGTGGTGTGTCAATTATATCTCAATAAAACTGGTGGGAAAAGATTTAAATTAAAAAAATGATTTATGTGGACTGAAAAGTGGGAGGAAAGCATGGCAGCTTAAATGTACTTATGTAACTACTGAAATGCTTATCCTAAAGAATGAAGTCATATCCGTACCAAAAAAGAGACCATTAAGTCCATCAATAATTTAGTCTGCCTTGGGATAATTTGTCTACGCATTGGAAATTTGAATTAATTGTCTTTGTGCCCAAACTGAATGAAATGACTCTGTATCTTGATCTTATGTCGATGTTGCTTCTGGCTTATGTGGATAAATCCTAGGTAGGGCCGTCCATTCTCAGAAATAAACTCCTGATCGCAATTATTTGGAGAAAAACCCATGGAGAGGGTTCAGTTCCTCTTGGGAGTAGCTCTGCCCCAGCAGAGTTCCAGAAATGTGAAGTGGAGAGTTATAAGGATTTGACGCCAGTGGAGGGCGGATGGGGCTCTGCACAAATCTAACAGTTACAACCCCGTACAACCTGCCAGGACACAACGCTTGTACAGGTGGGCACAGGTCTCCAGCCCCAGTGCCTCTCTGGGTCCCCCAGAGTCACTGGACTCCCACTTCCTTCCTTCCTAGCATGGCTCCCTGCTTTGGGAGTGGCTTGTCTCCCAGGAGTTATTTTCCGGAGTGGATGCATCAGTTTTTTGTGATTGTTCAGCTTCTTTTTCACAGGGCATTTTGACAGATCAGTGGTTATCCTTATCAGCTGGATTCTTACTCAGGAAAGCATCATTAAAGCTGCTGCATGACCCCTGAGTAGGCCTGAGCCCCCCTTGATCCTTCCTATCCAGGCTTGCATCCCAGCCCCGGTCCCAGCCCTCAGCCCTCCCAGGGATGAGCAAGGACACGACTCTGGCATGGGGATGGGGGCTGTGGGGCGGAAGTGGGTAGGGAACCACCAGGATGGGGCCCAGAGGTTCCACTTGCCTTCTGCGACCAGCCCCGGAGCCTGGACTCACCTCACTCAGAGGTTCATCCTTCCCCTGGGGGTAGATGACTAGGTGGTCTCTGTCATTCCTTCCAGGGACCCACTCAACTGCTTGCCTCCTAAGGTGACAGCCCTCTGGGGGAGGAAAGGAACACAAACTCAGGAAGAAGGGGGTCATGAGAAAGAGGCTTCCCAGGAAGACCAGGCCTGTGAGGGGCTCCTGAGACTGAAGCAACAGGCATTTCCAGGAGGAGTGGCAGAGAGGTCACAAGAATGCCTTCAACCTCAGAAGAAGGACCGCGTGCAGCTGGGTATGACCCCTCGAGCCCAGGGAGGAGCCCAGGAACGGACGCTCCCTGGATCCGTAGGAGGATTTCAAGGGCAAAGGATTGTCCATGACAGGAGCAGCTGAGCCCCCCTGCCGCCAGCATCCATCAGGGGACCGTTCCAAGCTCACCCAGCATGACGCAGGCACACCTGTTAGCGGCCGCGGGTTACGTCCTCTTGGGCTCTGCTCAAGTCCCCCGCTTGGCCTCTTTGCCCTGAGATTTATTATTTTACAGCGACTGCGGTGAATCGCATTTGAAATCAATTAGCACAGGTACTCAAAAGATGGATGCTCAGGCTCCAAAGAAAGGTGATGAAAACACACCATTTAAATAGAAATCAATTTTCCTTTCATGTATTTCTCGCTTGCTGCTGCCCCCAAATGAATAGTTTTTAGATATTTGTGTGTAGAGGGGTGACTTCTTTCACATAAACCCTTGCCTCTGCCTCCCCGCACCTGCCCCGTTAGGTGTCATTCTCCACGCCCCCTTGTCACGTGACAGCCGTGGCCATCTGAATAAGCCCAGAGCTGGGGGAGCTGGGTCGGCACCAGGGAATGCCTTTGGGCTTCTTGTGTTTTGTCGACAGCAGTTACGGTGAGGGAGGCAGCCAGTCTGTTCCCACAGCATCAAATGTCAGAGCGGCAGACAATAAAATCACAGAGACCGCCCAGCCCTCTCGCTGCCCGCTGCCGGGGTCTTGATCAGAAGTCCTGGGTGGGACAACTGGACTCTCCATAAAGAGAGGCTGCTGCTAAAGGGATGAGAAGGAAACGTCACTCTGAGGAAACAGAACTTTGCAAATGTCAGTGTTAGAACTGCTGCCAGAGGCGGACGAGGAAGGAGAGAAAGGACGCTGGGGGCAAGTCAGAGGCCAGCCTGCTCATGGGGGGCCTTCTCGGTGGAAGATCCCCTGCAGGAGGAAATGGCAACCCACTCCAGTACTCTTGCCTGGGGAACTCTATGGACAGAGGGGCCTGGTGGGCTACAGTCTATGGGGTCACAAAAAGTGGAACTCGACTGAGCGACTGCGCACGCATGACTGCTCAGGAAACCCTTGTCCAGCTTCTCGCCACTCCTTACCGACTTCTCCCTCCCGGAAGCTGGGGCTTACTATGCTCCATTAAGGATACTGCAAAGGATTGTGAACATTCTGTTTTCCTTGAACGTCTCCTCAACCAGATGAGGAGGGGGCTCTCACCGTGTCCGTTTTACAGATGAACGAAGGGAGGCACAGAGATGTGAAGTGTCTTTGCTTGAGATGGTGACCTTACGTGTCGGCTTGACTGGGCATTGGGTGCCCGGATATTTGGCTGAGCATCCTTCTGGGTGTGTCTGTGAGGGTGTTTCTGGATGAGATGAACATTTGAGTTAATAGGTGAACAAAGCAGATGGCCCTTCCCAATGTGAGTGGATCTCATCTAGTGTGTTGAAGGCCTGAGTCTAACAAAAGGCTGAACAAGAGAGAATTTGCTGTCTGCCTGACCGTGTCTCATCTAGAGCCTTCTCCTGCCTTAGGACTCAGCCTGGAACTGCACCATCAATTCTCTGGTTTTCAGTTCTTAGGACTTCTTGACTCCACAATTCATGAGCCAAGGCTTGAAAATAATCCCATTTTCTTCACTTTGGCGTTCCTGTATCTCAGGCCAAACCCATACATTATCTAATCTCTTTAGGATTTTACCCTTTCCATTTGTTTTTGTTATTTTTTAAATTATACTTTGGATTTTAAGAAAATTATAAATCTGGATACAACTGTAAAAAATATTACAGAGGGATTGCGGGTACCCTCTGCCCACTTTCCCTCAATGGTACTATCTCACAAACTTGTAGTACAGCTGCAGTTATTTATTTATTTTAAAACTGTTTATTTTTGTCTTGGGAGTATAGCTGATCAACACACAGTATTGTTTCAGGTGAGCAGCGAAGGGACTTAGCCATACATATGCGTGTAGCCCTTCTCCCCCAAGCTCCCCTCCCATCCAGGCTGCTACATGACATTGAACAGAGTTCCCTGTGCTATACTGTGAGATCTTGTTGGTTATCCATTTTAAGTGTAGCACTGTGTACATGTTCATCCCAGACTTCCTAATTATCCCTTTCCCCCATCCTTCCCCTCCCTCAACAACCGTAAGTTTGTTCTCTAAGTCTGTGAGTCTCTTTCTGTTTGGTAGGCAATTTTGCTCATATCATTTCTTTTTAGATTCCACGTATAAGGGATGTCATATGATGCTTCTCCTCCTCTGTCTGACTTACCTCACTCAGTGTGACGATCTACAGGCCCATCCATGTTGCTGCAAATGCATTAGTTTGCTTCTTTTTAATGGCTGAGTAGTATTCCACTGGGGTTGCTAAGAGTCGGACACGACTGAGCGACTTCACTTTCACTTTTCACTTTCATGCACTGGAGAAGGAAATGGCAGCCCACTCCAGTGTTCCTGCCTGGAGAATCCCAGGGACGGGGGAGCCTGGTGGGCTGCCGTCTGTGGGGTCGCACAGAGTCGGACACGACTGAAGCGACTTAGCAGCAGCAGCAGCGTTCCACTGAATCCATGTACCACATCGTCTTTGCCCATTCCGCTTTGATGGGCATTTAGCTTGCTTCCCTTCCGTATCGTGGCTGTTGTAAACAGCACTGCAATGAACACCGGGGCGTCTGTATCCTTTAGGCTCATGTTTTCCTCCAGATATACGCCTAGAAGTGGGACCGTAAATTTCTATTTTAAAGGTGTGTTTTCTGTGTGCCTCCTCACTTTATTGGGAGTGGTGGTGGTCAGTACCTAAGTGAAGGGAAAATGGCCATTGTTAGCAAGGTGAGGTGGGCTTTTGGGTGGCTGGGCTTTCTAGGTCCCGACTCCAAGTTGGTCTCATGACGTGAATGAGGGGTGGGGACTCAAATACTGGACTTTAAGAGAAAACACTGGATGTTTAAGGCAGGTGGCGCATCTGGACTCCTGAGTGTGTGCAGTAGATCTCCCTGAGTGTCAGGGGCACTGTCCCTCCCGGGGGCCACCCTCCAAGACCAGAGATACAGCTCGTGTTAACTCCAGCTCTCTACCTTTAGTTGCAGACCATCTGTGGGCAGGCCAAGGGGGAGCGATTTGCCCTGTGGACCACTGTCTTCTCTGCAGACCACCATGTCTGACCAACGGCCCCCCCAGTCAAATCCCCCAGGGTTGAGGAGGTTGGATGGATCTAAGTCTGTGAGTCTCTTTCTGTTCGGTAAGCATCTTCCCTCACTGTGCTAGAATCCAGGGCAGGAGGAATCCACCGCTAGACAGGGCTGATCCTTCACCATCTTCACTTAGGTTCAATTCGTATTTATTCTTTTCAAAAAGTAGAAGCAGGGTGCTCCACTTCAATTTTCTTTGGGTGTTTTGGACATCTTTTCTGTGCTGAAATTTTGAAATGTGCTTGTTAAGTTGTGCTTTCAAGAACACACACTTCTCTCCTGCCAGCCCTTTCTAAAGCATATTGAGTGGAGGATTTCTGTCATTTCACTGCAGAATGTGATTATTGTTCAGATCCATCTCAAATACATCTGGCACTCATTTTCTCTCTTCATCCTCCCTCATTAAAATATGTCATAAAATGAAGGGGTTGGCACAAGTGGGAAGAAAAGCATCCTGGCACCCAAAGGTGGTCTCTCTTCCTTAGTACTGAGTCAGGAGCCCTCTGGGAGGCCCTGGCTGGGGTCCTGGGCCTCCGAAATCAGACTGCAGAGGGACCTAAAGCATTATCCATGATGGATGATGAAGACTGAGTTCCCCCAACAGGTTCACCCTGATCTTAACTTCCAGTGAAACTGACCAATGTCTCTGATTCCAGAATAACAGGGAGACACCACATTTCACAAGGATAAACCAAACCTGCTTGCTCCTAGGACCAAGCAGCATAATACAGGGTTCCTGCTGAAATGCCTTTCTGTCCCTTGCTCTGTAGGGATAACCTAAAATCGAAGATCGAAGCACACCCTGTATGGCTAAGTTGAAAAGACTGACAATACCAAGTTTTAGCAACAGTGCAGAATGTGTGGATCAGATCACTCAGACATTAATGGTGGGAATGCAAAATGGTACAACCCCTTTGGAACAAGTTTGGCAATTTCTTATAAAGTTAGGTATACACTTGCATTTAACTTTGGAAAAAACAAGTCTGATAATAGTGACAGAAAGTGGGTCAATGGTTACTTGGGGCTGGAGTTGGGGGGTGGCAATTTACAGGGAGAGGACATAGAGGAACTCATGGGGTTGATGGAAAAGTCCTCTGTCTTGATTATGGTGGTGGTTGCATGGGTGTATGTATTTGAGAACTCAGCAAAATATACACTCAAATTGCTGTAAGTTATACCTTAATAAGGTTTATTATAAACACAGAATCTGTGCTTTGTGGTCTTGGAGCCTGAATTACAGAGTCTCAGGTGGAAAGTGAGCACTAAATTTCTCTTAGCCCCCACCTCTCATGTGATAGAGACTCAGGACCAGAGAGCCTGCGACATGCCCATCCTCATTCGGTTTCCTGACTCACAGTCCAGTCATCTTTCGAATATATGCCTAGATTCTCAGTCAAAAAGTCAAAATGAGATTCCCTACAATGCCATCATGTTTTAGAAGCAGAGGACTTGGCCACATGAAGCTTGGCATGGAGTCTTAAGTGTGGGCTTCTCCACCTGCTGGAGAAGTCTCATCTCCCAGCCTTCTCTCCTTTTGCTGCCCAAATCTCCCATATCCCCAAGACCGACCTCGTAGGCAGAACCTCCCGGGACCACCCTGATTACTGCCCTCTTTCCTGAAACCCCTGTCAGTGCATATGGGACAAACAACTGTGGCAAATTATCTTGAATTGCTATTTAATTCTTTTGTATTATTTTAACTTTTATGTTGGTGTATCTTATTTCCCTCACTTTTTTTTTTTGCCAGTTTCTGCACAGCCAGCACTAAGCATTATGAGTGATTTTATATTCTCCACGTCTGGGCACACAGCAGGTCCAATGAATGCTTCTTGAATTGGTAAAGTATTTGCTGAGGACAGCTTCTACACCCAGTGGTTCTGGATGCTGAGGAAGATACAGGCAAGAAGGGAAGTCCAGTCTTTGCCCCCAAGGAACTCAGGTACCAAGAGTCTGGAAACCAGGTTTTAAGGGGCTTTCATTGTTAAAACGACTGGGAGCAGCTCTTGACCTTGGCTGCTCATGGGAACCACCTGGAAAGTCCTAAGAAATACAGAGCCCTGGGTCCCACTGTCACCATCCTGATATGATGGTCTGGAGTGGAGGGAGGGGGTCTAGGCATTCAGAGCTTTTCAGATTTCTCCAGATCTTTCTAATATGTAGCTGAGGGGGCAGAACCACAAAGGCAGAAGCTATCATCCGGCCTTCTAAACTCCGCTCATTTGCAAAAGTAAGACTGGGTCTCAGGAGCCTTCTCTGACCGGGAGGTAGGGTGTCAGAAGGGCCTTACCTCCCCAAGTCTCAAAAGCAACTTCATGACATCCTCCCCCAGCATGCCCCAACAGCTGCTCTATCTGCACTGCCAAGGGAAGACAGAGAGCTCCAGAATGTTCCTTAAAAGCTTTGGCAGGCAGCGGCAGACACGGTTAGAATCAGACAAGAGCTCATTCCCCTGTGTGGTGCAGGAGGAACGCAGCTGATATTTGCAGCCTTGGGAAGCTGCTCCTTTAAGAGAAGGATGTACATGGCGCTTGTTTCTGGCTGTTCCAGGTGACTCAAGCCCTGCCTTTTCTACCTTAGTACAGCCTTCATCACTTAGCCCTTACGGAAGGGCCTAGAAGCCCAGCCAAAGTGGAATTCATGACCCCAATACCTACAGAAGGAGGCATGGATGGGGAGAATCCTCTCTTGGGGTTTCTGGTCTCTGCTGTCTTTCTGGGGAAGGTGGATCTCCTAGCATCCTTTGTTCCAGTTGGCTCAACCCTCTAAGACCCTGTTCTCAGCTTGCAGACTCCAAGTCACCTGCATTACAGTCACCTGTGGGACTGATGAAAACACAGATTTCTGAGCCCCACTCCAAATCCTCCAGAACTTTCAGGGGGTGTTGAAATCTGTATTTTAAATAGATCTCAAGGTGCTTCTTTTACCTGCTTGGGTGGTGACCGCTGATAGAATAGAAGGAGCATTGTACCTGAGTGGAAAGCCTGAATGAATGAAATGCAAGTTATTTCATCCACTTGAACCACATAGTGTTGTGACAGTTAAATAAAATACACATAAAACTGCTGCACGGGATGGGCCCTACATACGTATAGATGAATTTAAAGATGACCCTCTGCTTGACTTATTTATTTTAGACCTTTTATTATGAAAGGTTTCAAATATACACAAAAGTAGAGAGTATCGCATAAGGAATTCCTGTGCCCCCATTATTTACTCACGTTCAGTAACGACCAACTCTTGGCCAATTTTGTGTCATCTATACTTCCTACCTTCCTCCTCCCTGAGTTGTTTTTATTTTATTTTTTTATTTTTTGAGTTGTTTTTAAAGAAATCCCAGACATCTTATTATTTTGTCCATAAGTATTGCAGAATTCAACTCAGGGCTCTGTGACGACCTAGAGGGATGGGATGGGGATTGGGAGGGAGGTCCAAGAGGGAGGGGCATGCGTATGCGCATGGTCGGTTCACTGTGTTGTAAGGCAGAGACCAGCACAGCATTATAAAGCAATTATCCTCCAACAAAAAATAAATTTGAAAATATTGCAGTGTCTTTAAAAGATAAAGATTCTTTAAAACAGAGAGAAGGAAAGAAACATCAAACACTATATGACGTAACTTACATGTGGAATCTAAACAAAACACCAAACTCACAGATACAGAAAACAGGTTGGTGGTGGCCAGAGACAGGGGGCTTGTGGTGTGTGTGAAATGGGTGAAGGAGGTCAAAGGGTACACATTTCCAGTGATGAGGTAAAGAAGTCCTTAGGATGCAATATACAGCATGCTGACTATATAGTTAATAATAGTATGTGGTATTAATATATTTGAAAGACGTTAAGAGAGTAGGTATTAAAGGTTCTCATCACATACAAAAAATTGTAAACTCTATGTGGTAATGAATTTTAACTAAATATTGTGGTGATCACTATGCAATATATATGGACATCATTATGTAATATACTAAAACTGATAAACAATGTTATATGCCAATTATATCTCAAAAAACAAAGAAAGGGGAAAACCACCTTCATAGCAATAGTTCTCAGAGAGCTGTCCCAATCATGTGAGAGTTTGTTAGAAATACAAAATCTCAGGACCCCCCAAACCTGTCTGAGCTCAATCTCTCAGTCATGTCTGACTCCTGGCAACCCCATGAACTGTGGCCTTCCAGGCTCCTCTCCCTATTGGGCTTCCCAGGCAAGCACACTCGTGGGTTGTCATTTCCCACTCCAGAGGATCTCTCCGATCCAGGGGTTGAGCTGGTGTCTCCTGCACTGGCAGGTGGATTCTTTGCCACTGG
Source organism: Hydropotes inermis (assembly GCA_020226075.1). NCBI lineage: Eukaryota > Metazoa > Chordata > Mammalia > Artiodactyla > Cervidae > Hydropotes > Hydropotes inermis. The sequence goes on from CM035291.1 coordinate 5,319,989, forward strand.
AGCCACCGGGCAAGCTCCCCGCCCCCCAACCTGCTGAGTCAGAAGTGTCCAGCCCCCCAGAGCTCCCCAGCTGATTTCCATTCCTGGTGGTTTAGCTGGTGAAGAATCCACCTGCAATGTAGGAGATCCCAGTTCAATTCCTGGGTTGGGAAGAACCACTGCAGAAGGGTTAATTTACCCACTCCAGTATTCTTTGGCTTCCCTTATGACTCAGCTGGTAAAGAATCCACCTGCAATGTGGGAGACCTGGGTTCGATCGCTGGGTTGGGAAAATCCCTTGGAGAAGGGAAAGGCTACCCACTCCAGTATTATGGCCTGGAGAATTCCATGGACTGGATAGTCCGTGACGTCACAAAGAGTTGGACACGACTGAACAACTTTCACTTTCAAGGTTGAAATAGCATTGCTGATAACATTCTTTCAGTGTCCCTGAATATGGTCCCCTTGTCTCTATAATTAATGTAATTCATAGTTAGATCTGAAGGTTTGATCAGTCAGGGGTAATTTTTTTTGAAAGAATACTTCATAGGTAGAGTTGATTCTCTGCTTTGGATCACATTTGTATTCATTCCTTACCCCTCAATGCTTTGAAAACAGATCAGACAATATTTACAGACCACAGAGCAGATTTCTTGCCAAACATCATTCTAACCATTTTTAGTACAATTTCTACATACCTCCTTAATTGCTCCACTTTGAAATTAAACTTTCATCTGAAGCAAACATGAGTCAATGACTTGGGAGACTGGAATGTTAGTGTCCAATAGCTTTTTACCACCTTTGATAGGATTCACACCTACTTGCTTGGGAGAGTTGGTTTCACGGGGTCATTTATGATGAACTTGGAAAGGACCTGTACTTAAAGATCCTGCTGGCCTACCATACCACTGGAAACCCCACCAGCTGAGATTCATTTCACTGAGTTTAAGTCATCCGCTATCCAGTTAAATGAGATTTAAAATGTAAATGCTCCTGGGGTAATAGCTCAGTCATGTCCGACTGTTCGTGGCCCCATGGACGGTAGCTCACCAGGCTCCTCTGTTCATGGAATTTTCCAGGCAAGAATCCTGGAGTGGGTTGCCATTTCCTTCTCCAGAAGATCTTCCTGACCCAGGGATTGAACCCGGGTCTCCCGCATTGCAAGCAGACACTTTACGGTCTGAGCCACCAGGGACGTCCATGCACTACACAGGTCATATATCTTTTGGCCAGGGTTGATTTCCTTTAGAATTGACTGGTTTGCTCTCCTTGCGGTCCAAGGAACTCTCAAGAGTCTCCTCCAGCACCACAATTCAAAAGCTTCTTCTGCAGGACAGAATAAAGGAAGAAGAGAGAGAGCTTGGGAGCTTGGTGGAGGGCTCAGCAGTGTCAGGCAGGGTCTGAGAAAGTCCTGTGTGGACACATCATGGAGCTAATCAGTGCAGCACAGGCCTGGAGGCGACAGGGGACAGGAAATGTTTGGAATCCCCCACAGTAGGGCGATCCAGCAGGGCGCATCCATATGGTGGTATATTTTGCAGCTGTGAAAAATCACATTTCTGAAAGATACTTAACATAACTATTTAACAACATGAAAAATTTCCCCATAAAATAAGGAAAGAGGGATCAAAAACGATGTTATGCTTGTGAACACCCGAGTAAAGAAATATATTCATACTCCAGTTTTTAAAAAGCTATGTTATGATTTCAATTTCCTTGAAAACATGTGCATATTTGCACTGGCAGGAAATGCACCAGGATAGATGTGGCTTTTAAAAATTGTTTTCTGTATGGTCCAAATCTTCTAAAACAAACATGTGTTACTCTTATGACGATTAAAAGGAGTACAGATGGCTGGTAGTCTTGGCGAAATTATTGCTGCTATTGTGCCTTCTATTCTGTTGTCTTTCTGCCTGCGAACTGGGAGGAAATGGTTCCCCTCCCACACCCCCGCCCGAGGAGAGGTTCACAAGCTGGGGTGTGTTTGAGCCCCCAGTGTCTCTCCTCCTCTGGGCAAGGTGGAGGGGTGGGGGAGACGGGCAGTGTGCAAAGGGCTTCAGAGTCTGGTGGGAGAGAGGGAGAAGCAGCCAAGACAAAGACAGAAACTCAGCTGTGAGAAGAAAGGAAATCCTGCCATTTATGGTAACTGGACTGGACCTCCAAGATATTGTGCTAAGTGGGGTAAATCAGAGAGAGAAAGACAAGGACTGTGAGGTCTCACTTATCTATGTAATTGAAAAAACTCAACTGGTCAAAAGAGAGTAGACTGGTGCTTACCAGGGGTTGGGGGAGGGGGAATGGATGTTGTTTAAGGTGCAAACCTGCAGCTAACGGGCAAGTAAGTGTGTGTGTGCTGAGTCACTTCAGTCATGCCCGACTCCTTGCAACCCTGCAGAATGCAGGAAGCCAGCTCCTCTGTCCATGGGATTCTCCAGGCAAGAATACTGGAGTGGGTTGCCATGCCCTCCTCCAGGGGGTCTTCCCGACCCAGGGATCGATGCACATCTCTTATGTCTCCTGCTTTGGCGGGTGGGTTCCTTACCACTAGCCCCACCTGGGAAGCCCAAGACAAGTAAGTCGTGGAGATCTAATGCCCAGTGACAATAAATACAAAGTGAATACGGTATCATATTATAATCATCAAACTTCCTGAGAGACTAGATCTTATTTGTTCCCACCAGAACAGAGAAATGATAATTATGTGAAGTGACAGAGCTGCTGTCAATGCACTGATGATCATATTACAATATAGTGAAAGAGTTAGTCACTCAGTCGTGTCTGACTCTTTGTGACCCCATGGACTGTAACCCACTAGGTTCCTCTGTCCATGAGATTCCCCAGGCAAGAATATTGGAGTGCGTAGCCATTTCCTTCTCCAGGGGATCTTCCCAACCCAGGGATCTAACCTGTGTCTCCTGCATGGCAGGCAGATTCTTTACCGTCTGAGCCACCAGGGAAGCCTATTACAATATATAAATGTGGCAAATAAATAATCAAAATGTACGATTCACCAGATATTGCCAAGTGTTTGGGAGAACATTTAAGCAGGGGAAGGGGTGAGGTGAGGGTATGTGGAAGGAGTTGATTCCTGATGTCTTAAACTCTTCTCACTGGCAGCCCCCGTGTCTTCAAACAGTTGCTTCTATAATGAAACATGGAAGTGCTCAGAGATGGCATGGTAACCAGCTGCTTTCATGCCCCAGCTGTTCAGAGACTACAGACAAAATGGCCCCGGTCTTGAGCATGGAGGGGCAGTGTGCGTGCAACGTGGGGCTGCCCTCTGGGATGCACAGGGGTTTGGAGATGATCCTTTTTAGAGAGAAGCAGATGCCAACACTCAGGAGTAAGTGGAATCCCTATGCCCAGTGCTGTCTCCCCTGCTCTGCCCCCAGGAGGTTGGCATCAGGATTTTATACTCTCTCCCCATCTGGTGGTGCCCTGTCTGAGCAGCTATGAGTGCCATCGTGGGATAAGTTATTTTGCCTCTGTCTTCTTTGTTTCTCTAGATTCATCCCCACAGCTCATCCACAAGGTCCTAAGGCACTGGTGCCATTTGAGAGAGCCTGGGCAAGCATCCCATGTAACAGAAAGGGCCTCTGATGGGGTCAAGGTCAAGGCAGAAGCCACCCAAGATCACATACACATGGCATCGGTGATACGGGAGATGCTGAGTAAGCTGAACAGTGACAGGGGGACAGCCCCGAGGTTGGTAGGAGCAGGAAGCCATTGCCGCTGTGGGCTCTGGAGGCAATGGAGGAAGGCTCATCCGCAGAAGCCGGGCCGTCTGATGGGAGCTAGCGCCATTGTCGGGGGCTGCTTGGAGGACCTGGGGCCAAGATGGAAAGGCTGCCTGGTGGGCCCACTCTCGCTGCTGGAGGTGCTCCCGAGGCGGTGGGGAGATGGGAGAGCACATCCTGGTTTCTCCACCCCCACCCCCACCCCCCACCCCCACTACCTCCAGCACTGGCTGTGCCTCTGTGATGGTAAATGCCACGTCAACTGGGCTAGGCGGGAGGACTCAGGCATTGACACGAACACTGATCTAGGTGTTGCAATGATGACATTGTGTAGACATGGCTAGCATCTATGTAATGTGGCTTGCAATCAGTTGACTTTAAGTGAAGGAGATTGTCTTTCACCAGTTGGGTGGTTCTGATCCAATCAGTTGAAGCCCTTAAAAGCAAAACCGGAGATTTCTTGAAGAAGAAGAAATTCTGCCTTAAGACTGCATCATCAGTCTTAAGCTGAGCTGCCAGCCTGCCTGACAAGTTTTAGACCTTCCTGCCCAGCCCCCGCAATTGTGTGAACCCGTTTCTTGAAATAGATCTATCAATCATCTATCTATTTATCTATCTGTCTTCTACCTATATACCTCTGATTGGTTCCATTTTTCTAGAGAACTATGACTGATGCCATTGACCTAAACTACATGGAAGTCAGCTGAGAATTGTCACCCCTTTTGATTCGGTGAAAAGCAGGGAGATGCAATTAGCATGGTCTCTTACCAGGAGTGACATTCAGGATTCTTCTGCTTGATGTTTTCCCAGAATGCTCCTTTCTTCTACAGCTTCCAGGTGTTTGCGCAGCAACTAACATTTCCTGAGCACTTACTATGCACCAAATCCTGTGCCAAGTACTTTACCTGTATTATCTTGTCTGATTCCCTTGACTATCCAGTGAAGCAGATGCTATTATTATCTCTGTTGTGCAGGTGAAGAAGCTAAGTATTTAAGTAGCATGCCCAATGGTGCACAGCCTGTTAGTGGTAGAGCTGGGATGGTATCCCAGCATGCTAGCTCATCCCCTTTAGACATAAGAGGGTAGTTGAATGCATCATCTTTCAAGGAAGCCCATAGTCCCGGGTGGGAATCCAGGATCTGCTATGAATGTTTACTATCGTTGTAATGTTGAGCAAATCTCTGAAGCTTGCCCAGATTTCACTTACTCACCTATAACATGGGGCTGTCAGCGTTGAAAGGACTGATGAGTCTGCATGCATGTCAAGTCACTTTGGTCGTGTCCGGCTCTGTGCGGCCCGCCAGGCTCCTCTGTCCATGGATTCTCCAGCCAAGAACACTGGAGTGGGTTGCCATGCCCTCCTCCAGGGGATCTTCCCAACCCGGGGATCAAACCCGAGTCTCTTATATCTCCTGCACTGGCAGGCAGGTTCTTTACCACTAGGGCCACCTGGGAAGCCCTTGGATGAGTCCATGTCTGTCCAAACGCTCTACCCCCAGAGGGTACCACAAACCCAAGCCTCCTCAGTCACCCGTCCATCCTTTTCTCTCCCCCTCTGTCTAAGGGGTTACTGTACATCTTTCTCTTTTTGCTTTACTGCATGCTCCTCTGATTTTCATTTTCTTTCACCTGATTTATACAAACTAATTTTGCCCAGCTTGACCTCCAAACATAGTGGTGAGTACTGTCTTGGACATGTCACCAACAGCCAGTTCAAGGGTTGGGCAGATGCGATGTATGATTTGCTTTGTCTTATGCCCCTGAAGTAAAAAGCAAAACCAAACCATGGTGGCATAAGCTTCCCAAAGCAGGACCATGGCATTTTCCAGAAGCGCTGGATTTACTTCCGGCCGGCTCTCACTGGCTCCTTTCATTGAAGAAAGGATTTGTCTCCACCTCCTCCCCGCCCTGGAAGCCTCTGTTCGCAGTGAGCTGCTTTCTTGCATGTAGGGCATAGATCATGCAACGAAACGTGGCCTTCTGGTTTCTTTTCTCCAGGTATTGATCACTGTTCTGAATTTTCCATTCCAGGTTTGTCCTGCTATGATTTATTTGTAAAACAGAGGGCAGGTCACTGCTTCTCAAGTTTCCCTTCCTTTCTTTTGTTGTTTTTCATTTTTGCCTACCTACTAAGAAGAGGAAAATAGTCGTTGAATCTTAACTTGTAAGAGAAATAATTGAAACCTGTATTTCTCAAACTGGACAATATGTATCTCTGGGACCATGCATCAAGATGTAGTTTTTTAAAATACAAATCAAGTTTGGAGCAGCTGTCTGCTGCATTGTTTCACCCAAAGATTCAGCAGAAAATATTTTTATGTTATAACAAACTAAGATTTATTATAGAGTGGATTGCAAAATCCATGTGATTTTTAGGATGAAAATGAAAACTCTGAACTTAAGGACCTTCAGGTAGAGAGAGTCACACCAAGCATTGGCACCTCTAGCTCCCAGGGTGCTGAGAACTGATTTATGACTCCCGGCTGGAGATTGGAGGCTTCTTCTATGGAGAAACTGAAAGACTCAGAGAAAAGACCATCTTTAATAACATTTGCTGTGCTGGGCTAGTCGCTTCAGTCCTGTCTGACTTTTTGTGACCCCATGGACTGTAGACTGCCAGGCTCCTTGTCCATGAACTTCTCCAAGCTAGAATACCGGAGTGGGTTGCCATTCCCTTCTCCAGGGCATCTTCTCAACCCAGGGATTGAACCCAGGTCTGCTGCATTGAGGGCAGATTCTTTATTATCTGAGACACCAAGGACGCCCCATAAAAGGAAAAGTTCCCTCCTAAGCAGTTACTTCTGCCACACTTTCAAAGATCATCAGAGTCTTGGGTGTGACAAGTCAGCACTCAACTCTATCTCTGCCTTCTGCTCTCTGGAATCCAGCAAGTCAAAACCTGTATTTCCCAGACTCCTTTGCAGCCAGGTCAAGGAAAGAGATTTGGTTCCACCAATAAGAAGCACTTGGACCATTTGGGAAGATAGAAGGGGGCCTGGAGGACAGGGATTGGATCCTTGGTTGGCGAACTAAGATCCCATGTGCTGCACAATGCAGCCAAAAATTAAAAAAAAAAAAAAAATTTTAAATAAAGTCTTCCTCTTTTCCTTTTTACTGACCCAAAGAGGAGGGGAAGAATAACTGTTTGTGCCTCACTTACCACTTTTAGACCCTTGACAATCTGATAGGCTTCTCCTTAGTTAACTGCTTTAGCCATTTCTCTCATATCTCAGGTATTTCCCCAACCATTTGCGATCTCAGCCATTTTTTTTTCTCTGCACCCACTCCAAAGAAATGGGGCTGGAAGTCACACGAGGCCTGCTCCATGGGACCCTGAAGAACATTTGATTCCTGGCTGGATGGCATTTACCGTATGCCATTTGTTGAAGCCGTGTGGCTTCTCCTACCATCTGGGAGTCTGTTGAAAACTACATTTAGGTCCCAGTTAGCTCAAGCCTGACCTGCAAACTTGACAAAAAACAATCCTGTTCAGTTTCTTTCCCGTTTTGTATTCTGGGTACCGCAGGCTGTATTGCAGGCTGTACCGTAGGTATGCCATAGGCTGTTTTCTGGGTCTGGTTCAACGTTTCAACTTAGTACATTTTGTTATGACTCATGAATAAGTTTTGCAGGTTCGATGGCAAGATCCCCTAGAGAAGGAAATGGCTACGCACTTCAGTCTTCTTGCCTGGAGAATTCCACGGACAAAGGAGCCTGGGGAGCTTCGGTCCCTGGAGTCGCAAAGAGTCAGACACACCCAATCGACTTACACTTTTTCTTTCATGGATAGTTTGTGCTATTAAAATTCTGTCCTCTAGGCTACAGACAAAGTGGGTAATCTGAAGACCACCTAATCCATCCTGGAACTAACTCCACTGTCTCTCAGTCAGTTCTGAAAAACATGCCAACCACTGAGAGCAGAAAAGACCCCTCTTTCTACTCTGCACACACCCAACATCAACATGGTATAGACAGAACACTGGATTCTGACCTTCTGAATGGATGCAGGAGCAATTAGCTGTTTGCATGGAGGAGGTGGACTGCGGTCAAGCTCCTTGGTGCCAGTCTCCTAAGGTTACAGCTCATTTGCCCAAGAATCCATTCATTCAGTTATTCAACTGACATTTATGAAGGGCCACAGTGCATTTTCCCTGGGGGCTCAGCGGTAAAGAACCCGCCTGCAATGCAGGAGACGTGGGTTCGATCCCTGGGTCGGGAGGATCCCCTGGAGAAGGAAATGGCAACCCAAGCCAGTACTCTTGCCTGGAGAATCCCACGGACAGAGGAGCCTGTCAGGCTACAGTCCATGGGGTTGCCAAGAGTTAGAGATGACTTTGTGATTAAACCACCGCACTGCACAAACCCAGGAAGCACAAAATAAGTGCTAGCCAAATAAAATCACGTGACAGCGAACCTCAACGCGCTGAGGCAACGGAGCGGAGGGGAGGGGAGCGTGGCGGGAGCTGGCTCCCCGTCCGGTGTGACAGCCCCGGGGTCCTGGACCCCTGGCCTGAACCGCAGCAAGCGGGCTCGTCACTGAGCCTGTCACGTGGCAAGAAGCAAAAGCCTTGCTGAGGTCTCAGGTCGATTACATCTATTGCTTCCACCTTATCTACATGGCCTGTCGGTCTATCATAGGAGGAAATTAAATTGGTCCGACTTGATTTACTCCTCACAGGGCTGTGTCCGTGAGCTCCCAGGCCTTGCCCCCTTCTGGCTGACTGCACATTGATTGCCTGATGATTTGTTCTAGCATCTTCCCTGGAAACCAGGTTAAGCTGATCAGGCGGTAAGGAAGCTTTTCTGCTTCCTAAAAGATGGGCGTTACAATATACTAACACATATATATGGAATTTAGAATGATGTTAATAATAACTCTATATGCAGAACAGAAAAAAAAAAAAGACACAGATTTATAGAACAGTCTTTTAGACTCTGTGGGAGAAGGAGAGGGTGGGATGTTTCAAGAGAACAGCATCGAAACATGTATAGTATCTAGGATGAAACAGATCACCAGCCCAGGTTGGATGCATGAGACAAGCTCTCGGACCTGGTGCACTGGGAAAACCTAGGGGGAGCGGGTGGAGAGGGAGGTGGGAGGGGGGATCGGGATGGGGAACACATGTAAACCCATGGCTGTTTTATTCCAATGTATCAAAAAATTCTCTACAAAAAAAAAAAAAAAAAAAGATGGGCGTCATGTTTTTTCTTTGTGAGGCTCCCCAGGTAACGCCCCGAGCCTGGGAAATGCTCAGAATAATGGCTGGTCCCTCCCCAGCAGTCCCTGTCAAATCCCGAGGTCCATTCAATTGAGTGTCGCGAATCCCTGGGGCTTTAGTCTCGGACAGCTCTTTGCAAAGGCCGCTCCACTCTATTCCAGGTACCCTGGCCTCCAGCGTGTCACGGGAGTGGGACTCCAAGCCTAGAACACCAGCCTGGGGTGAAAGGCAAAAGGAGAGTCAAAGAAGCAACCTGCTGGTCTCACCAGCCATGGCGGGGCAGAAAGAAGATCAGAAATCTCGAGAAGGACTAGGAATGTCGGGTTCCACATGAGACAAATGTCTGGTGGTGGTTGCTTTCTGACTGTAGCCCACAGACCTTACATCAAACTGGAGCATCATTTGCTAAAGACAGAAGTAAAACTACCCATCAAAACCACTGCTCTTTTGAATCCTCCTGTTACCTGCTTACCCTCTTGGCCCCTCTGGAAGGGTATTCTCCTGGGTTTTTCTTTTCTGTAATGTAAATGAGGACCCCTTCTGGTAAACTTTCACAGAAGCCTGTCTTAGCATTTCTGTATCTTCAAGGTCTTCTTTCTTCGTCCCTCGGTAGTTCGTTCTTCCCCTCCTCTTGTCTCCCTCTCCCCTCCCTACGCATCTGCTCCCACTTGCCCCTTTTTAGATCTCAGAATGCAGCTCCATTTTGTGACGCTTCCCATCTTTTCTACATGCCAGTGTTTTTCCTGAGTCCCCTGGGCGAATTATTCAAAGGGCACCTGTTTTCTGCTGTATTTTTTTTACCTACTTGAGCCTTTTCCTCCACGAGGCCGTAAGGAACTTCTTACAAATTCCTTCAGGTATAGGAATGCGCTTTTCAAAGCCTCTCTCTGGGTCTCTCCTTTCGTCTTCATGAACAACTCCTCCTAGGGATCATAGACTTTTGCACTCAGCCCCAAATCCCTAATTCTTTCCTCCAAAGAGATGAATCAAGATAAAGTAAATTGTGGGACTTCCCTGGTGGTCCAGTGTCTAAGGCTGCACTCCCAATGCAGGGGGACTGGGTCCGATTCCTGGTCAGGGGAAACAGATCCCACAGGCTACACTTAAGACTCTGCATGGCCAAATAAAATTTAAAAAAAGAAAAGATAAAGTAAGTTGCTCCTAATATACCACTAGAATTTGGAGATTCTGGTCCTGATTTATTCTGCAGGTATTTCAGTGTAGAGAAGATATTCTGCTTTATCACACGCCTTCACACCCATCACCCAAGACGCCAACCTGGCATTTGCTTTGCAGATCTCATTTCCCACAGCAGCTGCTAGATTTGTGTTTTAATTGTGTAATTGACACTCAAAGGCTTCCCTAGTGGCTCAGTGGTAAAGAATCTGCCTGCCAACGCAGGAGATAGGGGTTCAATTCCTGATCTGGGAAGATCCCACATGCGGCAGAGCAACTAGGCCCACACGTCCCAGCCAGGGAGCTGCAGCTGCTGAGCACCCCCCCCCCCCACCCACCTACTGATGCCTTCGAGTCCTGGAGCCCGCGCTCCACAAGAGAAGCCACCGCAGTGAGAAGCTCATGCCCTGCAACTAAAGAAAAGCCCATGCCACAATGAAGACCCAGCACAGCCAAGTAGTAAGTAAATTAAAAAAAATATTTTTTAATTGCACTCATTAGAGAAAATGGTTTCACTCTCTCCCCATGAAGAAGCCAAGAAACTCCAACCACAGCCTAAAATCTTCCAGTTTTCTTTCTTTCCAATCTTCTCCCTTCTGCACTCCTCCTCACACATATAATTCCCGCCCCCCACCCATTTCTCCTTCTTTAATTTCTTCCTGCAGACCCTAAGAAAGTGACACCTCTCCTGGTGAGCTGAGCCTAGCCAAGCCAGCATAGGACTTCCCTGGTGACTCATGGTAAAGAATCTGCCTGTGATGCAGGAGACCCGGGTTTGATCCGAAGAGACTCCAGGGAAGGTCCCCTGGAGAAGGGAATAGCTACGTACTCCAGAACTCTTGCCTGGAGAATTACACGGATAGAGGAACCTGGCGGGCTATAGTCCATGGACTCGCAAAGAGTCGGACACGACTGAGCAGCTAACACAACACAGATGTGTTGATGGGATGACATTTCCAAAATTACAATCAGGAGGACGGGGTTCTGTCTTGGGCAGTCTCTGTTGCTTTGAGGGAAGCCAGCTGCCATGTTGTGAGCTGACTGATGGCCAGGAGGTCCCCATGACCAGGAACCGTGGGGGCCTCTGGCCAGCAGCCCACAGGAAACCGAACCTGGTCAGGAACCAATGAGCGATCTTGGAAGCACGTCTTCCCCTTTGCCGTGGTCCTGGCTGCAGCCATGTGAGATATGTTAAGCCTGAGGCCTCTGGATCATGGGTGCCTGGATTCCTGACCCACAAAGACTGGGAGATAATAACTGTTTGTTATTTTTAGCTGTTTAGCTTTCGTTCATTTGTTACACAGCAATAGAAAGTGAGACACTTATGTAACATTTTAGAAATGATTTTTTAAAAACTCTAGGGGCAGGTTCGCCAACAAATTTAGTTCAAACTCCTCAGCCTTGGTCCTCCTTTCCCCTGCCCAGAGCTTTCTTCCTGACTTTGCCAAACTCACCAGAGTCTGACCTCTGGGTTCAGATCCCTTCTTGGCCACAGACCCCCTACCTCTTGAGGCCTCCGTTGCCTCCTCTTTGTGAAGTCAGGGTGGGGTCCAATCCCCAGGGATCATCTCTCAGGAGTGCATTCTTCACCTCATCTCCTTGCAATTTGTTCTTCCAGTTTTCTCTCCCCTCTCGTTTCAGATGTAGTGGCTCTGATGTTTATGAAGTTCAGATTGTGGAGGAAATAAATGAAAGGCAGCAGGCCTGAGGGGAACCGTGACAAGGAATCCTGATGCGCCAGTTAGACTCAGAGCCAGATCCAGGGAGCCCCTCTTCATTTTCCATCCTCTTCAGCCTCTACAAAAAGAATAAGGGACTTCCCTGGTGGTCCAGGGGCTCAGATTTCACGCTCCAAATGCAAGGGACTCGGGTTCGATCACTGGTCAGGGAACTAGATCCCACATGCCACAACTAAGGCCAAGCTTAACCAAGCAGAAGTTTTAAAAACCCAACTGCATTATCTTCGACAAGGGAGGCAAGAATATACAATGGAAAAAAGACAACCTCTTTAACAAGTGGTGCTGGGAAAACTGGTCAACCACTTGTAAAAGAATGAAACTAGAACACTTTCTAACACCATATGCAAAAATAAACTCAAAATGGATTAAAGATCTAAATGTAAGACCAGAAACTATAAAACTTCTAGAGAAGAACATAGGCAAAACACTCTCCGACATAAATCACAGCAGGATCCTTTATGACCCACCTCCCAGAATATTGGAAATAAAAGCAAAAATAAACAAATGGGACATAAGTAAACTGAAAAGCTTTTGCACAACAAAGGAAACTATAAGCAAAGTGAAAAGACAGCCCTCAGAATGGGAGAAAATAATAGCAAATGAAGCAACAGACAAAGGATTAATCTCAAAAATATATAAGCAACTCCTGCAACTCAATTCCAGAAAAATAAATGACCCAATCAAAAAATGGGTCAAAGAACTAAACAGACATTTCTGCAAAGAAGATATATAGATGGCTAACAAACACATAAAATGATGCTCAACATCACTCATTATCAGAGAAATGCAAATCAAAACCACAATGAGGTACCATTACACGCCAGTCAGGATGGCTGTTATCCAAAACTCTACAAGCAATAAATGCTGGAGAGGGTGTTGAGAAAAGGGAACCTTCTTACACTGTTGGTGGGAATGCAAACTAGTACAGCCGCTATGGAGAAGAGTGTGGAGATTTCATAAAAAACTGGAAATAGAACTGCCATATGACCCAGCAATCCCACTTCTGGGCATACACACCAAGGAAACCAGATCTGAAAGAGACACGTGCACCCCAATGTTCATCACAGCACTGTTTATCATAGCCAGGACATGGAAGCAACCTAGATGCCCATCAGCAGACGAATGGATAAGGAAGCTGTGGTACATATACACCATGGAATATTACTCAGTCATTAAAAAGAATTCATTTGAATCAGTTCTAATGAGAGGGATGAAACTGGAGCTCATTATACAGAGTGAAGTAAGCCAGAAAGATAAAGACCATTACAGTACACTAACACATATATATGGAATTTAGAAAGATGGTAATGATAACCCTATATGCAAACAGAAAAAGAGACACAGATGTACAGAACAGACTTTTGGACTCTGTGGGAGAAGGTGAGGGTGGGATGTTTCAAGAGAACAGCATCGAAACATGTATATTTTCAAGGTGAAACAGACCACCAGCCCAGGTTGGACGCATGAGACAAGTGCTCAGGCCTAGTGCACTGGGAAGACCCAGAGAGATCGGGTGGAGAGGGAGGTGGGAGGGGGGATCGGGATGGGGAATACATGTAAATCCATGGCTGATTCATGTCAATGTATGGCAGAAACCACTACAATATTGTAAAGTAATTAGCCTCCAACTAATAAAAACAAATGGACAAAAAAATAAGTTAAATAACAACAACAACAACAAAAACCCCAACTGCAACCAAGCTACCACATTCCTCTTAAAGGTTCTTATGAAAGTTCCAAATCTGAAGAAAGATTTGTTTGGAGCTCGGCCTCTAGGTGAAATTTAGCTCTGCCTGAGAAAGAGGGGCTAGGCTGAGCTTCTTAAAGCTCCGCACTGCAAGTTCTCTGCACTTTGAGGTCTCTACCAACCAGGCTTGATGAGAAATTGGAGTGACTCTGAGCCCAAACCCATTAAACCATGTGGGGAAGGTGTTTCTGTAGTCATTAATGGAATTAGGCACTCAGAGGAAAAGAGATCAGATGAATACCTCGGGCTTCCATTCTGTAATCCTAGGAAAGTGATCTGATCACGAGCTCAGTTAAATAGTACAAAAAGTGCAGAGCGCTCTAAGTCCTCTAGAGATCCGAAACCAGTCTATTTCTCCCTCTAGAGTGGCTCACTACATAAGCCCAAGGCAATCCCACCACCAGCATAAAATGGGATGTTTTGGGGGTGATTAAGCACGAAATGTCAGCCAGGATAGACACGGGAGTGGCTCAGTGATGGTTGTGGGATTAGCAGAAAACTGATGCCACATCCCGCCCACGTTTTGCTGTGGTTCCTCTGAGGGTTTGATCCTGGGCTTCAGTTCTGCTGCAGACATTGGTCGCCTGGCTTCTGACTCTCCCTCCGATGGCAGTCCTTTGTCTCTTGGCAAGGTCGTTGTCTTCCTATGAGGTTGCAGCAGCAGTAATAGAAGAGCCAACAGCAATAACAACTGGGTAGTATATATATAGTATCTATACACATATACATGTACTCTAACTTCTCATTTGCTACCAGAGTATGGGTGACTGACAATGTTGTGCTCGTTTCGGGTATATAGCAAAGTGACTCAGTTATATATCTGTGCAGTGCTGTGCTAATTGCCTTCAGTTGTGTCCTACTCTTTGCGACCCTATGGACTCTAGCCCACCAGCCTCCTCTGTCCATATGGACTCTAGCCCACTGGGCTCCTCCATCCATGGAATTCTCCAGGTAAGAATACTGGAGTGGGTAGCCATGCCCTCCTCCAGGGGATCTTCCCGACCCAGGGATTGAACCCACGTTTCTTATGTCTCCTGCATTGGCAGGCGGGTTCTTTACCACTAGCGCCACCTGGGAAGCCCACATATGCATGTACTATTCTTCAAGTTCTTGTCCCACTTAGGCTTTTACATAATATGGAGCAGATTTATATAAAATCATTTTAATTTTAAGCCTATGGGGTAGGCATTATTAAATCCTTGTAAGAGAAGAAGGGATTGAAGCATAACAAAATTAAGTCATCTCCAGGACGCAGCTATGAGGCAGCAGGCCTGGGACTCCGTCACCGTCTGTGTGGCCGTGAACCTGTGTTTCTTGCGGTGGAACCTGGAGCACACTGCTTGTGGGTACTGTCACTCACCCAGAGCCTCTTGACTGGTCTGTGGTCACTGCCCGCCCTGCACCAGCGTCATCTTTCTTGGTAGTCCCTTTGAGCTATGAGAGAGGTGGATGGTCAGAGTCAGTGGTTCCCAGCCTGTGCATAGAATCTGCAGGAATACAAGTCCCACCCCACCCCAAAAACTTTCAAACTTTAGGGGTCCAGGATGGGACCATCCATCTGAATTTTATTGACATGGGCTCTGGTTGGTACCGACACAGTCAAATCTCAGACTGACATTTTGGAGCCACCAGAATAAGTGATCTGGAAATTCCCTCCCAGAACAAAGTCTCCAAGGCAGGAGGGCATTTGGAGAGCTGCCTGGTCACCTCCCTCTCCTTGCTCCTAGCGGTCAGGTGTCCCTTTCCTGGGCCGCGCCGCCCTGACCCCACCCTCTCTGGCCACCCCTGGACACCGCTGGAGACACACAAGCCTGACGGTGAGCTTGCATCCCACTGCCCTGCCCCTGCCTGTGCTCTCATCTTTGGTGACACTTTGCTCTGGGTTTCCTGCTCCCTGTCATCTAATGCGTTCAAGCCTGTATTTTCTTAATAGGCAACACATACACAGAGTACAAATCTCCAAAATGACAAGAGGGCATATTGACAAGTACCTCCTTCCTAAGGAAATGATGCAAATGAGTTTACATAAAAAACAGAGAGAGACTCACAGACTTGCAAGATGAGCTTAAGGTTGCCGAGGGGAAGGGGTAGTTAAGGAGTCTGGGATGGACATGTATACACGGCTGTATTTAAGATGGATAACCAACAAAGACCTACTGTAGAGCACAGGAACTCTACTCGATGTCCTGTGGCCGCCTGGATGGGAGGGGAGTCTAGGGGAGAGTGGTGCATGTATATCCCTGGGTCCCTTTGCTGTTCATCTGAAACCATCACAACACTGTTGGTGGGCTGTACCACCATACGAAATGAAAAGTTCAAAACAGAAGCCTCTCCTTCCTAACCTATAACACAGGCACCCAGGTGTCATGCCTCAGAGGGACCCCCAGGCATGTTTTACAAAAAAAAAAAAAAAATGGTGGGTCACTGTACACAGTACTCTGCTCTGCTTATTTTGAGGGAAATATAGTTTGAAGATTATTCCAGATCCATGCATAGAGAGTGCTGGAGTTTTATGTCTTCGCGTGAGTAGGCCATAGTTTGTTCTGGCCGTGCTTTATGGATGAACACTCAGATTTTCTCTGATCTCTGGCTATTACTAACCACACCACAGTGAGTATTCTTGGATGTATGCCACCTCTCACATGTATAAGGATATACTAACATAGATTAGATTCCGTGCATCATGTGTGTGTGTGCCAAGTCACTTCACCTGTGTCTGACTCTTTGCGACCCTATAGACTGCAGACCGCCAGGCCCCTCTGTCCATGGGATTCTCCAGGCAAGAATACCGGAGGGTTGCCACATCCTTCCCCAGGGATCTTCCCGACCCAGGGATGGAAACCCATCTCACATGTCCTGCATTGACAGGCAGGTTCTTTACCACTAGCGTCACCTGGGAAGCCCAAGGAAAGCAGATGGCAGGTGTAGTACTACTGCCACAACTCAGATTTGAACCAAAGTTACAATGGAGAGCACTAACCATTACACAATTTCGGCACACCACACTCTTATGACAATATCTGTAGAGTAAAATTCATGGGAGTGGAATTGTAGGTCAATACGTGTGTATTGTTCTTCTTAACTCTAGTTTCCCGTCTTCTTTGAGTTATCCGTCTAATCCCTGGGGCCGGGGTAACAGAGCCCATGCCTCTGATCACTTACATTCCAAGACTCTAAGCTGGGCCCATGGTTCCCTGGGAACCAGTGACTCCAGGGGCATTTGGGTGGGTCTGGGCGGCCACTCACCCTCACCCGCCCAGTGTGCTCCCCGCCAGACCCCGATCTCAGCCTCTGAGACTCAGGCTTGCACATCACAGGAGGTTGCAGACTTTTCCTCTCTGTGTGGACTTGGTCTGCAGACTCTGGGACTATGGCCTCTGTCTAGAATTAAAGTTCCTGAGCACCCTTCCCAGTGCTAACGAACCTCCCCCATAGACGTCTTTGTGTATCCAGTTGCCTTGGTCTACTTCAACAAAACCCGATTCTTCATCCCATTGAGCTGGCCAGCTGCATGGAAATGGAGGACCTCCCCCTAGTCATGTAATCTGGACCAGCTCTAGATAAAACCACAGTGTAGGTGACACTTGTCTTGAGGTCTTTCTGTCCATTTTCTCTGGGTCCCTCTATACCCTCTAAATGCTCTCCAGCTACTCAAAGCTTCCTCTGGGTCCCTGCCTGGATTCGCTAACTGTATCTGGCAGTGTTGTGTGCTCCTGATTTCTCATACTCTCTCCACCCTGATTTCAGAATGTGTCTGTCTTTTCTTTCCTCTCCTAAGGATCCTATTGGATCAACTCGTTGGCAGATAATGTCATCTATGTGATAATCCTCCTAGAGGTATTTTCATCTTGGTATGGGCATTCCTGAGATACGTTTGTTGAATGAATGATACTTCAGGCCTGAAAATGGATCAAGCAAGATTTGAGCAGTGGAGGGTGGCTGGTTGAGGTAGGGTGATCCATGGTATGGCAAGAAGAGAGCACCTAGAAACAGGGTGTGTTGATGTGTGATGCCCCTCACTTTGCAGAGTCCAACTTTCCTCATATTGCATTGCTCTCAATGGTATTGAGGTCAACTAAGATAACTGATGCAGAAGTACTTTGTAAAGTACAAGGTACTGTTTTTCTCCCACCATCAACCCCCCAAAGCCTAGAGTGCTGAGTTGTCAAGAATGCCAGTCCCTTGCAAGGCAGCAGTGCATGGCAAGAAAGGAAGACAAAAGTCCACCTTATTCTCTAGAAAGTACTGACAGCAACAGATTAAACAATGAAAGCCTTGTGAAAATCTTTCCATCATCGGGGTGAACTCTAATTATTTCATCTTGCCTCAAACACCGACCTCGATTTCTTAGATTTGTACAGAAGCAGATTCTTCTTCGACGTAGGTAGCTGCTCCTTGAATTTGTTCTCATGAATGCTAGTGTCCCTTTAGTTGCATCGGCTCAGTCTGCTCTCATTTTTGGAAGACATTTCCTGGGTCTGGTATTCACACGGTGTCTTTCTGCTCATTCCGTTTGCAGCGGCATCCTGACTGCCACCGGAGGTCTTGGGACGGCTCAGGTGAGAACTGCCAGCTTCCCCGCTCGTCGCTGCCTTCGGACTCCCAGAGTGCTCCTGCCACAGCTTCTGACCCCAGCTGTACCCGCCCAGGTGACTCGCAGTTGGATGCTTTCTTTGTTCCTCTGTGTTGTTCTCCTGCCTTTGTTCTGATTTCTGTGTTTCTGTTACTACCAGTCCAGATCGCAGCATCTCTGATGGCCTCCTCAGGGGAAGCAGATTCCAGGAGCAAGCATCGTGTCCCCTGCCTAGAGTAACAGTAAATGAAGAGAGGAATAAATGCCTCTTTCTACAAAAGCTTCAGGGGCAGCTTCGATTTCTTTATTTCTTGAAAGTGAAAGAGTTTGTCGCTCAGTCATGTCTGACTCCACGGACTGTAGCCCACCAAGGCTCTTCCATGCGTGGGATTCTCCAGGCAAGAATATTGGAGTGGGCTGCCATTTCCTTCTCCAGGGGATCTTCCCGACAGAGGGATTGAACCTGGGTCTCCTGAATTGCGGGTAGATTATTTACCATGTGAGCCATACTGACTCTGGTCAACTCAAAACAACAACAAAAAACCACATTCTCAATTCCAAAAGCTCGTTGTTATTCCCAGTGTTCTCCACAGCAAGCCTGTGACAAAAGTGTTTGAGGGAAATACTGATCCTGAGAAGTTAGAGGATTTTTTTCCAAGGGCTCATGCTTAGTAAGTAGCCTGACCAGGACCCAGGAGCAGTGAAAGGAAGGGAGGGACCCGTCAGCCCTGAAACCAGGTAAAACGCGGGCCGTGTACATGGCAGGGAGACTCTGCATGTTTGGAGAAAACTGTATCTTGGATGTTATTCTCAACCAACACGTGAAGACTTCATATGCTATTTATGGGTGTGTCATAATCTATTTTATCCAGTCGGGGGAATTGGTATTAATAGTATCATTGTTATTGTTCAATCGCTCAGTTGTGTCCGACTCTGCGACCCCATGGACTGCAGAAAGCCAGGCTTCCCTGTCCTTCATCATCTCCCGGAGCTTGTTCAAACTCATGTCCATCAAGTCAGTAATGCCATCCATCCATCTCATCCTCATCCCTTCTCCTCCTGCCTTCAATCTTTCCCAGCATCAGAGTTTTTTCTAATGAGTTAGTTCTTCACATCAGGTGGCAGAACTGTTGGAGCTTCAGCTTCATACCCATAGTATCGTACCCAGCTATAATTTGCTGTATGTGTATACATTTGTGAGTGGAATAGTAACCAGTTAACTATAACTATATATGTGTATACGTATTTGTATGCAAGGATATTTATTCATATAATATCTCCTCACATTGAGTAGCAAATAATCTTTTATTTGTTCATCCATGATGTTGTTTTAAATTTAAAAAAAAAATGAATTCCCTAATTCTTTTAGAGACTCATTTGAATCCCGGAGAAGGAAACGGCAACCCACTCCAGTGTCCTTGCCTGGAGAATTCCAGGGACGGCGGAGCCTGGCGGGCTGCCGTCTACGGGGTCGCCCAGAGTCGGACACGACTGGAGCGTCTCAGCAGCAGCAGGGGCCCTATTGCTCAGTGGTAAAGAGTCCACCTGACAGTGCAGGAGATCCGGGTTTGATCCCTGGGTCTGGAAGATCCCCTGGAGGAGGAAATGGCAGCCCACTCCAATAGTCTCACCTGGAAAGTCCCATGGACGGAGGAGCCTGGTGAGCTACAGTTCCTGGGGTCATAGAGAAACAGACACTACTGAGCGACTGCGCATGCACACGGGGGCCCTCTTGTGTTATATTTTCTCTATTTGTGCACGAATATTTCAAACACAGGTGTTGTTTTTGGGGAGGCAGGGGAGGAACTGAATTCCCACGTGGATGTGTCGGATTGAAGACGTTCACTAGGCAGCCGGGAGATGTCAAGCATACATCCTCTGTCCCCAAGTCCAAACTGGGGACTGGGGCTCCTGGGTTCCATTTTCAGATGACATGGTCCTCAAAATCCTTATTATCTTGGGTCCCTGCTCTAAGAAATGCTCCATTTTCCAAGGTTCTTCTTCCGTGAGGCACCAGAATGACATACAGTGTTCCAGGGTGTGGTTGACCAACCGGAAGGACACTTGTATGTTATCCGAGTCTGAGAGACTGTAGCGGATATTACTGGTGGGTAGCTCATGTCGTCTTGAGCCCTTGCATTTTGGCGCCTGCCAGGCTGACTTCTACCTGCCACCACCTGTTTGGCCTCACCTGAGGGCTCTGTCTGGCTGCCAGAGCCCATTGGGCTGTGCCCAGTTGGAAGTGTCGAGGAAGGAACACTGGCCATGACCACCTTCGATCAACGACCAGCGGCAGTTGGAGTACAAGTGTCCCAGCTCTCTCCCCGCCTCAGCCGGGTGACCCTGAGATTCACTTTCTCCGCACTTCTCAGAGTCCCAGCAGCATCAAACCCCTGTCTAATGCATGGTCATTGGCTTGACACTCACTCTCTGCTGGCTACTTTCCATCCCATTTCACCCCCTCCCTACAGGATGCGGTGTCGTGGGGTCACTTCCCCAGCTAATTACTTGTACTGGAGCCCTTACCTTGGATTCTGCTTCTGGGGGTACCTTAACCAACACAGAGCCTAATACTGGATTGACTTTCCTAGCCGTGACATTAGGCTGTTGCTTTATCCTGATTTTACAGTCAGATAAATCTCCAACCTCCTATTCATGTCAACTGCTGCCAAGTCATACTTACCTAATGCTCTGCCTTTCCTATTGATTTTTTTAACCTAAACTCAGACTTTGTGTTCATTCCTGTTACACTCTTGGTTTATTTCCATATTCCAACCTGACGGAATAACTTTGAATATTGATTTGTTCTTTTGCTGTGTTAACTATTCCTTCCAGACATGAGTCATATTTGTAAATCTGATAAGCATGTCTTTTGTGCTTTCAGTGACTTCTTTTAGAAAAGTGTTGAACAAGGGTGGCTCAGGAACAGAATTCTAAACTAAACTCCTCCTTGGGTTCAATAATCAAGGTCTTTTTGCTAAGAATTTTTGTTGATAGTGACTTAAACTAACAGCACAGATTGAACCCAGAATTTACAAATTAACCCATAAGAATGTTGAGCAAGGCCAGCTTAGTTGTTTTGCCAGAATCAAGGCGATCCTTGATTTTGCTGTTCTTGTGATACACAAGTCTAGAACCTTATCAGACAGGACATCTAGTTAGTCTGATTGGTGATTCACAAATCCGTGTTAACTACTGAGACCCTCTGGTTTCATTTCTAAAGGCCTCCTAAAATCTTCCTTTTAATGACCTGTTCTGGAATTTGACCAGGGTTTGAATTTAAGGTTTCTAGAACCTACCCTTTCTTTTTTTATTTGAAAATGAGGGCTTTTTACTAATACCTATTTTCCTATCCTCTTCCTTAATTTCTTAGCAACAGAAAGAAGTACAAAGGTCACATTGGTAATTCTTTTCAGAGTCTGGCATGAGATTTCTCTGGTGACATCAGCCCATTTCAAGCGGTCTCACATCCCTGTGTCCCTCACTGTCTCCCTACTGTTGAGCTTCTTGCCTGAGAACCCAGATGGGCTCCACGGCCCTATGATCCCCCCATCAGCCTTCTCAAACCTGGATCCCTCCTACCCCATTTTTTCTTCTTACACCAACGCATAGTTTAGCGCTTCTGTGAATCGATGTAGCCCTTTGGGAAGCTGGGCTCCTCCTGACTCAGCGCCCACCCCACCCTGCGGTGGGTCAGCCACCCGCACCAGCGCTCCCAACCTCACACTCCGCTCCGAGCTCCCTGAGCGGGACCAGGGTTTTGCTTTTTGTTTTGTTTTATTTTGCCTCTAGCCCTCTTTTCATTTTCACTGGGCTCATTCACATCTGGCAGTCAGATTCATTTTTGCCCTCTCCTATTCCCATGAGAAATATTCCCTTTTACAACCTTTTACCTTGGAATCAAACCCATTTTACCTCTGAAGTACTTGAGGTGAGGTGGGCATCTTCTCCGATCTTTGATTTTACCCACCCACCACCAGCTTTCTTCTTCAGGGTTCTTCATTTATTTTTTTTTAATTGAAATACAGTTGATTTATGGGGCTTCCCTGGTGGCTCAGATGGTAAAGAATCTGCCAGCAATGCAGGAGGCCTGGGTTCGATCCTTGGGATGCGAAGCTCCCCTGGAGGAGGGTATGGAAACCCACTCCAGTATTCTTGCCTGGAGAATTGCTATGGACATGGAGGAGCCTGGCGGGCTACAAAGGGTTGGACATGGGGTCGCAAAGGGTTGGACATGACTGAGTGGCTAAGAACAGCCCAGCAGCAAGTGGAGCAGTGGTACTGCTGCAGTGCAGGAGATACAAGAGGTGTGGGTTTTATCTCTGGTTGGGAAGATCCTCCAGAGTAGAAAATGGCAACCCAGCTTCAGTATTCTTGCCTGGCAAATTCCATGGACAGAGGAACCTGGATGGCTACAATCTGTGGGGTCGTAGAGTCAGACATGACTAAGCAAGCACACACACATATTTGATTTACAATGTTGTGTTAGTTTCAGATGTCCAGCAAAGTGATTCAGTTTCGTATATATGCGTATATTCACTGCGGGTTCTCCAATTGCCCTGGAAGTGTAAGAAGGATTCGGGCTCTTTCTGTAGACTGCAGTCACCCTGAGAGCAGGGATGAGTCCATATTCACGTTTGTGCCACCACAAACCTGGGTCCATCCAGCCCAGTGGACACGGGATATTTGTGAAACTAAGCTGGATAACCGGATGCCTTTCTTCTTGCATCCAGACTGAGGGTTACTTACAGGAACCTTGTCCAGCGCTGGTGTGATGAGAGAAAGGGCTGGGGGGCATACAGGCTGCTGGGGAGCAAGAATTTGATTTCCAGGCACAAGTTCCTAGCAGCCCAGCCTGCCTCCTCGGGAAGCCTGAGGAATCGAGCTGACAAGGTGGTCCACCATCAGAGGCTTTCTGCTGAGCAGCTCAGAGGGAGGGAGCCAGTTTACAACCTTCGGAGCATCCAGAGCCCAGGCAGCTGAACAAGGCTGTAACAGACACCTGCCTCGGACAGGGTATCAGCTACCAGTCGGGACGGAGAAGGGGGAGGGGAGGAGGGACAGAAGAGAGAGACTGGTGGGTCAGAGGAGGAGGGGAAAGGAAGGGAAGGCGCAGGGAGGGAAGCAGGAGCTGGTCAAGACTCCTGATTCTACCCCCCCCCGAATCCCTTTGCAAAGCCATCATCAGAATCGATTTTAATAAACGAAAGATTTACCTGGGTCGAGCAGTGTTTTTAACTGGCGGCAATTAATTAATTAACCATCACTGGCTTAGACATCATAATGGGATGATATTTTGATGCTAACACATTACTGAAAAGGACAAACTGTGGTATTGTTTTTTTTTTTTTCAAGGAATCAATTAATCAGCCCCAAAAGAAGATTCAGTCTGCAGTGTCTGCTCAAAGGCACTTTAACAGCCTCCTTTCCCGGGCCCCCCATGCCTGCTATAGGACTCTGTGCCCTGGTAAGCAGTGTGAGGCAAGTCAATGTTAACTCAGGATTAAAAAAAATTACAATAGTTAACTTTAAGAAATCTCTGAGACATCTTCTTCATAATTAATAAATGAAAAATGTTCCTGCAGCTAATCAATAAAGTTGTTAGAGAGAATTGATCGGATGGGGAACTCTTTTTGTGGGTACAATTTTTCACCTATTCAGAACAGAAGACTCCCTGGAGCTCCATCAACTTGATCGACACTTAAGAGTCTGACCCAAAAGGAAAAAAAAAAAAAAATAGAAAGGCGATTAATTAAAATCTCCAGGAGTGACATTTACTTCTATTCTGTGAGTGAAGAGCCAGGTGAGGCGTACAGGTGGCCACTGTGAACTTCAGGAAGGTTAGGGAACCGGAGGTGTCTGGGCATCTCTCACCCTGGGGCACGCTGGAGCCCCAGGCTCTTTGGAGGAGAGAAACAGGACTGGTCCTTGGAGGAATGACTGTGTCACTCAAGTTGATTAAGGAGCAAGGCAGCCACGTTCTCACAGGGGGGATGCATGGAATGCTTGCAAATGTGCTGGAACAGGACAGCATCTTGCAGGTTATTGTAATGTACAAGGCAATCAGCATGCTCAGGAGGAAGGGGGCCTGAGTGTTCCACTGGCTCTCAGACCTAACAGCGCCCTGGAGCTGTCTGTACAGGGTCTGGGCCCCGTGCACATCCTGAATCAGCATCTGTGGGACTGGGGCTCAGGAATCTGTGTTTTTAAAGATGTGCCCCAGAGATTTGACCCTGATTTACGTCAGGCTGAGGTTATCACTGATTTTGTCCATTTCTCTGTCTCCAAATATAAATTCTGGCTGAGTGATATGTAGACTGTCCCCTCCTCTTTATCTTTTGTTAGACAAGTCATAATACAAAATATTTATTGAGCACTTACTATGTGCCAAGCATTGTGTTGAACGTCTAACATGAGTTAGTCATCTATGATCCTCTAACAGATACGTAATCAGAGACCTAGGAATGAAGTCATTGGCTAGAGGCAATGCCTAATACAAGTCCCCAGGCTTTGAAGCCAGATTTGTCTGATATGAGGGCATGTGTTTTAACCACTAGAACACCCTACCCTAAGTGAGCTATTCACCCTGGGAGACCATAAGGAATAGCTACGGGCTGGCAGCTCTGAATAGGTAGAATTTGAATGAAGAAGGCAGATTCATGGAGCTTTACCTTGTGTAATTGAGTTAAAGCAATGTTTTCATTTAGCTGATTCATGTTGTTGTACAGTGGAAACTAATACAACATTGTAAGACAATTATTTATACTCCAATTTAAAAAAATAAATTAAAAAATGCGTCCGTCTTTCTAGAAAGCCAACTACCAGTTTTCTTCAAGCTGAAAAATGATGAGGGTAGGAGACAGGGTAGATCTGAAGGACAGCTGTAATTTTCCCAAAGCATTTTTGTCCAGCGAGCTTGCTCTTATTAGAGTAACGATCGTCTAATTAACTGGTGACTCTACAAGATCCATGGACAACCGGGGTGTATGTTTAAAATGTGGGTACTTGGACCAAAACCAAGGCAACTGAAATACTCAGCTGACTTGCATTTTTAGCAAGCTCCCCACTTCACTCCTCTGTCTGGGTAAGTGTGACAACCACCAGAGTAGCACCTTCCGATTCACCCCACCTCCCCCACCCTACGAGAGATGGCTGAAAGTGAAAGTGAAGTCGTTCAGTTATGCCTGACTCTTTGGGACCCCATCGACTGTAGCCTACCAGGCTCCTCCATCCACGGGATTTTCCAAGCAAGAGTACTGGAGTGGGTTGCCATTTCCTTCTCCCAAGTATCTTCCCGACCCAGGGATCGAACCCAGGTCTCACGCATTGTAAGCAAGACACTTTACCGTCTGAGCCATCAAGCAAGTGGGCTTCCCTTGTGGCTCAGCTGGTAAAGAATCTGCCGGCAATGTGGGAGACATGGGTTGGGAAGATCCCCTGGAGAAGGGAAAGGCTACCTACTCCAGTATTCTGGCCTGGAGAATTCCATGGAATATAAGGATCTCAAAGAGTCGGACATGACTGAATGACTTTCACTTCATTCTTCATTATAATCGTTCTGAGATGATGGCTGGTGGTGATGGAATAAAGACTGTATCAGACAGGGAGGGTTCAAGTCATTTATTGCCGTATGACAAACCACCCAAATCGCAGTAGCCGAAAACCACTAAATGCTTTGTGGTTTAAGGTTTGTTAAAAACAAACCTCTGCTTCGCCCATGAATCTGCAGTGAAGGCCCTTCTCTGCTCCTTGACCACCTGTGGCAGGGGGTGAGTGGGGCTGAAGAATGTGCTTCCAGGACGACATGCTCACAGGGCTGGTGAGTTGTTGTTTTAATTTTATTTATTTGTTTTTATAATCTTATTTGTTTATTTTGGCCGTGCTGGGTCTCTGTTGCTGCCCGAGGGCTTTCTCCAGTTGCCGTGTGGGGGCTTCTCCTTGCAGTGGCGTCTCTCGTTGCAGAGCATGGGCTCTAGGGCGCCCAGACTTCAGTAGCTGTGGCACGTGGGCACAATACCTGCAGTTCTCTGGCTCTAGAGCAAAGGCCTAACAGTAGTGGCTCCGGGCCTAGATGCTCTGCACCATGTGGGATCTTCCCAGATCAGGGCTCAAACCCATGTCTCCTGCATTGGCAGGCGGATTCTTCACTGCTGAGCCTCCGGGGAAGCCTGTTGGTGAGTTGACATTGCTGTTGGCTGGGAGCTCAGCTAGGACTAACAGCCAAGGACCTCATTCCTCTCCACAAGGGCCTCTCCACAGGCTGCTCAGGCTTCTTCACAGCGTTGAGTCCAAGAATGCCAGTTCCAAGAGACAGAAGATCAAGTCCTGTGCTGGGAAACTGTGGCATCACTGACTTCTGCCATTGTTCTGGTAGTCAGTTCATCACGGGGCCCAGATTCAAGGAGAGGGACCTAGATGCTCTATCCATGGTAGGAATGTCAAAGAATTTGGGAAGCATGTTTTGAAGCCACCACAATCAGGATACCTGGCATGAACCCACCTTTGTAATTAGTTTTGTCCTATCAGAGGATCCTTTATTTGTCATATCTTAATCAAGATGAGCAGGTTAGGTGCTCTTGCTATCTGAGGACCTCTGACTCCATGTCTGAAGTGAAAGTTGTGAAAGTGAAAGTCGCTCAGTTGCGTTCGACTCTTTGGGCCCCCATGGACTATACAGTCCGTGGAACTCTCCAGGCCAGATCACTGGAGTGGGTAGCCTTTCCCTTCTCCAGGGGATCTTCTCAACCCAGGGATCGAACCCAGGTCTCCTGCATTGCTGGCGGATTCTTTACCAGCTGAGCCACAAGGGAAGCCCAAGAATACTGGGGTGGATAGACTATCCCTTCTCCAGGGGATCTTCCTGACCCAGGAATGGGACCAGGGTCTCCTGCATTGCAGGTGGATTCTTTACCAGCTGAGCTCTCAGGGAAGCCCAGTTCTAGGTCTACACATCACCAGTAGGAGACGTAGAGATCTTGGGTGCAAGGAAACTCCTCTGTAAGATCTGTCTTAGCTCTTCAATGGTTAACACTGTATTGAGATTCCTTCACGCATGCCTGAAATTCATGTCCTTGTGGGGCTTATTTAGCTTGACCGCAGTTTTAGGTCAATTTCAGAAATCCCCCTGAGCTCCTGAGAAGGCTGTGGAGGTGAATTCAACTACCGGGGTACAGGCCTGGTTACGCTGCCCTTCCCTCCCTCAGGCCTGTCTGGCACGGGAACACAACCACACAGCAGCTTGCTCAGAATCTAAAGGTCATGCTTCAGAAAAATGCAGAAAAAAGCATGGCTGCTTCAGTATTACTTTGGTGTCTTCTCTGAGATCTCCTTGAGAGAGCATCGAACATCCCCCAAGTTAGGGAAAGGTGGCGGAGAAGGGACAGAGGGATTTGGCAAATGCATCTTATTTCCTCATTCCAGCAGAGGAGAAAGATGCTGCTGCTCCCACCTCCCACAGCTAAAGGGACCCAGGGGACCAGTGAGGTCACGTCATCATGCCAGAACCCAGAACCCAGGATGAGGGACTCTTACCAAGACCTCATGTAGGTGTGCGAAGTGTGGGGTGTGCAATGATGCACTTTCTAAACCACCAAGAACAAGCCGATCAACTTGGAGATGTGGTCCCCAAACCCACACGACTGACTCTACATGTAGCTATGGTAAAGACCAGGCAACCTCACCTTCATTTTTTTTCCAGTGGATGTTTGCCAGGCATCCCTCCAGAGGGGGTTGATCGGGGGAGACGAAGGGCAGGCAATGGAGACATGTTGACCTTGTTCATTAAGGAAATTCTGAGGTCACTGGTGGCATCACAAACCACAGGGAAGTCAGACGGACATCTCAGAAAATGAATGTTGACTAAAACAAGCAAGCTTTTAATATTTCTTTTCACTTATCATTTGAATATATGATTGCATCATTTATGAGCCCATCTTTCTTTACAGAGGGCTACCCTGATAGCTCAGCTGGTAAAGAATCCACCTGCAATGCAGGAGACCCCGGTTCAAATCCTGGGTTAGGAAGATCCCCTGGAGAAGGGATAGGCTACCCACTCCAGTTTTCTTGGGCTTCCCTTGTGGCTCAGCTGGTAAAGAATCTGCCTGCAATGTGGGAGACCTGGGTTTGATCCCTGGGATAGGAAGATCCCCTGGAGAAGGGAAAGGCTACCCACTCCAATATTCTGGCCTGGAGAATTCCATGGACTATACAACCCATGGGGTCGCAAAGAGTCAGACATGACTGAGAGACCTTTACTTTCAGTTTCTTTACATAATAGATGCATTCCAATGAAGGTTGATGGAGAAATATATTTCTAGACAAATATTATTTTACATGTGCAATGAAAGGTGCTTATTTAAAGGACTCTCAAGATAAATTATATTGCTAATGATCTGAATTGTCAATGCATAATATCCTCTTCCTCCATGCTTTTATCTTTAAAAAAATCAGGACACTCTTTGACATCACCTTCAATTCTAATATTCCATGATCCTAGAAACTTGTGAAAACTTTATAGAATCTGAAATTCAACAAACCAAAGAGGCCCTATTCCTGGGGTTGAAACTGCCCTGTTACTCTTACCATTATACAGTGAGCTCTTAAGCACAGAACTACAAACCTTTCTAACAATTAAAAAGATTTGGGATTCATGAACATTTGAGGGGAATCATTCCATGGCAATGTCAATGAAAACTGGAGATTCTCTTTGTCAGAACTCTTTTAGTTTCAGCTGACCGATGCTCAACTTACCCTGGATTAAACCAAGGAAGTGTGGGACTAAGGGTGGTTACAGGAAAGTTTAAGAGTTGAATCTTCAAGGACAGACTGGTTCTGGGTCTCCAGTGGAATCCTCAGACATCCCCTCTCTCTGTTGGCTATATTGTCCTCTGTGTTGACTTTATCCTCAGTAGGCTGTCTCTACACGGTGGCAAAGAGGGCTACCAGCAAAGGCAGTCTTATGTATTCATGTGACAACCTGACCTGAAAGGATTCCATGGAAGGACATGACTTGGGCCACATGTCCAACTGTGAAAAATCACTTGGGTGGCTGGTTGGGCCTGGGCCATGTGGCTGGGGATGGGGCCAACCCCACTCTGGACCACTCAGATGGATGCAACAAGTAGGAGGGAAATGGGGACGCCGTGATAAAGTGAAAGGGAAAGAATATTGGGCAGGCAAAAGAATAAACTCTTTGCCCCCAAAAGAATGCATGTTCCTCGTATTTGTTTCCTAGCACTGCTGCAAACTTTGTGCCTTAAAACAAAAGAAATGTATTCTGTCACAGTTCTGGCAGCCAGAAATCTGAAGTCAAGTGTCTGGCAGGGTTACACTCCTGCTGAAGGCTCTGGGGGAGAATCCTTTCTAGCCTCTCCCAGCTTTTGGCGGTTCCTGGCATTCCTTGAGGGCTTCTTGGGTGGCACGGTGGTAAAGAATCTGCCTGCCCATGTAGGAGACGCAAGAGACATGGGTTCAACTGCCGCAGTGTTAACGCCAGTCTCTGCATGTCTCCACTTTCACATGATCTTCCTTGTTTATCTCTGTGTATCTTCTCTATCTTCTTATTTTAAGGACACCGGTCACTGGATTTAGGACACACCCTAAACCAGGAAGAATTTACCTTGAGATCCTTAATGAATTACATCTGCAAAAACCCAGGTTCTAAACAAGACTGCATTCTGAGGTTCTGGGTGTACGTGAATTGAGGGCATGGGAGGATGCTCTTGACAGCATCTCATATTTCATAAACACACACACATATAACTCAGCATACATTTTCAGGAGGCTCAGAGACTCACTCAGTTCCATCACTGGGTCATCAAAAAGGAATACAGACCAAAAAATTAAGATACCTTGATGAGGGCTTCTCAATCTCTGCATATCGACGTTTTAGGCTGGTTAACTCTTTGCTATAGGGGCTATCCTGTGCATTGTAAAACATTTAGCGGCATCTTTGACTCCTACTCACCAGATGCTGGATAGGATAAGCAGAATGTCTTCTGATATTGTCATATGTCCCCTGGGGGAGCAAAACTGTCCTTAGTTGAGAACCATTGGCTCAATGTTTATATATCATACCTTTTGTGCTAACAGATTGGATAATGCCTAGTGATCCAGCAGTCCTGGGGACATATGCCAGGGGTGTTACATAGAGTATCAGGTGCAAGGGTGCTCAGCAGTGCTGTGGCAGTCAGAACACACTCTGGGCACCCATCACTGTGGGGAATTAATAAGGTGAGTGTGATTTAATGAAGCCTTTTACACCACATGGGCCTCCTGGTGGCTCAGATGGTAAAGAATCTGCCTGCAATGCAGGAGACCCAGGTTCTATCCTTGGATCAAGAAGATCCCCTGGAGAAGGGCATGGCTACCCACTCCAGCATTCTTGCTTGGAAAATTCCGTGGACAGAGGAGCCTGGTGGGCTACAGTCCATGGGAGTCTCAGAGAGTCAGACACGACTGAGCAACTAACACTTTCATGATAACACTTCTGTTATCCCACCTGCTCCTTTCTCTTCTGACCCTACAGATCTTTCCTCCAGGAACAGTGTCACTGGGCCAAGACTTCAAAATGTCTCAAAGCTTCAACCTGGTTTTTTGAAATATAAGTTCTGTGGCCAGCTTTGCTCAGCCTTTCTCTTATGGCTCACACCCTTCTTTGGTTCACAAACTCCTTTTTTGGGACAAGACCATTCAATCCATTTTTACTTGCCTCCAGAACTTACTTGATGCTTTGCACTCTAATACCATTCAGCACACCCTACATTTATTAAATATGTAATACTATTACCTGGAATTTATTTGTTAACTCTACAGAAGATGTATGGAGATTGTTTGAGATAAAAATAAATGTTTAATTCTTAAGAAAATAATCTATTTTTAGCAAGAAAATATAATTTAACTCAGTTGTCCTGCATAAATAGGAAATCTGATTATCCTTTGATCCTACTTTTCCTCTTTAAAATTTAATTCACAGAGAGATGACCAATTATGATGACCCCACAGCTTAATAACATATCTGTTAATGTTCTAGAGGGGAAAAAAGCCAAAGAATTAAATTAAGTATTAACGGGGTTTGAATTGATTTGAGGAACTGAAACAAATAGCTAAAATACCCTACTGTGATCTAGTTCTTTGTATTTTTACTGCTCAGACTGACTGTAAGCTTGGAAATAAAGAGGAACTCAGTTCTCACACCTTCAGAATCCATTTCCCTTGAGTCATGTAATGGTACTAGATGCTTGGTTATATGTAAATTATAATAAACACAGGGCTTCCCTGGTGGCTCAGTGGCAATGAATTTGCCTGCCAATGCAGGAGACTCAGGTTCAATCCCTGGGTGGGGAAGATCCCCTGGAGAAGGAAACGGCAAGCCACTCCAGTACTCTTGTCTGGGAAATCGCATGGACAGAGGAGGCTGGCAGGCTACGGTTCATGGGGCCACAAGGAGTGGAACGCAACAGAGTGACTAAACAACAACAACAATAATAAACACAATAGCCAAAGTGGGAGGTAAAGTTGGACCATATAATTACTCATTTATTCATTCATAGATCTGTTCGTCCATTCAGTAAACATCCACAGGGCACCTAACTGTGTCAGATGTCACTCTAAGTCCTAGAGATTTAGAGGCACCCTCAAAAGAGCCCCTGTCCTCAAGGAGCTGCCAGAATGGGGAGGGCAGGCAAGCACATAAGCAAATCCGGGAGTGCCGCGCCCCTGGGATGCTGGTGAGTTGTGTGTAGAGAGCAGTGGAGATGCCAGGCTGGCAGGTCTACCTGGGGAGCATCAGGAAAGTTCTCGCAGAGAAGGTGAGCCGTACACTGGCATGGCAGGGTGTGAAGGACTTCAAGGGGAAATGCCCAGTGTGCAGATGGATGTTGAGATTTGGAGAGGAGAAGAAAAGCCTGTCCTGCAGATGCTGACCCAGCGGTCAGTCATTAGCTTTTTTTTAAAAATTGAAGTATAGTTGATTTACAATGCTGTGTTTCTGGTGTACAGAAAAGTGATTCAGTTATAATATATGTACATAATAAACCAAAACAAAGCCATTGTGAATGCTGTATATATATTATTTTTCACACTCTTTTTCATTGCAGGTCATTACAAGATATTGAATATGGTTCCCTGAGCTACAGACCTTGCTGTGTATCCATCCCCTATGTAAGAGCGTACATCTGCTAATCCCAACCGTCTCCCCGTTGGCAACCACATGTCCATTCTCCATGTCCATGACTTTGTTTCTGTTTCACAGATAGATGTTATATTTTAGCTTCCACATACAAGTGATATCATATGGAATTTGTCTTTCTCTTTCTGACTTCACTTTGTGCGATAATCTCTAGCCACATGCATGTTGCCACAAATGGCCTTATTTTGTTATTTTTCATGGCTGAGTAGTATTCCACTGAATATATGTACCACATCTTCTTTATCCTTCCATCTTTCAGTGGCCGTTTAGGTTTTTTCCATGTCTTGGCTGCTGTGAGCAGTGTTGCTATAAACATAGGGGTGTGTGTATTTCTTTGAATTATAGTTTTGTCAAGGTATATGCTCAGGAGAGTGGGATTGCTGGATCAAATGGTAGCTCAGTTTTCCGAAGAACCCTCATACGTTTTTTTATAGTGGCCACAGAGATTTACACTC
The DNA here is from genome assembly GCA_020226075.1 of Hydropotes inermis. Classification (NCBI taxonomy): domain Eukaryota; kingdom Metazoa; phylum Chordata; class Mammalia; order Artiodactyla; family Cervidae; genus Hydropotes; species Hydropotes inermis. Next base: position 5,352,803 of record CM035291.1, read on the forward strand.
ACACCAACAGTGTGGGAGGGTTCCCTTTTCTCCACGCCCTCTTCAACGTGTTACTTGTAGACTTTTTAATGACGGTGGTCACTAGCTTTGACATGGTTCTGTTAAGCTGAGGTGCAGCTGAGATCTCGCAGATGGAGCCTCAGAAGATAAGGGTGAAAGAGAGCTGGTCTGAGCCTTAGCTAGTGGAGGAGACCGGGCAGGACCTTTGGAACAGTGGACAGTTCTCCAGGCCAAGACACCCAAGGAAGCTTCCTTTGAGAGTCTAAGGACACAGCTCTGACTCAGAGAATTGCTGTTCAGTCGCTAAGTCACATCCAACTCTCTGCGGCCCCACGGGCTGCAGCACGCCGGGCTTCCCTATGCTTCACCGTCTCCGGGAATTTTCTCAAATCCATGCCCTTTGAGTCGGCGATGCCGTCCAACCATCGCACCCTCTGCCATCCCTTTTTCCTCCTGCCCTCAATCTTTCCCAGCATCAGGGTCCTTTCCAATGAGTCAGCTCTTTGCATCAGACAAAGCTGAGTTCTAACACCAGTTGTGCAGCCTTGAACAGATTGCTTAAACTCTGTTTGGCTCAGTTTCCATAACTGCAGCAAAAGAGTATTAATAGCCCCTTCCTCAGAGTTGTCGGAAGAAATAAATGACGTAATATTTATAAAACAATGTCTGGTACACAGCATATGATCATTGAACACTAGCTATTGCCATCACAGTATTATTAAAATGGATGTGAAAGAGTAGGGAAAAACTCCAACCCTTTAACTACTAGATTGTAACATAAGCTTTTGTTTATTCAAGAAATATTTATTGAGTGTCTGTGACATGCTAGGCATGGTTTTGGGTGCTAGCAGGCCTGAAGAGTTTAAACTGTTAAAAATTCAAGGAATCTGTGAACTCAATTGGGGGAAAAAATGTATCTTTATTTTCACTAAAATAATTAACCTTTAGCATTCCTTTGATTATGAATGTAGGCAACAAACAGCAGTATTAGCAATACTGGTTTGTCAGCAAAAAATATATATATATATATAAATATATATAAATATATATATTTTCATATCACACTACAGCTATTGCAGATACCTGGGAATAATTATTAGAAATAACATTGCTTCAAAATTAGGGATTTGGCAGACCACTTTATATATCATTATTTTATGTGCTATTAAAGAAGCATATATATTCCAGTGTCATAAATTTGTGGACTTTTCTATATTTCCATAGCCATATTTCAATATTGTTGGTTTCCTTTGTAAAACTTCAGATAGGTGACCCTCAGTATCCACGGGTTTCCCCATCTATGGATTCAACCAATCCAGATTGCATTGCGTTGGATGCATTTATAGCACTTTATTCTGAGATGGGATTTGTAGGTTTTACCAGATTGCTAATGGGGTCATAGGACATTTAAAAAAAAAAATCTTAAGAACACCTGGTATATATCCAAGTCTGGGAGAGATGGGAAAAAAACAAACTACATGAATAATGTCAGGTAGTGATAAGCTCGATGGACATGAGTTTGAGTAAGCTCCAGGAGTTGGTGATGGACAGGGAGGCCTGGCGTGCTACAGTCCATGGGGTCTCAAAGAGTCAGACACGACTGAGCAATTGAACTGAGTGATAAGCTCAATGAAGACCAAAACACTGGGGAAAGGCATAGAGCCCGGTGGGTTGATTTGAACAGCGAAATCAAAGAAGTCTTCCCTGAGGAGGTGACATTCAAGAATGGTCCCGCAGGAAGCCCAGGAGAGTCGTGTGTGTGTATCTTATGAAGAGAGGCTTCCAAGCAAAGGCGGGAAGCAAGGTGAAGGCTCGGAGGCAGGAGGGCGCTGGGCGCAGACCTGGGGTGGAGCTCGTTAGATGGGGGGCTAAGAAGGAGCCTTGAGGCAGAGAGAAAATTTGAGCCACAGTCTCGGTCCCCAGCTCCCGGTCAAGTAGGAGCACATAGTAGGCACTCAACAAATAAGGCATCCAAGGGAACTAATTCACTACCAGGCGAAGCTGGGGTTACTTCCCGGGTTACTCTCGCAGGCAAAGTCTGGGGGCTGGCGCTGGGTGTGGGACTTGAGTCCGGGAAGAGCGAACCTTCCCGCCCCTCAGCCCCAGCACTCCCGGCCCAGGAGAGCCCCAAAGAGCTAAGCAGGTCTGAGCGGCTCCCCAGGGTCTGCATGCACCCTCGGACTCAGGCCCCTTCCCCTCAGGTGTGAGCTGATAAAACAGCAGACACTCTTGGCGCCCCGCCGTCCCCGCCACTGGGCTCTTTGATCACACAGTGGGGGCGGCCGCCCGTGGGACCGTCATCCTGTAACCAGTGGGGACTGAGCCCATCCCTGACGGCTTGACGTTCTGACGGAGAGCGCATCATGAGCCCCACTTCACACATGTCGAAACAAAAGCCTAGAAAGGTTATATAACTGGCCCTAGCCCAGGGGGTTTCCCTGGTGGCTCAGATGGTAGAGTCCAGAAGATTCTCTGGCAATGGCAATGTGGGATTCCTGAATTCAATCCCTGGGCTGGGAAGATCCCCTGGAGGAGGGCATGGCAACCCACTCCAGTACTCTTGCCTGGAGAACCCCATGGACAGAGGCGCCTGGCGGGCTGCAGTCCATGGGGTGGCAAAGGGTTGGGCACAGCTAAGCGACTAAGCACCGCTGGGCACAGCACCTAGGACCAGTGAGCAGCTGGGCGGGGAAGGGGCCTCAGGCGTCTGGCTCCAGAGGGTCCTGCCTCTTCCTCTTCACCGGCGCCCTGAACTGTCTCTGAGTGTTGTCCTTCAGGGGACCCCACTGCCAAGGCCCTGGTCCAGAGCGCCGCAGCTACTTAGGAAGGACTCCAGACAACATTTGGCCACCTTCTCTCCCACTGCCTCCTCCAGGTGGGGCTGGGGAGAGCCAAGAGACCAGAATTTCAGGCTGGTGGGAAAGGATTCCAAATGGCAAGAACCCTAGCTAGTTGACTGGGAAAGGACAGGCTTAACGGAAACTTGTTAATTGGTGTGCTGGCATCCCCAGGATCGACCAGAAGCTCTCACAGGCAGGCCCAGGCCGATCTGACAAATCTGCATCCCCTCCCACTGTGGGCTCAGGGGCTGGTTTTGACCTGGGTACCACTCTGCTCTTCTCCCCAAGGACTGCAGTGGTGAGAGCTCACAGCAGCTGGGCAGGGTCCTGCCTGAGCCCGCGATGGCCCCACTGGGAAGGATAGAGGCCGTTCCCACTGTCACTGGGGCACTGCATGGAGAGATGGGATCCGAGAGGGCTCTCCCTCGAATGGAAGTGAGCCAGGCACTCTTCAAAGGGAGGAAATAGTTGACTTTTGGAGCAGGACAGAACCTTACAATCCAGTCCTGCAAACGAGAACAGTTGGAATGAGAGAAGATAAAAGGAATTGCCTTCCATGACCCAAACCAGATAACAGAAAGTTCAGTTCTGTTCAGTCACTCAGTCATATCTGACTTTTGTCACCCCAGGGACTGCAGCATGCCAGGCTTCTCTGTCCATCACCAACTCCCAGAGTTTACTCAAACTCATGCCCATCGAGTCGGTGATGCCATCCAACCATCTCATCCTCTGTTGTCCCCTTCTCCTCCTGCCTTCAACCTTTCCAAGCATCAGGGTCTTTTCCAGTGAGTCAATTCTTTGCATCAGCTGGCCAGAGTATTGGAGTTTCAGCTTCAGCATCAGTCCTTCCAATGAATATTCAGGACTGATTTCCTTTGGGACTGACAGATAACAGAAAATAGATCTCTGAATCCCAGGGCTCCTGACCTCTAATCCAGCACCTTCCCCACAACCCAGTAGGGCCCTGTAGCTTTTCTATGATGCTGAACAAGCCCCTGTCACCTCCCCACCACTTGCCCAGGCTCCAAAATAGTGCTGTGGAGTGGACTCAGTGAGGAGGGAGGGAGAAAAAAAGGAACCTCCGGTGACTTTCTGGAGGTGTTCTGGGAGAGTGATGGGGCTCTCTGGGAGAGAGAACCAGGACCTGCATGTAAACAAGTGGGAAGTGACAGCTGTCCCCCAGACGTTCAGGGACAGATACTTCGAGCACGAGATGGAGACACTGACAAGGGCACAACCAGCCTGCTTCCTTCCGCAAGTAGGATCTTCTGGGAAGGCACAGCACAGGAGCCCAGGGACACTGGGGCCTTTGAAGGCGACAGAAACCTCTTCCTTGTGCATGCGTGATGGGGGAAAGGCAATTCCTCAGCAGCACCTGGATCAGAGTGGGAAGAAACTGGTTAGCACGGGCACTGCCATCCCAGGGGTGGACTGACCTGGTTTCCATGTTTCACCTGTAGGGCCTCTTCAAAACCATGAATTCTTTTGTTGTTGTTGTTGTTGTTGTTTTTTTGCTTTCTAAAATAAAGTTTTATAAAAATAAAGATCAATGGTCAAATGGATCATACTGTTACTTATAACAGATCAAATAAGAATAAAAATTAGAGTTATTTTGAGATAAGTGAGTTATTGAAGTATAAGAGGACCCTTTCCATTTATTTATTTATTTTTTTAAAGTGGGTCAGACTTTTTTATTTGTAGTGAATTTTGTCATACATTGAAATGAAACAGCCATGGGTCTACATGTGTTCCCCATCCCAATCCCCCCTCCCACCTCCCTCTCCACCCGCTCCCTCTAGGTCTTCCCAGTGCACCAGGTCTGAGCGCTTGTCTCATGCATCCAACCTGGGCTGGTGATCTGTTTCACCATAGATAATATACATGTTTCGATGCTATTCTCTTGAAACATCCCACCCTCACCTTCTCCCACAGAGTCTAAAAGACTGTTCTATAAATCTGTGTCTTTTTTTTTCTGTTCTGCATATAGGGTTATCATTAACATCTTTCTAAATTCCATATATGTGTGTTAGTATATTGTAATGGTCTTTATCTTTCTGGCTTACTTCACTCTGTATAATGGGCTCCAGTTTCATCCATCTCATTAGAACTGATTCAAATGAATTCTTTTTAATGACTGAGTAATATTCCATGGTGTATATGTACCACAGCTTCCTTATCCATTCGTCTGCTGATGGGCATCTAGGTTGCTTCCATGTCCTGGCTATGATAAACAGTGCTGCGATGAACATTGGGGTGCATGTGTCTCTTTCAGATCTGGTTTCCTTGGTGTGTATGCCCAGAAGTGGGATTGCTGGGTCATATGGCAGTTCTATTTCCAGTTTTTTAAGAAATCTCCACACTGTTTTCCATAGTGGCTGTACTAGTTTGCATTCCCACCAACAGTGTAAGAGGGTTCCCTTTTCTCCACACCCTCTCCAGCATTTATTGCTTGTAGACTTTTGGATAGCAGCCATCCTGATTGGAGTGTAATGGTACCTCATTGTGGTTTTGATTTGCATTTCTCTGATAATGAGTGATGTTGAGCATCTTTTCATGTGTTTCTTAGCCATCTATATGTCTTCCTTGGAGAAGTGTCTGTTTAGTTCTTTGGCCCATTTTTTTGATTGGGTCATTTATTTTTCTGGAGTTGAGCTGGAGGAGTTGCCTGTATATTTTTGAGATTAATCCTTTGTCTATTGCTTCATTTGCTATTATTTTCTCCCAATCTGAGGGCTGTCTTTTCACCTTGCTTATAGTTTCCTTTGCTGTGCAAAAGCTTTTAAGTTTCATTAGGTCCCATTTGTTTATTTTTGCTTTTGTTTCTAATATTCTGGCATGTGGGTCATAGAGGATTCTGCTGTGATTTGTGTCGGAGAGTGTTTTACCTATGTTCTCCTCTAGGAGTTTTATAGTTTCTGATCTTACATTTAGATCTTTAATCCATTTTGAATTTATTTTTGTGTATGGTGTTAGAAAGTGTTCTAGTTTCATTGTTTTACAAGTGGTTGACCAATTTTCCCAGCACCACTTGTTAAAGAGGATATCTTTTTTCCATTGTATATCCTTGCCTCCTTTGTCGAAGATAAGGTGACCATATGCTCGTGGATTTATCTCTGGGCTTTCTATTCTGATCCATTGGTCTATATATCTGTCTTTGTGCCAATACCATACTGTCTTGATGACTGTGGCTTTGTAGTATAGTCTGAAGTCAGGCAGGTTGATTCCTCCAGTTCCATTCTTCTTTCTCAAGATTACTTTGGCTATTCGAGGTTTTTTGTATTTCCATACAAATTGTGAAATTATTTGTTCTAGTTCTGTGAAAAATACTGTTGGTAGCTTGATAGGGATTGCATTGAATCTGTAGATTGCTTTGCGTAGTATGGCCATTTTGACAATGTTGATTCTTCCAATCCATGAACACGGTATATTTCTCCATCTGTTTGTGTCCTCTTTGATTTCTTTCATCAGTGATTTATAGTTTTCTATGTATAAGTCTTTTGTTTCTTTAGGTAGATATATTCCTAAGTATTTTATTCTTTTTGTTGCAATGGTGAATGGTATTGTTTCCTTAATTTTTCTTTCTGTTTTCTCATTGTTAGTGTATAAGAATGCAAGAGATTTCTGTGTGTTAATTTTATATCCTGCAACTTTACTATATTCGTTGATTAGCTCTAGTAATTTTCTGGTAGAGTCTTTTGGGGTTTTCTATGTAGAGGATCATGTCATCTGCAAACAGTGAGAGCTTCAGTTCTTCTTTTCCTATCTGGATTCCTTTTACTTCTTTTTCTGCCCTGATTGCTGTGGCCAACACTTCCAAACCTATGTTGAATAGAAGTGGTGAGAGTGGGCACCCTTGTCTTGTTCCTGATTTTAGGGGAAATGCTTTCAATTTTTCCCCATTGAGGGTAATGCTTGCTGTGGGTTTGTCTTATATAGCTTTTATTATGTTGAGGTATGTTCCTTATATTCCTGCTTTCTGGAGAGTTTTGATCATAAATGGATGTTGAATTTTGTCAAAGGCTTTTTCTGCATCTATTGAGATAATCATATGGTTTTTATCTTTCAATTTGTTAATGTGGTGTATCACATTGATTGATTTGCAGATATTAAAGAATCCTTGCATTCCTGGGATAAAGCCCACTTGGTCATGGTGTATGATTTTTTTAATGTGTTGTTGGATTCTGTTTGCTAGAATTTTGTTAAGGATTTTTGCATCTATGTTCATCAGTGATATTGGCCTGTAGTTTTCTTTTTTGTGGCATCTTCGTCTGGTTTTGGAATTAAGGTGATGGCGGCCTCATAGAATGAGTTTGGAAGTTTACCTTCTTCTGCTATTTTCTGGAAGAGTTTGAGTAAGATAGGTGTTAGCTCTTCTCTAAATTTTTGGTAGAATTCAGCTGTGAAGCCATCTGGTCCTGGGCTTTTGTTTGCTGGAAGATTTCTGATTACAGTTTGGATTTCCTTGCTTGTGATGGGTTTGTTAAGATCTTCTATTTCTTCCTGGTTCAGTTTTGGAAAGTTATACTTCTCTAAGAACTTGTCCATTTCTTCCATGAATTCTTGGTCCATATAGCCCCTGGGTTCACTGTCAGAGGATGCTCACTTCGTGATCAGGACACAGGGCCTCTGGTCAGACAGGGGCCCCTGGGATAAGAAACACACGACCACGCCCAGGTCTGAAGAGCAAGGTTTCGGGCAGTTTTGTCCCAGCCAAAGCAGCTGCCTCTCCACTGTGTGTGTGATTTTTCTTTTTTTGTATCATTTTTAGATTTACAACACAACTGAGAGGGAGGTAGAGGTTTCCCTCATACCCCCTGCTCCAAAACACATGAATAGCCTCCCCTGTTAACTGACATCACTCACCAGATTGGTACAGTCGTTACCAAGGATGAACCTATGTTGACACATGATAATCACTGAAATCTGTAGTTTGCCTTAGGATTGCTCTTGGTGTTGCGTGTTCTGTGGGTTTGGATGAACATTAACATGTAATGTCAGGCATCCATCATTATGGGATCAAGCATTTTCACTGCCCTAAAAATGCTCCATGCTCTCCCTATGCATCTCTCCCCTTCTATCCACCCTTTGTAACCACTGATCTTTTTTACTCTTTATTGTTTTGCCCCTTTCAGATGTCATATAGTTAGAATCACAAAGGATGCAGCCATTTTGGATTGACTTCTTCCACTTAACAATAGCATTGAAGGTTCCTCAGTGTTTTCTCAGGGTTTGATAATTTGTTTCTTTTGGGGGAGCTGAATAATATTCCACTGCTTGGATGTACCACTATTTATTTATTTATCCATTGACCTACTGAAGGACATCTTGGTTACTTCCAAGCTGTGGCAGTCATAGTTAAGTGGCTATAAACATATGCATGGACATGAGTTTTCAACTTCTCAGGGCAAAGACTAAGGGGAATGATCGCTGGGTTGTATGCTAAGAGTGTGTTTTGTTTTATAAGAAACCAGACGTCTTCCAAAACGGCTGTACCATTTTGCATTCCTGGCAACAGCATAGCAGAGTTCCTGTTGCTCCCTGTTCTCTTCAGCATTTGGTGTTGTCAGTGTTCTGGATTTTATCCATTTTAATAGGTGTGTAGTGGTTTCTCATTGTTTTAATTCGCATCTCCCTGTTGACAAAGGATATGGAGCATCTTTTCAAAAACTTATCTGTCATCTATATCTCTTCTTCAGTGAGGTGTCTATTAAGGCCTTTGGCCTGTTTTTAAAACCAGATTATTTTCTTATTGTAAAGTTTTCAAAGTTCTTGGTATATTTTGGATAACCTTCCTTTATCAGATGTGTCTTTTACAAATATTTTTTCCCAGTCCTTGGGTTGCCTTCTAATTCTCTTGACATTGTCTTTCACAGAGCAGAGGTTTTTAATTTTAATGAAGTCTAGCTTATCAATTATTTTTTTCATGGATCATGTCTTTGATGTTATATCTAAAAAAGCACCATCATACCCAAGGTCCTCTAGGTTTTCTCTTATATTATCTCCAGGGAGTTTTATACTTTTACATTTTCCATTTAGGTCTCTGATCCAGTTTGAGTTATTTTCTGTGGAGGTCTGTCTAGATTAACTTATTTTGCATGTGGATGTTCAGTTGATCCAGCACCACTTGTCAAAGACATTATGCTTGTTTAATTGTATTGCCTTTGCTCCTTCGTCAATGACCAGTTGACTATTTATAGGGTCCACGGTGTTCCATTTTAACTTTTATTATGGAAATTCTCAAACACATACAAAAACAGAGACAATAATTCCCCTGTATCTGCCACCCCGCTTCACCAATTATCCAGTTTGGTCAGCCTTGTTTTATCTTCATTCTTTTCCCTGTCACCCCACACTGTACAGCAGATTCCTGGTGAAACACCTGTGACTCAGTAGCAAACAAATGATCTGATTGAAATACGGGCAAATGACCTGAATAGGCACTTCTCCAAAGAAGACACACAAATGGCCAACAGAGCAACAAAAGGTGTGTGTTAGTTGCTCAGTCACGTCCGACTCTTAGTGAACAAAAAGGTGCTCATCACGAATCATCAGAGAAATGCACACCAAAGCTACACTGAAGTGAGTATTGTATATTAATGCGTATATATAGAATCTCGGAAAATGGTACTGATGAACCTATTTGCAGGGCAGGAACAGAGATGCAGATGTTGAGGATGGACTGTGGACACAGCAGGAGAAGGGGAGGGTGGGAGAGATTGAGTGTGTGTAAAACAGTAGTGGGCAGGAAGCAGCTGTGTATACCAGGAGCTCAGCCTGCTGTTCCGTGGTGACCCAGAGGGGCAGGATGGGGATGGGGAGAGAGGGAGGGTCAAGAGAGGGGACACACGCTTGCTTACAGCTAATTCATGTTGTACAGCAGAAACTACCATGACTCTGTAAAGCAATTATCCTCCAATTAAAAATAAATAAATAAAAACCAGTGTGAAGACAAAACGAAAAAGAAATATAATGAGATATCACCTCACACCTGTTAGAATGAGAGAGTAGCTCTCATCAAAAAGACAAGTGAGGACAAATGCAGTTGAAGATGTGGAGGAAAGGGAACTTTCGTGCACTGTTGGTGGGAATGCAAATTGGGGCAGCTACCGTGAAAACAGCATGGAGGTTCTTCTTCTAAAAATTACAGATGAAACTACCATGACCCAACAATCCTACCTCTATATGCAAATGAAATGAAGTCACATCTTGAAACAGTTACCTCCATTCTCACACAGTACAGCACATTCCTGATGAAACATCTGTAGCTGTTCATATGAAGTATTATTCACAGTAGCCAAGACGGGATGGAGGAGGAAATGGCAACCCACTCCAGTACTCTTGCCTGGGAAATCCCATGGACACAGGAACCTGGAGAGCTCTACCACCCATGGTGTCGCAAGAAGTCCAACATGACTTAGAGACTGAACAACAGCAAAGATACAGAAACAACCTAAGTGTCTATCCAGTCAAAGGATTTCTGGATAAAGAAAATGCGGTGTACATATACAATGGAATATTGTTTGGATCATATAAAAGTGGAAATTCTGTCATTTGCAATAATATGGATGAACCACAAGGACATTATGCTAACTAAAGCAATCAGATACAGAAGGACAAATGCCATATCGTCTCACTTATTTGTGGAATCTGAAAAAGTCAAACTCATAAAGGCAGAGAGTATAATGGTGGCTACCAGGAGGTGGGTGAGGAAAATGGGGAGATGTTGGCCAAAGTGGATAATCTTCCAGTTATCAGTTCTGTTCAGTTGCTCAGTCATGTCCGACTCTTTGCAACCCCATGGACTGCAATACGCGAGGATTCCCTGTCCACCACCAACTCCTGGAGTTTACTCAAACTCATGTCCATTGAGTCAGTGATGCCATCCAACCATCTTATCCTCTGTCGTCCCCTTCTCCTCCCACCTTCAGTCTTTCCCAGAATCGGGGTCTTTTCCAATGAATCAGTTCTTCACATCAGGTGGCCAAAGTATTGGCGTTTCAGCTTCAGCATCAGTCCTTCCAATGAATATTCAGGACTGATTTCCCTTAGGATTGACTGGTAGTAGTCCTGTATGGATGTGAGATTTGGACCATAAAGAAGAAGGCTGAGCACAGAAGAATTGATGTCTTTGAACTGTGGTATTGGGAGAAGACTCTTGAGAGTCCCTTGGACTGCAAGGAGATCAAATTTCTGGTTATAAGACGTGTAAATTCTGGGGATCTAATGTACAGCCAGGTGATGATTATAGTTAATAATATTACATTGTAAGTTGCTAAAAGAATAGAGCTGAAGTATTCTCACCGTACACTCACACACATTCACACGAATTACCTCACCTCACAAAAGCTGAGGCAATTGATGTGTTCATTAGCTCGACTGTGGATATCATTTTGGCTTCCCAGGTGACTCAATGACAAAGAATCTGCCTGCCAAGCAGAAGATGGCTGCCAAATAGGAGTCATGGGTTCAATCCCTGGGTCGGGAAGATTCCTGGAGAAGGAAATGTCAACTTACTCCAGCATTCTTGCCTGGAAAATTCCATGGAGAGAGAAGCCTGGTGGGCTGCAGTCCATGGGGTCACAAAGAGGTGGACACAACTTAGTGATTAATAACAACAACAAAAAATCATTTCATAGCACATGCACAAATCACCGCACTGTTCACCATTGAAAATTCATGTCATACAACCTAAATGTATTTAATTTTTATTTATAAATCATATATCAATAAAGCTAGGAAAAAAACCAAACTCTGGACATTGCATCACTTAATCTATAAACAGTCAAGTGTATATTTTTAATCAAGAAAGACTTTTTGAAACATAACCATGATACCACGATCATGCCTAACAACCAATCCATGATCAGATTTTCCCAATGGTCTCAAAAATGTGGTTTTACAGTTGGTTTATTCAAAGCAAGATCCAAACCAGGTCCACATATAGGACTGGATTGTTGTGTCCATTAAGTCTCTTTCACTCTTATTAAATAAACAACCAAAAAACCACATTTGTGGTCAAGAGGGCTTGGCTCCAGCCCCTGGCAGCCCTTCGCCATTCCTGCCCTGTGATCCTTGACACCATCTGCCAGCCACGGAGATTTCTACCCAGATTTGCTGACAACCTCTGTGCGAGAAACCATGTCCATCGGGGAGATGCCAATGATGGGTGTCTGCCTGGGGTCTGACTCGTCCATCTTTGTCCGCACAGCACCTAACACTGCATAGTAGGTGGTCAGTCCCCACTGGATGACGCTGTTCCATCAAATCCTCTCCTAACAGTGCGTTTTTGGGAAAGAGGAGCTACCCTTAAAAGCAGGCAAAGATTTCAAACAGAAAATGAAAAAAATGTAGCATCAATAAACTTATATCCTTTTTACCACATGCCAGGCATGGTTCTCAGTGCTTTACCTGTATTAGCTCATTTAATTCTTACAATAACCCCGTGGACTTAGACAATACCCTCTGTTTTGCTAGTGGGGAAGTCGAGATATACAGCAGTGAAGCGATTTGTTCAAGGTCACACAGCTAGCAGGTGCAGAGAAACGGACCCCAGGGAGTCTGGGTTCCCACACTGGGCACTTGGATGTCGCAATACAAGCAGTGTGCTCGGGGCTGCCTCTGAACATGCAACGGAACCTCAACAGAGAGGCAAGAAGCTGATCTCAAGAGTATTTAATTTTCATATTTGGATGGGAAGGGCCAGAAACCGTGGACACTCGGGCACTTGGGACCCACACAGTGCATGAGTGGTGTTGGTCTGGAGAAGAGGGAATTGGGGCAGAAGAGCCAAGGGAGCCCCCACCCCAGAGGGGGAGCCCCGCCTCTCTTTGCCTGGGGTAGCACCCTTGGCCAGACCTTTCTGCAGAGAACTGCAGTGCCCCAGAAAACATACCTCACTGTTTCCGTTTTTGAATGACTGTGACACCCAGAGACCACCAGTGCACTGAAAACGATTTCTTGAGGGCGAAATCCGAGGCCCTGCTTTCCGTATCTCAGCTTGCAGCCCCGCCCCATTGCAGCAGCCTCAGGTGTTGTGGGGCCGGAGGAGGTCAGGAAGGGGACCCCGCGGCCCCGAGAGTCAAGGCCGGGTCTTCGAAGGAGCCGGCCTCCTGTCAGCGGAGGGCCCAGCGGACTGGAAGGAGCTGGCTTAATAAATGCTCTCACTTTGGCATTTGGAGGCGGGCTGACCCGGGCGGCCCCGGGGCGCTCTGCAGGGCTGAGGGCCCGCGGGCGCTTCCCTGCCCTTTCCAGGGTGTCCTCCTGACAGCTGCTACCTGGAGACGGCGGGGCCGGAGCAGCCGCGCCGCAAGGCGGTGACCTTCTGGATCTGGAGCAGTTAATGAGCCGGCCGGCCAGGGGCCCGGGGCTGCCCCCTCCGTGGTGGCTTCTGCCCAACTCCTCTTGTTCTTTTTCATCCCCTTCCTCCCCCTCCCACTTCCCATGACGCCTGACATTTCTAAGGCCAAGTTTGGTTACAAGCAATTAGCCTGTGTCAGGGAGCTGGGGAGAGGGGCTGCAGCCGGACAGGGCCGGGAGGAGCGGGGGCGGCCTGGGAGCTGGCGAGAGGACCCTGCCCAGGAGGTCGGGCCAGGCCCCGTGCTGACAGTGGGTTGGGGCTCCAAGCCCGGGGGGGTCTCCAGGGGGCACCGCCCTCGGCTCCACGCAGCCCAGACAGGGGTCTGCCAGGCCCTCTGCTCGGGAGCCCTCTTCCTGATCCTAGTCTGGAAACTCAGTCTCCCAACCTGAACCTCCCAGATCCTGTGAATGCTCAGGACCTGTTCTCAGTTGTGAAAGAGAGACCGTGCACGTACGTATTCACAGTCAGCTGTATGGGGTGTGTGTGTGTGTGTGTGTGTGTGTGTGTGTGTGTATAAACATATTTGTGATTTTTACTAGTTTTTAATTTTGCCTGGAATTATTTGTCCACACCATATGTTGTCTAGACTAGACACTCAGTTATCAATGATGTGTGCTGACTTACAGAAACCAGGAGCCTGAAGTATTTCCGAATCAGTGCATTTCGTGGAGGAGACAATGGACTTCACATGTGGGGTGCTGGGGGAGAGCCATGGAGAGACACGGGCCTTGAGTCTACTGACCATTCAGCATGGGCTTCCCCAGCCCAGCTTCGGGGCTTCCTGGCCTCACCAGCTCCCCCTAGTCCCAGGCCTTGACCCTAAGATCTCCCAAAAGGATGTCCAGTCATTCAAACCCACCCCCTGGAGTCCTGGGTTTAAAACTCAGCCGTTCAAAACTAACCATTTGGTTTCAAGAATCTCATCTCTTCAGCGCTGGGACACAATGAACCGACTTTAAAAATCAACCTGTGCTCCAGAGTCAGAGTCTGACCTCCCCCTTCCAGATCACACAGGAGGCTTTCAGAGGTGGCCTTCCTGACGGAGTTTCCATGTTTGTTGGGGAGCCACAGGTGGGCATGTCAGGGAACTGAGCCCGGGGAGGCCACAGAGGCGGCCTGAGGTCACGCAGCGGGTACGAGGCTCTTCCAGCTTGGAGAAAGGCAGTGCCCCCAGCCATTTGCATTCAATCTGCTTCATCTACAACCCGTGAAGGGAGTATAAACAGGGAGTCTGCAGAAGCAGACCCGGAAATAGTCCTAAACCAAATAGGGTGCTCATCAACCCGCTTGTAGCCCTGCTACTAATTCTGCTGGAAGACATGAGGCTGCCTGACTTTGGACTCCGAGGGCAAGGGAAGAGCAAGGCAGAGGAGGGGTCGAGGAAGGGGAAAATCTCAGGGGAAGCTGGGGCAGTGAGAGCTGCACTGGACCTCGTCGTGGGAGGGGATTCTCCCCCCAGTAGCTGGGGTCAAGCGCCTGGGATCAGCTGACCTGTCTTCCTGGGGAAGGACTGTGAACTGCCTGACTGTACAGAGAACGGGTGGTTGATCCCCGGGTCTGGACTCCACGGGTTGCCAATCCTTCCAAGTAGCCTGGGCTGCCTTGTCTGATGGCCCGCCTGAGGCCTCTCAGGGATCCTTCTCTTCTCTAGTACTGCTACTTCTTTAAGAAGACCGCTTTCCTCTCTTTTGTCCTTTTTTACTGACTCCAGAGCAGCTGCCACCATTTGCAATCCCAGCAGGTAGTTTCCAGACCATGTAAGGATGCTCCACCTCAAAAAGTTTTGCTTTGGAAGGTGAGGAGGTTCCTCCCTCTTCCATGTTGTCCAAAGCAAGGTAGATGTGACCATCTGGCATCTCTTCCCCCACTAGTGACTCCTTTTCTCATTTTTCAGGGTTATCAGTTGATGTGATAGTTTTAACAACCAGGACAAAAAGAAAAAAAAAAAAGCAAACACATTAGAGGAAACAGCAAGAAACATGCAGCGGCAATATCAGTGAGAAGCCCGCTCTCCACTGTGTGCTCACATTAATGACACAAGCTCCTCCCGTGGCTTAGAGCTGGACCACCCTCTTATCTGGGAAAGATGCCTGCTGGATGGAGCTTCCCTGGTGATCCAGCCCAGTGGCTGAGACTCTGCTCCCAGTGCAGAGGGCCTGGGTTCAGTCCCTAGGAACTAAATCCCTCATGCTACAGGGAACTGAACCCCACATGCTACAACTAAGATCCAGCTCAGCCAAATAAATGAATATTTTAAAATATCTTCATTGGATGGGTTTCCTTTTCCATCACAGAGCATGCCTGTTACATTGTGACAACTGACGACAGGTCTAAAATGCCCAAACTCCTTAACCACTTTCTTACTCTTTCTATCTGTAATGTGGCTATTCTGGTGCTCTAAACGGTGGAGGGCAGCAAGAATGTGTTTAACCCTCAGGCTTCATAAAGAACACTGCAGGAATCTGGCATCCCCACCTGCCAGTGGTACCTTCACTGGTAGGACAAAGATGAAGAAAGACCAGTGTGAATACTTTAGACCTGCTGGCTATTTGTAATGATCTGTGAATTGGAATGATGAGTGAATTGATGTGGGGATGGGAATAGCATCCAAAAAATGAAAGCCGAAGTTCCAAAGATAGAGTAGATGGAAAAAAGAAACTAGGGAATAAATTTCTTCTTCCTCCACCCCTCCTGTCAATCATAACAAAAAAAAATAGGCAGATACCAGTATCACCTTTTAAAAAATTAATTTTTATTGGAGTATGCCTCCATGTGTTCTTAGTCTTATCCAGCTCTTTGCAACGTCATGGACTGTATGCCCACCAGGCTCCTCTGTCCATGGGATTTTCCAAGCAAGAATATTGGAGTGGGTTGCCATTCCCTTCTCCAAGGGAACTTCCCAACCCAGGGATCGAACCCTGGGTCTCCTACATTGAAGACAGATTCTTTACTGTCTAAGCCACCAGGAAAGCTCTTTATTGGAATATAGTTGCTTTACAATGTTGTGCTAGTTTCTGCTGCATAGCAAAATGAACCAGTCACATGGGTACATATACCTGCTCCCTTTTGGACTTCCTACCATATGCTTCAGCAATCCCACTACTGGTCAGTATCACCTTTTATGATTGATTGTTTGCAGAGCCACTTCTAGGAAGTGGAGACACAGTGAACTAGGAAGGGAAGTAATTCTGGTCCTCCTGGGCAGGACCGGTGGATCTCACAGTAAGCTCTGCCGACCAGCAGCCCTGAGGACTTGTCAGAAATGCAGATGCTCAGGCCCCACCCAAACCCCCTGCCTCAGAAACTCTGGGGGTGGGCCACTCATGTCTATTTCAATAGTCTCTGCCGTCCGGGTGATGCTGAGGTTTACTTGAGTTTGAGAAGCTCTCAACGACACTTGCATCCCAGTTTTCCTGCATCGGGGGCCATTTAAACTGGAGTGGAAGGATTTCCCTGGTGGTTCAGAGGTTAAGAATCTGCCTGCCAATCAGGAGACGTGAGTTTGATCCCTGGTCCAGGAAGATCTGACATGCCCCGGGGTGACCAGGCCCACGTGTTGCAGCTACTGAAACCAGTGCACCTTAGAGCCGGTGCTCCCCTACAGGGAAGCTACTGCAACGAGAAACCCACGTGCGGCAGTGAAGAGACGCCCCTGCTCACCGAAACTAGAGAGACCCCGTGTGCGGCAGCGAAGACTCGGTGCGGCCAAAAAAAAGTAAAAATCAAAATTAAAAAAGGGAATAATCAAACTGGAGCGGAAGACTCTAAACACACACTCCCTGCCCCCAGCTACTCCTGGCCATCCCCCCGCCTCTAGTCCTCTCCCTCCCTTGCCTACCAGGGCGTTGTATCGTCTGGTCTGGTTCCTAGGTGTCTTTCATTTTTATTTTTTTTTAATTTTTAAAAAATTTACTCATTTTAATTGGAGGCTAGTTACTTTACAATATTGTAGTGGTTCTGCCCTACATTGACATTAATCAGCCATGGGTGTACCTGTGTTCCCCATCCTGAACCCCCTTCCCCCTCCCTCCCCATCACTTCCCTCTGGTCAGTGCACCAGCCCCAAGCACCCTGAATCATGCATCGAACCTGGACCAGCTTTCTTTCGAAGGTTTAAAACTCGTGAGTCTTTCCTCCAAAGGCCGCTGCACCATCTCAGGCCTGGGAACTGCTCCCTGCTACGAAGCCACGGGCACTACCACCTCCACCTCATTCACTTGCCTGTCTGTTTTAATACTTGTGTCCCCACTCGGGCTGGAAGTGCCTCGGGGAGCAGCACCCTCATCCCACTGGGGAGCAGCACGTCTCCCATCTCAGGATGCCCTGCACACCCCAGGGGATCCCAGCTGATGGGCACAGCAAAGCCTTTCTCCGAAGGAGAAGCAGATCCCAGTGTGAGTGTGTAAATCTAAAAGGATGGCCTGGGGCAAGGGGACCTCCCCGCTTCCTCCCAGGGCTGTCCTCCCAGCCCACAGCCCCTGGAGCAGACCCTCCCTTTCAGGCCCCTGCGTGTTAAACCCCATGTGGATTAGAGGCTGAACACAAACAGAATACAAAAGACAAAAGACAGGCGCCTCCGCCTGTCAGAGTCTATAAAAGTCCTGGAAGTGGCCGCAGGAGCTGCCCTGAAACCCAGACAGAATCAATTTCAGACCCAGGGCCGAACAGCGCCCCAGGGGGCGTGCCTGTGACTGTCAGAGGCCCCGCCCGGACCCCCCAGACCCGCCCTCGCCCTGGATCCAAGGGGGAGCGGAGGGGAGGACGAGGGGGGAAGCCTCCTGCCTTTTACAAAGGGCGGCACCTCGCTCTCCTTTCTGGCTGCTTTCTCTGACCCTTCTCGGAAATCATCGTCACTCCTCATTAGGGCCACCCTAAAATAAAGCATTTTCTTTCTTGTTTCATAAAAGCTAGAATGTGACCCCAAATAGGGACAGCGCCACCTTCCCCTTTGGGTCACAAGTTCCCTAAAAACATACTCACTTTCAGTAAGTGCTTGTACATCATTGACGGGGGTTATTTAGGGGTCCAGAAATTACATCCACTTATCCTTCTGGATCACAAGAAACAAATTATTTATCACGGACCAGAGAGTATATAGGGAATTATGTGTGTATGTGGGATGAGATATCCAAAGACATGCTCTTAGCTTTATTCATTTACTTATTTGTTTTCAGAATACTGTTCTTTGTAGTGTTTTCCATTTAGTAGAAATAGGAAGCTCCCAGGTTAGGACTGTCAGATTTAGCAAGTAAAAGCACAGAGCACTAATAAGTTTGAATTTCAAATATACAACAAATACATTTTTCATATAAATATATCCCAAATATTGCATTGGACAGATGTATACTAAGACAGTATCTGTTGTTTATCTGAAATTCAAATCTCCTGAGCCTCCTGTATTTTATTTGGCAACAGTATCTAAGGACAACTCAAGGAGAGAAGGGCAGAGGGATACTGGCCAAGGAAAAGGAGAGGAAAACTTTAAGATTTGCACTTTATTATTATATTTTTCAAAGAAAAGATCAAAACTGAAAATTGCTTTCACGACACATTTCTTAAAAGCAGAAATTAGGCTCCTTTTATGTGAGTGCAAACGTAGGTGCCAAGCAGGGGTCTCAGATGGAATGATTTTAAATCTCAGAAAGAGCTTAGCTGGGTTTTTTTTGTAAAAAGGAAAGTTGGCAAGTGATTAGTGCCGATGTGGCCCAGCTGCTCTTTTGTACTTTGAAAGAAACAATTAAAATGGCTGGGACATTAAAGTTTAAAGAGCTGGGTCGTTCATATTCAGAAGCTAATTTTAAATAGGAGCCTGATACCTGAGAGAAAAAGGGACATTTTTTCCAGGAGGACATAATTTCTGTCCTGCCTTTCTGCCTTCATGACACATTTTGGAAAATCATTTTCAATAGTTCTTAGGTAAATATTATAGATAAAAGATAAACACTGGGATAAGAATGCTTTCTCTTGCTTGGCCATGAAGATGCCAGATATACAGTTTCCCCCCACATTTCAGATGATAAAAGGCACAATCTGAGAAATCGAATATACTCTGGAGTAGACAGATCCAGAACTACTTTCTTTCTACAAATTGCTGACCCTTGTGATATGCCAGGCACTGGGGTTAAGGAAAAAAAAAAGTGAACAAAGCAAATCTGGACCCTGGAGGAAACTCACACTTAAGTAGGGAGGACAGATCTTCAAGCAAAGACAGCTTGGAGGAGAGGCAGCGTGAAGCCGGGGATCAAAGAATAGGCTCTGGGCTAGACCCAGCCCAGCACAGCAAGTGCTTCCTAAACGTCAGCTGCTGTTCTAAGTGTTGGCATATTGGGGGGCAGTTATGGACGTACAGGGCAAGGAGACTGTCACCCTGCCTGCTGGCAGAGATGAGGATCAGCATGGTGACGGCAGCTGCTCAGAGGCTGAGACTTAAAGCAGAGTAGGACTGTTGAGTGTGGTTGAGGGCGTGCCTTTCACGGGCCATGGAGGGGGCATCAGTCTATACAGGATACTGACAAGTCATGTGGCAGGACAGTTTGGGGGGCCACAGAGGTGACCAGTGAAAGTCGCTCAGTCGTGTCTGACTCTTTGCGACCCCATGGACTATACAGTCCACGGAATTCTCCAGGCCAGAATACTGGAGTGGGTAGCCTATCCCTTCTCCAGGGGATCTTTCCAACCCAGGGATCGCACCCAGGTCTCCCACATTGCAAGCGAATTCTTTACCAGCTGAGCCACCAGGGAAGTCCAAGCAAGAACCTGAGTGTCACAGTCCTCATAAACCAGGCCAGGTGTCTGACCTTCTAGAAGTGTTGGAAAGCTCTGGTGAAGTTTAAAGAGGGCAGGGACATGCAGCCCTCCAGGCTCCTCTGTCCATGGGCTTTTTCCAGGCAAGAATGCTGGAGTAGATTGCCATTTCCTTCTCCAGAGGATCTTCCTGACCCAGGGATGGAACCAGCATCTCCTGCATTGACAGGCAGATTCTCTACCACCGAGCCACCAGGGAAGCCCAGTAAATACTTACAAGATCTTTAACAGTGGTGTGGAAAATGAATGGCATGTGGACAAGAGGAAAGGGAGGGAGAAAAGTTAAGCAGCCTTTCCAGTGACCTACAGAGGAGACGGTAAGGACTGAGCTGTGTGTGTGGCCCAGCAGGTGATGAAGTCACCGAGCTCCGGCCCCACCTGGGCGTGAGGAGCGAGGGATGGAGAAGCTTAGGATGACTCCTGGATTCCCGACGTGGGGAACGTGCCTGAGGGTGGCGTTTGCTAAGTGGAGAACAGCTTTGGAGATGAGGACACAGAGGCAGAGACGTGTACGTGATGCTGCCCGTGTGTATTTACTGAACTCCAAGAGCTTCTGGGACATTCAGGTGGAAGTTGGTGCCTGAGAAGTCCAAGGACCTGGGCCTGGGAGAGACATCTCTCTGTCGCAGAGAGCGACAGGGGACAATTGCAACGGTGAACGTAGGTGAAATGGAGGAGCGCCCGGCGAGCCCATGACAGGGGCTGAGACAAATGGGCAGAGTTGGGAGGAACGCCGCGAGAACCAAAGATCACAGCCTGCAAAAGACTGAGTCTCAAAAGGCATCCTTTAGGTGGGGTCCTCTGGGTTTCCTGGTGGTTGATGGCTCTGGGTGGAGGCATCGAACAGATGGAAGGTTCTTCAGTGAGAGAACTGCCCTGCCTCTAAGAGCTGTAAAAGGCAACCACGTCCAGCTCCGCCCGATAGGAAAAGGCAGGTACACAGAAAGAAAGCACCCGCATTTCAGAAGAAAAACAGATCCGTGGTTTCATTGAAACTCTCTCTCTCCCCCAAGTCAAAATGGTTTTGCCCCTGAAATGTAGACACTAGATTGTTCTATGAGGTCTGTCCTAACGCAGAGATAGTATACATCACCGAAAAAATTCACACCATTACAGACTCTATCAGTAATCTCACCCCATAGCCTTTAAGATCAAGGGCAGAAAGGTTAACACATCGAGCCTCTTCTCTGGGAAATAGTGAACCCACCAAGATTTCACCACAGCAGCACCCTACCCCCACCCCTCTCCCTCCCCACAATCAATGCAGTAATCAGGTTCCATATTCTTAATCAATCGGTATTTATTAAGAACTAGTATGTGTTTCACCCCGTGCCAAGCATTATGGAGCTTACTACATGCCTGGCACAATGCGACACTCGGCGTTCGCCGTGGCTGTGGTTTAAGGTACCCGAGACGGTTGCAGCCTTCTCAAAGGTTACAGTCTGGTGGCCGGGGAGAGACGCAGACAAGCAGGGTAACCCGGGACCTGTGTAAACTCCACGGGAACATAGATGTGACCTGAGGCCCTAGCACCACGCCCCCCATCCCTGGGAGGTCACGTCGGGGATCGTCGGAGTCTAGGAGAACACGGAGGATGGGAGAAGGCTTTGCAGAAATGCTGCGGCCTGACCTGAGTCTTATTGAATCCATCCACTCTGCGTGCCCTTCAGATGGTGTAAGAGGTCTCCACCTTAGGCTGTAAGCCCCTGTGTGGATTGGCAGTGAGCCGTACGTGGCTTTCCAGGCGCGCCTTCACACCCCGATGGACACTTGCTTAAGCTTCTGAGTGACGCTAACGGCCCTGCTGCCGCATCCTGCTCCGCACCGACAAGTATCCGCCGTCGCTCATGTTTCCTGCTCCTCCTTCCCGTCTTGGATGGTGTGCTGGCATGGCGTTCCTGAATGGCTCACTTGTGCATCATTTGTAATAACAGACACCGAGGTTACCATAATTACCCCGTCACCTTTTGTCAGGGTTTAGGGCACAGGACAATTCCCACGGAGGTCTCAAACCACTGCTCCCTGGCTGCCTAGCAAACTGGGAGGCCACGGGAGCAACTTCCCTGACCCCCAGCTGACCTGTGGGGATCAATGAACAATTAATTACTATCATCCCGCTCCGGGAGAGACAGCGCACTGCCGTTTCTCAATTACAAGAGGAAGGGCCCCTTGGCTGACAGCTGCCTGTCGGCTGAGCCCACCCTCTGATGATTCTGAAACACCACGTGCGCCCACAGGCTCACGCACGTGAACACCCAGGACACACTTGGGGTGGCGTCCATTCCCCCACCGAGGCTGCCGACACCCCCACCCACAATCACTCTAGAGCCTGACTCAGATCACACCCCATTTCCCTGATGGACAACGCGGCTCCTCTTCCATGACCGTCTGAGGGTAGGGGCGGCTCATTGCCAAGTCAGGACCTGGGGAGATTTGTCTTCTCTGCACTTCTGGTCACACCTCTACTGAGAAAGACTTGGTGTTGGACCCCTGCACCTCTTCCTTCATCTTCAGGGCTCCCTCTACCCCGCTCTGACTGCTCTGCTTCCTCCCCGGCCAGCCTGACGACAGAACGTCCACCTCTCCTCCCGTATGATAAAGTGCCTTCAGCACATCCTCTTTTTCGGGATCCCTTTCCCCCACCCCCCAAAAGTGACCAAAGCTGGACTGATCAATCCCAGCTAAGATTCTCAAGGCTGCAGGCTGACATCAGGCACCCCTCCTGGGAATGACTATGGCATTTCATCCCAAATTTTTTTTTTTCATCCCAAATTTAAAAGGGCAAGTGTGGCGACATCTTCAGAGGCTCTGGTTCAGCCTGGAGGTGGGAGTGGGCTACGTTTGGTCATAGAAGCTCTGAGAACATTAGGTGTGCATTTTTCTACTTCATTTCCACAATAAACTCTCTGAAGATCGTTCATCCCATTGGGAAGATCCACAAATACATTAACAAACACTTTTTTGGTTGTGTGCAACAGAAACCCAACACAAAAAATGGGGCAAGAACACACAGCCTCAGCGGACTAGAAAGGCAGAAGTGTGTCTAGCTCAGCCTCTAGCAAGGCACCCAAGGTTTTGAACAAGATCATCAAGACTTGATCTCTGGTTTGGTATTCCTCCCATGCTGGTCTCTCTACTAGGGTTCCCCCAAATCCCCAGTCTTAACACTGTTGTGCTTAGTCACTCAGTCATATCTGACTCTTTGCGACCCCAAGGACTGTAGCCCACCAGGCTCCTCTGTCCATGGGGATTCTCCAGGCAAGAAGACTGGAGTGGGTTGCCATGCCCTCCTCCAGGGGATCTTCCCGACCCAGGGATAGAACCCAGGTCTCCCTCATTACAGGCAGATTCTTTACCATCTGAGCCACCAGGGAAACCCTCCATTACCCATGTCATCAGCAACCTCCACAAACAAAAAAGCTGCTGTTTCTGAGAAAGAAAAGGTCCGAAGAAAGTCCCAGTATTTTGTCCCCTGGTCTAATCCGAGTCTAGACAAAGCTATGGTTTTTCCAGTAGTCAAGTACGGATGTGAGAGTTGGACCATAAAGAAATCTGAGCACCGAAGAATTGATGTTTTTGAACTGCGGTGTTGGAGAAGACTCTTGAGAGTCCCTTGGACTGCAAGGAGATCCAACTAGTCCATCCTAAAGGAAATCAGTCCTGAATATTCATTGGAAGGACTAATGCTGAAGCTGAAACTCCAATACTTTGGTCACCTGATGTGAAGAACTGACTCGTTGGAAAAGACCCTGATGCTGGGCAAGATTGAAGGCAGGAGGAAAAGGGAATGACAGAGGATGAGATGGTTGGAGGGCATCACCAACTCGATGGATGTGAGTTTGAGTAAACTCCAGGAGCTGGTGATGGACAGAGAGGCTTGGCATGCTGCAGTCCCTGGGGTCACAAAGAGTCGTACCCGACTGAGTGACTGAACTGAACCCTGAACTAACCTGAGTCAAACTTCATCCTTGAGCCAATCACACTGACTGGGTGCTTGGAATGTGAAAATTCAGACAATCCCTTCTCTTCCTGAGCTCCCGAGCCCTAAGACCCAGAGCAGACCAAGCCTGTGGCCAACCATGGTCCCTGATGACTGTCTAGGGGTAAAAGCACTTTGCTAACCCAAAGCTCGGCTTGTGGAGCCAGTGACTGTTTAGAGGAACTGGCAAGCCCATGATTTCTGGTCCCTTGTCAAGAAATCAAAACTACCTTAAAAATTAATGATGCATGTAATATCCTCATCAGAATACCTGGCACCAGGGGAAGTCCTCAACAATTACAGTTATTAAAGGTATAAAGCCATGATCCTACTCCTTATATTTTTACTCCTTACTCCAGACTTAGAAGAAAGAACTATTGTAATGAAAACTTCTGATTCCTTTCCCTTCTCCTCACCTGTGCTCCAGGGAGAGAAGGAGTGACTTCTCTGCTCGGGGAGATCAAGGAGAAGTGGGAAGATCCAGTAAGTCGCAGCTGCCAGGAGCCGGGTCCCTGAGTGGATACGGGTACGTTCTGGAGTCTGCTGCCCTCCCGTCCTGCCCACCACCATCCTCTCGGGAGCGGAGTCTCTCTTGAGAGAGCCGATCACGGAACGTGTCATTTCAGAGAGGAGAGCTGCCATCCAGTTTTATGAGGGACTCGTAGGCTTCGGGGGACTCTTCGATCTTACTGAGCTCTTTAATTGGTTAAAGGGAACCCAGAGGGGAGAAAGTTTAAGCAACAAACACCGCTCTCACTTCAAGCGCGAAACAGCATCTGTGACTGTATGTGCTCAGTCGCCCAGTCGTCCGATTCTTTGCGACCCCATGGACTGCAGCCCGCCAGGCTCCCTCTGTCCATGGGACTCTCCAGTCCAGAATACTGGAGAGGGTTGCTCTTTCCTTCTCCAGGGGATCCTCCTGACCTGGGGATCGAACCTGTGTCTCTAGCGCCTCCCGCCTTGCAGGCGGGTTCTTTACTCCCGGTGCCACCTGGGAAGCACAACTGTTATTATTACTGTCACTGTCACTGTCACCATTCTACAGGCAGTCTCCCCAAGCCCCGAGGCAGTAGGGGAGCCAGGCCAGCCCTAGCTATGGTCCCTCGCTTTTCCTCCCAAGAAGAATCATCAGGCTTGAATGTCCCTCTCCTGGGAACTGAGTCTTGTCCTCAGCAGAAAGCACAAAAATAATTGGAAAGCCCTGTCTTGGTCCTACAGAGCACTTCAGCTCCTTGGGGCTCGGGCACTAAATCATACCACAGCCCATATATCTGCCCAGGAAAGAAAGAAAGCAATTGAAACCCAGTATTTAAAGGCGGTCTCAGATTTATCCCCCCTCTCGACAGCCTACAGAACATTGGAGAATAGACCCTGCCTTTCTTTGGACAATAAAACAGGATCCGCTGTCCAGGAATTGGCCCTGAGAAAGTTCATTATTCATCCTCATGCGACCTTCCTGAGAACCAAGAACTGCTGGCCCAAACTCTTCATTTTAAACATTTGCAAAGCCAAGTATTGTCCTTCCAGCATCCCAAGATGCGTTACTTTTTGTGCATTCTAATCGAGGAAAATATCACTGCTAGCTTTTACCCAACGCCCCATCCTTCTCTACAGGACCCCCATCGTGATCCCAGGAAGGATTTTCAAGACCAAATATTCTGGCTTGACTTGTTCCCATTCAGAAAGTTTCCATGTTGTGTGGACATTAATGAATTAAAATCCAAGTCCTCAGCCTATTTCCTTACCCGCTAACTTGACTTGGTTCTTCCCTGGTGGCTCAGCTGGTAAAGAATCAGACTGCAATGAGGGAGACTTGGGTTCGATCCCTAGATTGGGAAGATCCCCTGGAGAAGCGAAAGGCTACCTACTCCAGTGTTCTGGCCTGGAAAATTCCATGCAGTGTATGGGGTCGCAAAGAGTTGGACATGACTGAGCAGACTTTCACTTTCATTTTCACTTGACTTCGGAAGTTTGCTAGTTCCGTGTCAAGCTGGTTCTCGAAAACAGGCAATCAGTCATCACACCTCGTCTGCAGGCAGGGGAGTCCAGCGGCCCTGTAAGGACAGGCAGGATGCATCAACCATGGCTGTCGGTCCAGAGAACCGCAGGCAGCCCCAGATGCTGGTAGCCCCGTCCCTGCACCAGCCGCGGAAGCTCATGTTATTGTTGATAATGAACCTGATCCAAGAAACTCACACACATCAATCACTGCAATCAAAATTTTTAAAAAGTTCTTGATTTCCCAGGGTCAATGTGTCAGTGGCTTGCGTTTTCACCATTGCCAGTGGAGTTGGAGCCGTTTCTGAGAGTATGGTTTCCAGAGACCCGTGCTGTGGGGCTGGCTTCTGCTGGCCCTCAGACCTGCTTCCTGGGCTCAGCATCTGCTCCTCCTGGCTTCTTCCTCCATGCCCACCCTCCACCCGCACCCTCAGGCACAAAGCCCCACTCTGGCTGCCCACAGGACTTTCCATTTCTCCCCCCTACTCTCCCCGAGGGTACCCGCCTAGACATTCCTTGGTGCCACAGGACCTGTATTAGCTTTCCTAGGGCTGCACGGCTGGGTGATTTAAACAATGGAAATTTCTTGTCACCCCGTCCTAGAGGCCAGAAAACTGAACTCTAAGCGTGGGCAGGACTGAGTCCTTGCGAGGGCCGCTCCCCGCCTCTCCCCCGGGTTGCAGACGGCCGTCTTCTCCCTGTCTGCACGACCTCGTCTCTCTGAGTGTCTGTGTCCACATATCCGCTTCTGATGAGGACGGAGTCCCACTGGGTTAGGGTTACCTCTGGAAAGACTGTCCCTAAATGGGTCACTTTCTGAGGAGAGGGGCAGGGTCAAGACTTCAACATACAAAACATGTTGCTGTTCAGCCGCTTGTCGTGTCCGACTCTGCGATCCCACGGATGGCAGCATGCCAGGCTTCCCTGTCCTTCCCCTAATTCGATCATAAAGTGAAAGAAAGTGAAGTTGCTCAGTCGGGTCCGACTCTTCGCAACCCCATGGACTGCAGCCCTGTCAGGCTCCTCCGTCCATGGAATTTTCCAGGCAAGAATACTGGAGTGGGTTGCCATTTCCTTCTCTGGGGGATCTTCTCAACCCAGGGATCAAACCCAGGTCTCCCACATTGCGGGGGGACAGTTTACCTTCTGAGCTAGCTGGGAAGCCCGATCATAAGACGGCTCTTAGTCGAAGATGATGACCAGCCCCACCCCTCCGTCACCCGTCTCACTGAGGGCAGGGACTGTGTCTTAGACTGTTTCGGTCTAAGTTTCTGCCTGCCATCCGGTGGGCACTTAATTCACACGCCCTCGGCACTCCTCCATGTTGCTCTGCCCCTCGCGGTGACAGCGAGGCCTGGCGGCCACAAGGATACCTAACCTGCCCGGAACGGGTAGAGAGGAGGGGAGCCCGGAGCCGGCCTGCCCAAATGACCTGGGCTCACCCTCGCCGGCGACATCTCCGTCCTCCAGGAGCCGCTGCTGGGCACGCGGGTGCCTCCCGGGCAAAGCCTGCAGCCAGCTCATTCTCGGCTGCATTTCCTCATCTTCCTGGTGGTTACAGGAATCCAGCCCCATGTACTAATGGGCCCCTGTCATTAGAGGCTTGGCAGGTGCTCACACGCCAGGGCTCCTCCAAGCCCCGGAGAGCTGGCCCAGGGCTGAGAGGCACCAAGGCCATTTTCAAAAGCCGAAGGGCAATGGGAGCACAGTTGGATGTTTTGTTGAAACCTGCATTTATTTAGTAAATAATGTATGTTAATGCAACATAGGCTGTATTATGTAATAATTATGGAAACGACCTGCACCTGCCAGCCAGGCTTCACGGGCCTTCCGGAGCCGCGTGGCTGGGATCTCACAGCCCCTCCAGCCGAGCCTGCTCCTTGGGTCCAGGGGCTCAGCCCCAGCCCCCGCACCCCTACTCCCATCCGCCTGCCCCCCCACCCTGCCTCCTGCTGGGCTGCCTACTTCTCCTCAGACCTCCCTTCTCACACCAATCCCCCACCCACCCACCATCCTCCACAGACCCTCCCGGACCCCCTAGACGCCCTGACTCGGTCACCTGGTAGTCACCCCCGGGGCCAGGAAGCCATCTCAACTGTTGTCACTCTGCCCCTAGCTGACACAGGTGGGGCCGTTGCACAGGAACCATTTCCCAGGTCTGTCTCCAAGCAAATACTGGAGTTACAGAGCCCCACCCTCTGTAGCCTGTTTGGACCGGTTTAGTTATTATCAGTGCATCCTTATTTATATTGACATTATATACCAGGGCGCCAGGGCATTGCTAGGCACCGAGTCAGAATTATTCCAACTTCAGTTGGCTAAAACCTGAATGTCAAGTCAGATCCAGGTTTGTTTGGAGGCAGTTATCTGTGATAGATCCTTCAAGAAGGGAATGGCCATCCATTCCAGTATTCTTGCTTAGAGAATTCCATGGACAGAGGAACCTGGAAGGCTACGGTCCATGCGGTTGTGAAGAATCAGACACAACTGAGTGACTAACACTTTCATAAGTGATAGAGGGTTAGTTATTACTGCAAAGGCACATGGGTAACTTTCTGGGGATGATAGGTTCTAATTCTGGACTGAAGTGGTTGTTATGTGGATGGATATATTTTTCTATACCCATTAAAATCTGCATTTTACAGTTAAAATTTGCATTTTAAGTTATACCTCTACAAGGTTGATTTAAGAAAAAAACTAACATCACAAAAACAGTTTTCCTATATTTGGATGACTTTGAGGCTCTAACCCCTTCCTTGGAAAGATCCATCCTAACAACCAATTATTGTGACATCTTGTCATTCAACAAAATATAACAACAGAACTTTTCCTCCAACTCACTAGAAAACCACAGGTGATTGGCACTACTATATGGCTTCCATAATTTCATTTTCACTTGCTGGATGTAGATACATTTTTTTCTTTAACTAATGCAAAAAGTTAGCTTGCATTACATTCAATTAGCTATACAATGAGAGCAGCTCGTTGCTATTGCAACAACTGACTGTCTTGGACTATAAGTCCCTGGCTGCAAAGGCAAGAATGCGTGAATTAGTCACTCAGTCGTGTCCGACTCTTTGTGACCCCATGAACTGTAGCCCACCAGGCTCCTCTGTCCATGGGATTCTCCAGGCAAGAATACTGGAGTGGGTTGCCATGCCCTCCTCCAGGGGATCTTCCCAACTCAGGGATCGAACCTGGGTCTCCTGACTTGCAGACAAATTCTTTACCCTCTGAGCCACCAGGGAAGCCCTGAACAGAAGCTTTCATTTTACCCAAAGGTTGTTGTAATGGAAAGGGCAACAATCAGGTCCAAACGCATCATTTAGCCCAGGGGTCCCTAACCTCGGGGCCATGGATGGGTGCCTGCTATCAGATCAGTAGTGGCGTTAGATTAGAAATAAAGTTCACAATAAATGCAATGTGCTTGAATCATCCCAAAACCACCCCCCACCCCCTGCCCGTGGAAATGATGTCTTCCATGAAATCGGATTCTGGTGCCCGAAAGGGGACTGCTGATTTTAGCTCATCCATCAGCTTCCATCCGGTTCTCCAGGAGTCAGTGAAATGACTGTAAGAATTCTACAGAGAAGGAAATCTCATCATGTCAGCCAGAAATCACTTCATATAATATTTTAATGTTTTCTTGCTACAGTTAACTTTTGCTATCTCACCAGAGAAAGTTTGAGCTCCTCTCTAGAAAAAAATGATAAATGGTATACAACAAGATGTTTAACGCTTTACTAAATAATGTTAGTAGTACCAACATGATGCTTGGTCTGAATTTTCTTTAAAAAAAAAAAAAGCTAAGTCGTGAATAGATAAATATGATCACCACCTGCCAAGTTGAATAAGGGAGGTTACATTTCCCTGAGCCTTGAAACAAGGATAATAAAATACTGCTTTTGCAGAGCCCCTTTCTTGGAAGAAGCACTCATAAAACTTTATCATACACGTATTTGCTCTACTAATGCAATCATTTAATCTCCCTCCTGCCTTTCTGAAGGCATCTTTACCACTGTGTGGCAGGGACCCCAGACTAATTGTGTTTACAGAGAATGTCAAACCAGTGTCTGGAAAAGCCTGGTTTTTCTGAAGGAATTCAACAGTGAAAAACCCCACGTGATTCTCCGCTTTATCAAAACGCATTCTCAGGGTTTAGGAAAACTATAACTAGTGTCCCAATGAAGCCGTGAGCTTGTTGTGTTGATTAACCTTATCTGTACTCTCCTCATTCATCCTCTTGGTCATACAGACTGCCGTGGGAGAGTAAATATTGCCCCAGACCTTACCTTTTCACCTCTTCCTAATCTTCCTTCAGGGACTCCTAGCAACTGCCCTGCCCCAAAAGCCCAGGTAAAACGTGGAAGGGTAGAGACTCAGACAAAGCAAGTCATCTTTCCACCATTATCAAGCCAGAGGAGGGAAGCTGACAGGCTCCATGCTGGGGTCTTCCTCAAAGAAGGTAAGCTCACTCTTAGCAGTGTGTCTGCCCTTCCCCTTTGTCCAGAGAAAACAAAAAGCCAAACACTCCCGTCTGCAAGTAGAGTGTTCCGTTGTTCATTGTTCAGTTGCTCAGTCATGTCTGACTCTGTGACCCCATGGACTGCAGCATGCCAGGCTTCCCTGTCCCTCACTATCTCTTGGAGTTTGCTCAAACTCATGTCCATTGAGTCAATGATGCCATCCAACTATCTCATCCTCTGTTGTCCCCTTCTCCTCCTTCCCTCAATATTTCCCAGCATCAGAGTATTTTCCAACGAGTGGGCTCTTCACATCAGGTGGTTTACCAACAGGAAGAGGCATACATCTAATGCCCTATAATGCATTTTCCATGTAACCTTCAGATGTCATTGGCTCCCTTGGCACCTCCGTTTGCTCATCTGTTAAAAAGGGGAGGAATATCTGACAGTCCTAGGCAAGATAACTTTTTTGTTTAAGTTAGGGAATACATGTATGTATTTTAAATATGTATCTTTATTTGGCTGCATCGGGTCTTAGTTGCAGGACAAAGGATCTTTGATCTTCATCGTGAGATGTGGGATCTTTCGTTGTGGTATGTGAATTCTTAGTTGTGGCAAGGGGGATCCTGTTCCTTGAGCAGAGAGTGAATCCGGCCCCCCTGCATGGGGAACATGGAGTCTTAGCCACTAGACCACCAGGTAAGTCCCTAGGCAAGACATCTTGTGGGTGAGGGGTGAAGGTGGCTGGTACCTGGTTCTCTTTGGGAACCAGGCCAGCTTTAGGGTGCTCAGTCCCAATCCTGGCCAACTTCCTCCCAAGAGAAGCTTCTCTGTTGGAGCTTTTCTTTTCACAGTTAATGAAAAGACAGAAAAGACCCAGTTACCAGCAGTTGGGGGGCCACGAGATCATTTCCAAAACCAGCGCGCCAGTGTCTCTAGTCATTCCGATCCCCTTCTCCCTCCTGATAGAGCTGGTTCTAGCTCTTGAGCTAATTGAAATTGCACATTCACGCTTTTCCCCCTCTGCTTTTGATGGGAGCCCAGAGGGCCTGATAGATGGATGTTTGAATAAATGAATAATTTTTTGCATGCACTAGATTGTTCCACAATTAGGACCATTTGGTGAGATAGGACTGCCAGGTATGCCTCCATTTTTTAACAGATGTGCAACCTGAGGTGCCAAGGGACCCAATGACCTTCCCAGGTTCCATGGAAAATGAGTTTCAGGGCATTAGAAACTTACACTGCTCTTTCCGCCCTGGAAGGAAAGATGCAAAGGAAAGCCAGTGATTAATCTACAGACTGTGTCTCTATTGTGTGAGTTTTTAGCTGAGTCATTTATTAATAAGTAATCAGCCTGCTCTCTTAGCTTGGTGTGGCTCCCTCCCGTCCCCCTCTGTCCTTTGCATACGTTCCCGGTGCCCGCAGGACTTCACAGCTCAACAGAAGCACTGTTTCTTCCATGGCACCTTTCTGGGATGCACCCATGGAAACTGACCTCTTTCCACACTCTGTGTGCCTCCCTAATGCTGGTCATGCTCCTCTGTTCTGCTTTATCTCCTCAACTATAATGTCAGCTCCATATCTGGGTCCTCTTTGCAGTACTCAATCTTGCCTGTAAACACTTCCACCATCCCTGGGAAAAGTCTAGTTAGAGGAAGTTTTTGCATCCATTATTTTGGAGCAAAGAGCAGGTTTACCCCAAGGGTTACTCTTCTTCCTAGTGATAAATGGAGGCAACCAGGAATCAGGTCACATGGAGAAATGCACCGAGTGAGATCCACCTTCGGCCTTATTATTTCTGAACACTGTGCTGTTACTTATTTAGCTCTCTCCTCCCTCTCTCTTGTTCCTTGAGGCACAGAGTAACTATATAGCAATGGGATTGATTTTTTTTTTCATTCATTTAAATGAAAAGACTTGCCTTTAAAGTACTTTCTTATTCCAATGACATCCCCATTGTTCAAAATGTATTGATATATTTCTCCTGGCATTTCTTTCATTGCTGAATTATCTTTTGGGTAATTCTCAGTGGTGGCAATTTTTCAACCCTGAAGGTGGATTTGGCCATGGCTATTTAGCCAGATAATAATAACAATTGAATGTATGGAACATTTTACAGGTTCAGAGATCTAGGACATTCTCGATGTTGATAGAGCCAGAATTAAGACTCAAAACCGAATAAGGTGATAAATATTGTTTGTGTGGAAACTTTGATGTGATAACAAAGAAAAGGGACAGGTTTTCTGGAGTGGTTCAAAGATGGCCCCCAAAGCAAGGTCAAAGGTCAAGTTCTGGACCAGTTTTGAGCAATGGTAGCCTCACTGGACTGCTAACATGATGGTTGGGTGGAACAGATGTGGATGCATTCATTCCTCTGTGCTAGTTATTAACAATCATAGTCAACTATGCCAGAGGTGTTCCACAAACAGTCACTCCAAGCACCTATGAAGTGTTCAATTGTTGTTCAGTCGCTAAGTCCTCTCCGACTCTTTTGCGACCCCGTGGACTATAGCCTGCTAGGCTCCTCTGTCCATGGGATTTCTCCAGGCAAGAATACTGGAGAGGGATTGACATTCTCTTCTCCAGGGGATCTTCCCAACCCAGGAATCGAACCCAGGCCTCCCGCATTCCTTACTGTCTGAGCCACCAGCCATCTCAACATTGTTAACAGGCTATACTCCAGTATAAAATATAAGGTTTAATAAAAACCAGCTGTGTGGGGGGGAACAGGACACAAATCACAAAAGCTACTCAGGTCGAAAAAGACATGTGCATTGTGGCGACCTGTCCAGCCATCAGTTTATAATGTTAGATTACATGACATTTGAAGTCTCTTCTAGCTCTGGGATTTGGCAGTTAAGTGGAGGTGGCTTGTTTCTCCTGTGAAGTGACACGTACAATAAGACTAAACCTGGGTGCCTGCGGCCTGAGGCAACTTTGGTGAAGCCTGGGCCTAATCACAGGAGACACACGTTCTCCA
>CM035291.1:5386236-5580463 GCA_020226075.1 Hydropotes inermis
GCTGAAGGCTTTTCCTCTGACCTTGGCTGAGAGCCTGGAGTCTCCCTGCTCCCTTCACGGACAACATGGCTGCCCTGCCTCCTCCCTTCACGGACAACATGGCTGCCCTCCCTGCTCCCTTCACGGACAACATGGCTGCCCTCCCTGCTCCCTTCACGGACAACATGGCTGCCCTCCCTGCTCCCTTCACGGACAACATGGCTGCCCTCCCTGCTCCCTTCACAGACAACATGGCTGCCCTCCCTGCTCCCTTCACGGACAACATGGCTGCCCTCCCTTCCGCTCCCGTCCAGCTGAGGCTACCACGTCAGCTGATGACCTTCGTCACCCCCCTGGTGCCTCCAGGTATGTAAATGAGGTGCTTTTCTTTCCAAATTGGACAGATAAGACGACTGTCACAAAGCAGATATGTGCAGTAAGGTCTCAGTTCTAGAGAAAGGTGAGGTTCAGGAAATATTTTGTTTAAAAAAAAATTGTCTAAGTAAGTGAAGGGTCATCAGATAATATCAGCCTTTACAGATTGGGGCTGCTCAGAAGGGAGTCTATAAAACACTCTTCACAGAGACTCAAAGGAATATTGATTTTTTAGGAGCAGAGGGGGTTAAAATTATATCCCTTGGACAACAGCCACTGTGGCTCCTCCCCTCCGGACCTTTTTTTTTTTTTAAACAAAGAACAAGTCTGGAAAAGGCAGAAAGATAGAGCTGGAGAGAAAGATAGAGACGAAAGCCTTGTCTGGTCCCTGCAAACCTTCCCTGGGGCTGCAACGCTGAGGAAGGGTGACCCCCTTCAGGAAAACCAGAACCTAGTTTTGTGTCATGGCTTCTGTGGTTGAACGCGCCTCTGGGGACATCTGTGTCTGCAGGAAGGCAGAGGGAAAGGTCACACGGGGTGGCCAGTGACCCGATGACACTGGCAGCCAAAGATTGCCCAGGTGGATTCGCCTATTCCTGCCAGTGCCTGAGGTGCACAGAAGACTCCAGGCACCTTCATACTCCAGCAGGAGCATGAAGAAATTGGCCAGCAGGCTTCTGAAGGCGTGCTCCTCGTGACTGCAATATGTGTCTTTGCTGATACTTCTCGGTCTGGAAGGACAGGCACGTGGAAAGGAGAAAAGGGTCACTGTCGTGCTGTTGCAAAAGGTGACCCTGTATTAATGTCCACCACATGGGCCCGGGGAGGGGACCCTGGCCTGCAGGGGGAGGGGAAGTCTTCTTCAGGAGAGAGGGCTTCCCATGAGGCTAAGTGGTAAAGAACCCGCCTGCCAGTGCAGGAGACTTGGGTTTGATCCCTGGGTTAGGAAGATCCCCTGAAGAAGGAAATGACAACCCAGTCCAGTATTCTGGCGTGGAGAATCCCATGCACAGAGGAGCCGGGTGGGCTCCAGTGCATGGCGTTACAAAAAAGTTGGACACAACTTAGCGACTAAAACAACAGCAACAAGGACTGATAAATCAAAGGAAGACCATTTTCCTGGTGGCTTTCAAGAAATCCCAAGTACGTGCTAATAGGTAGGCTAGACACCAAGTAAAGTGATCAGGGCTTGAGTTGGACGAGATCTGACCGAGATGGCCACCGTCCTGCTTGCAGCCTGCACGTGCTGAGTGCCAGGGTCACGCTCTACTTGCGGTGGTCTGGGGCAGAAAGAGACCTCAATTTAAGGTGCCCACAGAGCTGTTTCCCCATTCTGGAATGTTGTAAGTGTGGAGATTCACTTTAGTCTGAAGTTTCAGGAAGACTGGGATATGTCCATGATGACAGAGAGGCTCAAGGATGGATAAGATTCACATGAAAGGTGAGACTCTTCCTGAGTGAGGTAGGAAACTTCGACACGACAGCAAATCCTATTCATTCATGTTTCTCAACTTCATACCATCGCAGTCAGTCAAATCTCCTTGCTAAGACCCAGCCTTTTTCCTCTGTGTACACACCTCCCACCCCTCCACTAATCAGCCCTTAAGGCTTAAGTCTGAACTTGAACAAAAATATTTATAAAGAAAATCTATAAGCAAAGGTCACTATTTGAGGTCATGTGGACACTTCCGTTACCAACCAACAATAGTTTTCCATTAACCGAGAGCTCCGTGTTTGACCACTAGGGATTGAGGCCTATCAGTAAAGGACTGGGACCCTCTGGTCCCTGGACTTGCACCATCGTGACTGGTGCCCACACTTGGGTCACGGTTTTCTGATCAACCCAACTCTTGGGAAAGCTCAGGGCTTACTTCAGGTAATGAATGATTATTTGTCACAAGAGCACCACAGACAGAACCCAAAGAAAAGATTTCATCAGCGGTCTTGCTGGCTTATGGGGATTAGTCTAATCTTTTCCACCAGCAATTATCTCTCCTCTGCCTCTCTTGGGGCTAGACTGGCCCACCCTTCTGAGCAAACATTGGCCACAGGAAGGAAGGACGCTTATAGGGACTCAGTCTTGTTTAGAAATTGGACACAGTGAAGTCATGTTTGTCCTGTGAAGGGTCCCCTGTTTAAAAAAAAAAGAAAAAAGTGGGAAATGGGCTTTAGCCTTCTTTGGAACCCCAAACCTCCCCCTGGTTCATCCACTCAACAACCAAGAGAAGAGGACTTCCCAATGTCACCCAACTGGGATAAGACACGTTAGACTCCTCAGTTCTTCAGGGCTGTTTTCACTGAACCACATGTTCCTGCAAAATGGAATCTGGCGGTGGGGTGTGCCATCTGCTTAGGAAGTAATCGAACCTAACAGCACCACCTCAGGACTTCACTAGTGGTCCAGAGGCTAAGAATCTGCCTTGCAATACAGGGGACCTGGGTTAGACCCCTGGTGGAGGAACTAATATCTCACCTGCCTCAGAGCTCCTAAGCCCACGTACCTTAACTAGAGTCCATGCACCAAAATGAAAGATCCCACCTGCCACAACTATGACCTGATGAAGCCAAATAAATGAACAAATATTAAAATAAAATATAAAACCACCACCTCACCTAGCTTGGAGCTTCCCAGGTGGCGCTAGGGGTAAAGAAACTGCCTGCCAACACGGGAGACATAAGAGACTGGGTCTGATCCCTGATTCAATAAGATGCCCTGGTTAAGGGCATGGCAGCCCACTCCAGTCTTCTTGCCTGGAGAATCAAATGGACAGAGGAGCCTGGTGGGCTACAGTCCATGGGGTCACACAGAGTGAGACACGACTAAAGCGACCTAGCACACACACACCTAGCTCGGCAAGGAGAAGCCTGGGAGTCGAGAGGAAATCTACACTGACTGTTAGGAAGGTAAATGCTTTGAAAAGATGCATGGGTTCATGGGCATTTCTCCCTCAGCCTTGAATGACCAATGCTCCATTTTACAAATGAAGAAACTAAGCTTCAAGGAAGTAAAAGGACTTGCCCAAATTCACTGGCTGATTATCTGCAGTGAAGCGCTCCCAGGCCAGTGCACCCTGCTGCACTGCTTTCCCACGGCCCATCAATTCATTTAAAAGCCTGAACTTTTCCTTCTCGCCATCTTCAGAGAAGATGTACATGGATTTTTAAAAAATTCTACTGCAAGGAAGTTATCCTGCTGATATAGCCTCACCTCTGTGAAATATGTGTGTATAAGATCATACACTGCAGCATTTTTTAATGATTGGGAACAACCTAACTCTCCATCAACAAGGCATTATTTATACATACAATGGTATATCCATGTGGTGGCATACTATGCAGTTATTAAAAAGAATGCACTGATGTGAAATGACCTATAAGATACGACGTTAAGTGAAAAGGCAAGGTACACAAAGGTACATTTTGCAAAGTGCATGTGTGTGTGTCTTTGCCTACAGAGAATAATTTGAGAGAATGTCTAGGAAATCTGCTATAATGGTTGCCTCCTGGGTGCTGATGTTTGGCACATAGTAGGTACTCAATGAATACCTGTTATTGAAGGGACAAAGTGCACTCTGGCCAATATATTCACTTTCTACAAAACATGAAATAGAAGCACATGTATCCAAGTATTCTTATTCCTCCAAAGTTTCACCCAGGGTCCACACCCAGGGTCCTAGCCCTTATAGAGTGATTATCCATCTGTAGCAAATATCTCTGCAGCCTGACCCATCCAAGTGTTTTTCAGGAAGGCACAGGAAGTCCAGCCTCCGAGGCTGAGCACTTACTTTACAATGTCAGGAAGAGAAACTCATCAGACGCTTAGTGTCCCACAGGAATATTTAAAAATGTTTCCTAGACACGTCTACCAGGAAGTAATATTCTCATCAGTAAAAAATAAATGCAAAAGTGGCCCAGACAAAGACTCCAGTGAAAAGACAGACTCCTTCTTCAAAACCATAGGAAAGAGCCAACATCGGAAACAGCTACTTTTCTTTATTAATTTCTAAATTTTCTTTCTTTCTTTCTTTCTTTTTTTTTCTTTTGGTTGCATTGCAACACATACAGGATCTTAGTTCCCCAACCAGGGATCAAACCCTTGCCCCCTACAGTGGAAGCTCAGAGTCTTAACCACTGGATCATCAGAGAAGTCCCAGTTTCTCAATTTTTCTCAAAGATTGCTCCCTCTGGATCCACACCTGGACAGACCAGCCTCCCTGACCACCCTTCTCCGGGACCACCTATCTGTGTCAAGCTCAGCCACTAGGCTCCAATTCCTCGGGTTCCTCATCTCTCCTCTGCAAAGTGACAACTAGTTGAGAACTGAATAAACTAAACATACTAGCGGTGAATACAGAGTAGTGACCTGATGGATATACTTTCCAAGAGTTGAATCTTTTATTAGAAGCAGACTAACGGGGAAAGTCCCTAAACCAAAATAAATAACAACTAGTACCTATTAACATGGGCTTCTCTGGTGGATCAGATGGTAAAGAATCTGGCTGCAAGGCAGTAGACCTGGGTTTGATCCCTGAGTTGGGAAGATCCCTTGGAGAAGGAAATGGCAGTCCACTCCAGTATTCTTGCCTGGGGAATCCCATGGAGAGAGTACCTATCACACCTGGTTCCAGACACCC
Organism: Hydropotes inermis; assembly: GCA_020226075.1. NCBI lineage: Eukaryota > Metazoa > Chordata > Mammalia > Artiodactyla > Cervidae > Hydropotes > Hydropotes inermis. The sequence goes on from CM035291.1 coordinate 5,391,225, forward strand.
GTCTGAGCACCTTATCAATGCTGACTTATTTAATCTTCCTAGCAATCCAAGGAGGTCAGTGTTATGAGTGCCCCACTGTAGAGATGAGGAGCCTGAACTCTGTTAGCTTTTCTGAGGTGCACATTTTATAAGTGGTGGAGCCAGAATTTGAACCCAGAGAGCCTGACTCTAGAATTGTGCTCTTAACCACAATGCAGGAGGCCAGAGGGAACATTTCAGGGGCCGAGACAAGCCAATAAAAGATGTTCTAGAATCCTGGCCGCATAGCAGAGTAACTGTCTATTTCCTCCTGTTCCAGACACACACACAAGTCCTGGATAAAATATAACCAAGATATGTTTTAAATTTTGAGCCAGACTGAAAAGAAAAAAGAAAACAGGAGGCAAAAAGGAGCTATGAAATGGAACCGACTGAGGCTGGCGAGCCAGGCAGATAGAGGCCCCCTGGCACACACGAAGTGGGATCCAGCTTTCACCACCCAGGGAGGGGACCTGGGACCTCGACGCTAAGCAGACCTGTGGAAGAACTGCCTTCTCCACGAAGAGAAGACTCAGGGGGAAGAAAATCTCTCCCAGTGGCTCAGAGAAATGGCAAAGAGGCATCATCTGCCAGAGGGAAAGAAAAATGTCTCCCATGTGAAACTGAAATCTCACGACTGAGGTTCCCACAGAGGGAAGTCTGAATGTGAACTCCCCTCAGGGTGCCAGGACCCCAAGCTGTGGACTTCACAGAAAACCATTCTCAGGTTGCAGATAGAAACACAGAACTGCACTTCCATGACCCAGGCTAATGGAACGCCTACGGGAAAAAACTAACCTCCACTGCAAAGAAGTTGAAGCATAAGACAATAAGAGGATAGGATCCAGGCCAGGAGAGCTGCAGACAGGACCTTGGGAGGCTCCCCTGACCTGCTTTATTTTTCTTTAGCATCCTCAAATGTGTTGGGTTTTTTAATCTTCTTTTTAAAATCAAAGTATAGTTGTACAATGTAAGTTACAGGTATACAATATAGTGATTCACAATATTGAAAGGTTATATGCCATTTACAGTTATAAAATAATTGGCTTTATTCCCCACGTTATACAATATGTCCTTGTAGGTTACTTTATACCTAATTCTTTGTACCTCCTACTTCCCGCCCCTATATTGCTCTTTCCCCTTTCCTTCTCCCCAGTGGTATGCACTAGGTCGTTCGCTCTATCTGTGAGTCTGCTTCTTCCTTGTTAGATGCACTCATTTGTTTTAGTGTTTAGATTCCACATGTAAGTGATACCATGCTGTATTTGTCTTTTTCTGACATTTCACTTAGCACGCTGTGCTGCAGTGCTTAGTCGCTCAGTAGTATCCAACTCTGAGACCCCATGTGCTGTGGCCTGCCAGGCTCCTCTGTCCATGGGATTCAAAGTAAGAATACTGGGGTGGGTTCCCATTTCCCCCTCCAGGGGATCTTCCCAACCCAGGGATGGAACCCAGCCCTCTCCCATTGTGGGCAGATTCTTCACCATCTGAGCCACCAGGGAAGCTGTGTTAGTTACTGCTGTACAACAAAGTGATTCAGTTAAACATCCACATGTATCCACAGTTTTACAGATTCTTTTCCCATCTAGGTCATTACAGAGAATTGCTGTGCTCCAGTACTTTGGCCACCTGATTCAAAGAACGGATTCATTGGGAAAGACCCTGACTCTGTGAAAGATTGAAGGCAGGAGGAGAAGGGGACGACAGAGGATGAGATGGTTGGATGGCATCACCTGCTCTATGGACATGAGTTTGAGCAAGCTCCTGGAGATGGTGAAGGACAGGGAGGCTGGGTGGGCTGCAGTCCATGGGGTTGCAAAGAGTTGGACAGGACCAACCAAACTGAACTGAACTGAACCCTGTGCTATCAGTTCAGTTCAGTAGCTCACTTGTGTCTGACTCTTTGTGACCCCATGAACTGCAGCATGCCAGGCCTCCCTGTCCATCACCAACTCCCAGAGTCCACCCAAATCCATGTCCGTTAAGTAGGTGATGCCATCCAACCATCTCATCCTCTGTCATCCCCTTCTCCTCCTGCCCTTCTCCTCCCAGCATCAGGGTCTTTTCAAATGAGTCAGCTCTTCACATCAGGTGGCCAAAATATTGGAGTTTCAGCTTCAGCATCAGTCCTTCCAATGAACACCCAGGACTGATCTCCTTTAGGATGGACTGGTTGGATCTCCTTGCAGTCCAAGGGACTCTCGAGTCTTCTCCAACACCACAGTTCAAAAGCATCAATTCTTCGGCCCTCAGCTTTCTTTATAGTCCAACTTTCACATCCATACATAGCCTTGACTAGACAGACCTTTGTGGACAAAGTAATGTCTCTGCTTTTCAATATGCTGTCTAGGTTGGTCATAACTTTCCTTCCAAGGAGTAAGCATCTTTTAATTTCATAGCTGCAGTCACCATCTGCAGTGATTTTGGAGCCCAGAAAAATAAAGTCAGCCACTATTTCCCCTGTTTCCCCATCTATTTGCCATGAAGTGATGGGACTGGATACCATGATCTTAGTTTTCTGAATGTTGAGCTTTAAGCCAACTTTTTCACTCTCCTCTTTCACTTTCATCAAGAGGCTCTTTAGTTCTTCTTCACTTTCTGCCATAAAGGTAGTGTCATCTGCATATCTGAGGTTATTAATATTTCTCCTGGCAATCTTGATTCCAGCTGTGCTTGATTCCAGCTGAAGCCCAGTGTTTCTCATGATGTACTCTGCATATAAGTTAAATAAGCAGGGTGAAACTCAGTGAAACTAAGCCATGCCATGTGGGGCCACCAAAGACGGATGGGTCATGGTGGAGAGGTCTGACAGAATGTGGTCCACTAGAGAAGGGAATGGCAAACCACTTCGGTGTTCTTGCCTTGAGAACCCCATGAACAGCATGTACTATCAGACCACTCTCATTAGTTATCTGTCTTACCTACAGTAGCATGTGTCAACCCCAGTCTCCCAAGCTATCCCTCCCACCCCCCTTTCCCCTTGGTAACTGTAAGTTTATTTTCTACATCTGGGACTCTATTTCTATTTTCTAAATAGGTTCATTTGCACCCATTTCTTTTTGCATTCCACTTATAAGCGATATGGATATTTGTCTTTCTCTCTCTAACTCACTTCACTCAATATGATGATCTCTAGACAGGGAAGCAGTTTTCAAAGTATGGTCTGGGACTCCCAGGAGTCTCTGAGATGCTTTCAGGGATCCATGGGGGCAAAATTATTTTTTTTAAATACTAATTCTAGAGCTTATTTGCCTTTTTCCTTCTCTCTCCAGGGAGCTTTTCAGAGACTACGTGTTGGAGTTTCTGCAAGAACAAACTATTAGGTAACATACTAAACAGACCTGCAAAAATGTAAATCAATGCCAATGCATATTTTAAATTTTTCTTAGTTTTAATTCCTAAATGTTAGATATAATATTCATAAACAAAGCTCTTTAGAGTCTTCAATACTTTTTAAGAACACAAAAGAGTTCTGAGACCAAAAAGTTCAAGAATCAGTACTCTAGGGTGTGCTTCCCAGGTGGCTCAGTGGGAAGAATCCGCCTGCCAATGCAGGAGCCATAAGAGATGAGGGTTCAGTCACGGGGTCGGAAAGATCCCTTGGAGGAGGAAATAGCAGCCCACTCCAGTATTCTTGCCTGGAAAATCTCATGGACAGAGGAGCCTGGTGGGCTACAGTCTATGGTGCCTGAAAAGAGAGTTGGACACGACTGAGCACACACATATCACTCTAGGGAGTCCAGGCCCTGCTCTAAGGTCTGAGGAAAGTGAAAGGGAACGTCAGTCGATCGTGTCTGACTCTTTGCAATCCCATAGACTATACAGTCCATGGAATTTTCCAGGCCAGAATACTGGAATGGGTAGCCTATCCCTTCTCCAGGGGATCTTCCCAACCCAGGGATCAAACCCAGGTCTCCCACATTGCAGGCGGATTCTTTACCAGCTGAGCCACAAGGGAAGAATACTGGGCTGGGTAGCCTATCCCTTCTCCAGCTGATCTTCTCGACCCAGGAATGGAACTGGGGGTCTCCTGCTTTACAGGTGGATTCTTTACCAACTGAGCTACCAGGGAAGCCCAAGCTCTGAGGAAACCAAGATAAAAGAACTTGTAACTCAGTGGGGCAAGCCGTATAAAATGCCCACCTCCTGATGTCTCTCTCCGTAGCCTGCTGTGACTTCAGATGGGAGCATCACACTTAGGTTATGTTAATGAAGGTGTCTTGCGCCTGAGACCAAAAACTGAGAGACCAGGTTAATCTAGTGTCCAAAACAGGATATCTTATTTGAGTCAAAAGAAAGAGAAAGCGAAGTCGCTCAGTCATATCTGACTCTTTGCGACCCCATGGACTGTAGCCCACCAGGCTCCTTCATCCATGGGATTTTCCAGTCAAGAGTACTAGAGTGAATTGCTATTTCCTTCTCCAGGGGATCTTCCCGATCCAGTCACTGAACCCAGGTCTACCCACATTGTAGGCAGATGCTTTACCGTCTGAGCCACCAGGGAAGATCCCAATTTGAGTCAAAAGGAACCCACAATTCTCTGATGACAAATACCTTATGTTAAGACATAGACATGGAATCTAGACAAATAGTACAGATGAACACATTTCCAGGGCAGGAATCGGATGCAGACATAGAGAAGAGATACGCGGACAGAGGGGAGAAGGGGCGGGTGGGACAAGGTGGGAGATGAGAACTGACATACATACACCACCTGTGTATGTGCTGTCTCTGCAGCAGACAGCTCGTGGGAAGCTGCTCTAAAGCACGGGAGCTCAGCTCAGGGCTTGGTGACGACCTAGATGGTGGGGTGGGGGGGAGGTGAGGGGGCGGGGCAAGAAGGAAGGGATACATGTATACATTAGCTGACTCAGGTTGTACAGCAGAAACTAACAACACTGTAAAGTAATTACACTCCAATTAAAAAAAAGAGCGCACAACTCATGATTATGTTGTCATAATCATACCGACAGTCAGGGGCAAATCAGGACACGTGGTCACCCTACAGAAAAGTCTTATTTGTCTTCTTGAAAATAACTGGAGATCCAGGTTGGGGAAATCTCCATGGGAGGAAGAAACCTGGCTGCTCTGTGTGTGGGTGCTCACTCTAGGCACATCTGGAGCAGGAGTGAGGCTAAAGGGATGGGCAGCTGGGGGGAGGCCCTGAGGGGGACGTTCAGATCAGAGAGCTGGAGTGGGGGCAGGAAGGAGGCAGGACGTCCCCTTAGCTGGGCCTGGCATCCTCGGGGTCAGGCGTGGGCTTCCCTGACAGTTCAGTTGGTGAAGAATCAGCCTGCAGTGCAGGAGACCTGGGTTTGACCCCTCAGTTGGGAAGATCCCCTGGAGAAGGGAAAGGCTAACCCACTCCAGTATTTTGGCCTGGAGAATCCCATGGACAGTCCATGGGATCACAAAGAGTTGGACACGATTGAGCAACTTTCACTTTCACTTATGTGGTATAGCCACGCTCTTTCCAGCTGGTTGTTCTTTACTAAAAATTGAAATAAGAACAAACAAAAATGCTTCTGGGTTGTGGAACAATAATGGGTAGAGAGGGTTCATCCTAGATTTTTCATAGGTCCCAGGTGAACAGAAAAGGACTGTTTTCGTGGGCTTGGCTCCTTCAGCACCCTCCAAGAGGACAAGGGTAACTCTACCCCCATTGAGTTTGGTCATCATTTTATTTCATATCTTTGCAAGTTTCTAGGTGAAAGTTTAAGAAGACTGATGAGTGGTGTTTTAGAAATATCATGTATTTTTATTACCTTAAAATGAGCAGAAGGAAGTAGGTGTTGAAAGAAGAAGAGGCACCATTTCCAGTTTTGTCTTGAAAAGTGAACGGCTTTTAACAAAGGATATGGACGACATTGTATCCCATAAGCTGAGTATTAGCAGACCAGTATCAACAGCTAGGCACCAAAGTGAGCTCAAAGCTCTTTGTGCATATCTGACTGATGCACTGACCCGGTCCCCAAGGTGTAATGCCTCCAGGAACCCAGAGATGGTCAGACATCCTGTCCAAAGTCCTGATTGGCTCCAAACTGCGGGTCAGGATACCTGAGATGCAGATCCAGCTTAGTTATTGGTTAGCTGTGGGCTTTGCCTTTTAATCTCTATGTTTTGCAACAGACAGTTGGAGGTAACAAAACAACTTCCTAGGATGTTTTGAGGATTACAGGTGAGTTAGTCCAGCCAAGTGCTTGGAAGCGATCAGTAATGTAAGACAACTCTGTGTGGATAATATGCAAAATAATTCTATATCAGAGACTTCCTAAAAGCCAACAAAAGGTCTTACTTTAATCAAATCATGATTTACTCACCACCTTGAAAATGACCACCATTCTTTTAACAGCTGCATGAGATTTAAAAAAAAAAAAAAGGAAGGGAGAGGGAGGAAGGGCAGGCAAGAGGAAGAGAGTGAAGATAAAATTAGACAAGATTGGTTCCCTTAACTCGGAATTCAATCCTGTCATCTCCTTGACAACTGGCCCTGCCGAGGGATGAGGGTCAGAGGTCAGGTCCCTGGGGGTCACCTGCCTCCACAGAAACCCAGGCTCAGGGCCCGCCTGGTCGGCGAACTGGAAAACCTGAAGTGGGATGCTCCTGGCCAGCCCCTGTGCTCCTCGTGATCACGGGAGAAGGAACAGCAAACTCATGGTGTCCTGCCCGGGTCGGGGGCGTGGGGTACGGGAAGTGTCCACACAGGGGCCAGACGGAGGGAAGGTCCCAGCAATGCAGGGGGAGGCCCCGGCCAGGATTAACCAGCAAGTCCCGTCCCAGACGCGGAGCCTAGGGAAGCTTCCAGAGCGTCCAGGCACCCCCCTCCACCCCTCCCTAACCATCAGAGAAACAGTGCCACGCGGCCTCTGCAGTGCCCATGTGACCAGCGACAGCTTGGAGACCTCCCCACCTGGGCTTGACTCAGAACCCAAATTCGGACCAGGCCTCGGGGGGGCAGGGCTAGCCGCTCGGTCAGAGTCCGGCTCAGGTGCCCTCTACCTTCCTGAGGGTTGGTCACGCTCAGGACACCAATCCATAAGAAGCCACAGGCTCGGACAGATTTGTCCTCAGTACTGATCCTGCCTGGGCAGAACTCACGAACGTGGAATCTGATTATAAAAGGCCCATCTCACCAACTTCTCAGCCCCAATTCTTTGTCTGTCTTACTGAAATGGAGCAGGACCCTATGGTCTCCCCTTTCCACCCACCCCCGTCCTCAGCCTGCCTTTTGTCTGTGGAAGGGTTTTGGTCTAAGAATAAGTTTAATCAGAGAAGTGGGAACATGCAGGAATGAAGGGAAACAGTCAAAGGAGTGCACGTGTGCCCAGTCATGTCTGACTGTTTGTGACCCCATGGACCACAGTCTGCCAGGCTCCTCTGCACACGGCCTTTTTCCAGGCGAGAATACTGTAGTGGGTTACTATGCCCTCTTCCAGGGGGATCTTCTCGACCCAGGGATCAAACCTGCATCTCCTGAGTCTCCTGCATCGGCTGGTGGGTTCTTTACCACTGAGTCACCTGAGAAGCCCAATCAGGGGAGACCAAATAATAATATACTCATTAAACATACCCAAGGACTTTTAGTTCCTTCTCAAGGGCTATGGGTAATACTCTGAGCCATATTCTATGAGCTGTCTTATGGATACTGAAACCCCAGGTGGAGAAGTGAGCTATGTGATGACCACACTGGAGCCATGACATCAGTTCAGTCAGTTCAGTCACTCATTCATGTCCGACTCTCTGCGACTCCATGGACACCAGGCCTCCCTGTCCATCACCAACTCCTGGAGTTTACTCAAACTCATGTCCATTGAATTGGTGATGCCATCCAACCATCTCATCCTCTATTGTCCCCTTCTTCTTCCACCTTCAATCTTTCCCAGCATCAGGGTCTTTTCAAACCAGTCAGCTCTTTACATCAGGTGGCCAAAGTATTGGAGTTTCAGCTTCAGCATCAGTCCTTCCAAAGAATATTAAGGACTGATTTCCCTTAGGACGGACTGGTTGGATCTCCTTGTAGTCCAAGGGACTCTCAAGAGTCTTCTCCAACACCGCAGTTCAAAAGCATCAATTCTTTGGTGCTCAAGTTTCTTTATGGTTCACATCCATTACATGACCACTGGAAAAACCATAGCTTTGACTAGATGGACCTTTGTTGGCAAAGTAATGTCTCTGATTTTTAATATGCTATCTAGTTTGGTCATAGCTTTTCTTCCAAGGAGCAAGCATCTTTTAATTTCATGGCTGCAGTCACCATCTGCAGTGATTTTGGACCCCCCAAAATAAAGTCTGTCACTGTTCCCACTGTTTCCCCATGACATAGGCTACCACAATTCTGAGAACTGGCCTCAAGAAATGGAAATAACCAGCGCTGGAACTGAAGATTAACTGTACCTAAAACAATCAAGATAACGCAGGTCAGACCACAGATGACCAGTCTTAAGATGACTGTCTGAGCTGACTGTGCTGTTTATGCACGCAGCCCCCATCCTCGGTCTATAAAAGCTCTTGCCCACTTGGCAGTCACGGTGGGGAGGAGTCAGCCTTCAGACAGGTGTCCGCCCTCCTCCTCCAGCCCCTGAACTTCTGGTTACATTACCTCCTGTCCTCCTGTGAGCCTTCCTTACCTCCCTTCTGAGCTCAACACCTGGCTTCTGCTCCCATGTACCCCACTCCTCCATTTCAAGACACACATCTCTCTTCAGATTACCTGGCATAGGTTAGGAGCATTTACTCTGAAGTGGGTCCCAAGCCTGACCTCAAGTCAGAATCACGTAGGGAATTTAGGATCTTCCTAAAACCCAGATCACCAGGGTCCAACTCAGAAACATGGGTCAAGCTTTCAGGCGTGGTGTCTGGGTAGCTGGGTGGTTTTAAATTCTCCCAGTGATTCCGAGGCATCAGATTTAGAAAACAGTGTTAGGAATTCCTAGGCCAATGGACAATCATCATGCCTCTTCCTGCATCATCTAATGTTTGTTGCTGTTCAGTTGCTGAGTCAGGTCCGACTCTCTGCGACCCCATGGACTGCAGCACTGCAGGCTTCCCTGTCCTTCACCATACCCCAGAGTTTGATGAAACTCATGTCCATTGAGTTGGTGATGCCATCCAACCATCTCATTCTCTGCCACTCTTTTCTCCTTTTGCCTTTAGTCTCTCCCAGGATCAGATTATTTTCCAATGAGTCAGCTATTGGCATCAGGTGGCCAAAGTATTGGAGCTTCAGCTTTAGCATCAGTCCTTCCAATGAATACTTATGATTGATTTCTTTTAGGATTGGTGGTGGTGGTGGTTTAGTAGCTCAGTCGTGTCTGACTCTTTGCGAACCCATGGACTATAGCTCTCCAGGCTCCTCCGTCCATGGGATTCTCCAGGCAAGAACACTGGAGTGGGTTGCCATTTCCTTATCCAGGGGATCTTCCTGACCCAGGAACTGAACCTGGGTCTCCTGCATTGCAGATGGATTCTTTACCATCGAGTCACTCAGGAAGACTTTCCTTAGGATTACTTTTGCTAAATAAATCATTTGGAGGATCCTTATGTTATAGAGTAGACTTCAAAATTGGCATGCACTTTTAAGGAAAAAAACTCACAGAAATCCCACATTTGCTATGCCTTATGGCTCAATCGACACACCCACCCAGAATTTATACATTCACACCCCTCTGCTATTAGGGGACTTCATGGGAAAAAGTGAAAAGGGCAGGTCTGATATGTTACCGTTTCCATAAATATTTGTCTTTTCAGAGGACCTCAGGGAGTAGAGCACAGAAACTTCTCTGGAATAAAATTAGACATAAATGAAAGTGATGGTGGAGCTGCAGACATTGTAGATCAGGCAACACTTGGGAACAGCAGGAATTCGGAACCCCTCCACTCATGCCAGGCAGCAGAGAATAATGAACCATCAGCTCCGGTTGCTGGAATGCCTGCTGGGTGGATACAGCAGCCCTGCAGGGTAGGTATCACCATTCCTACCTTATCAGTGATGCTCTAACCACCCACCTAGCAGATTTGCATTGAAGTTCTCCAGGGTCCCGTTCTCCCCTCCCAGGATGGGATGTCTCTGGAGGAAGTCAGCAAAGGCTGTAGGCAGGAGACTCACCCTGAAAAGGTAGTGACAAGACAAAGTAGCCTCTGCTCCCAAGAGCCTCCCAGGTGAGAAATGGCCCTTGAGAGCCAGGACAGATCAGGAAGACTGGGCGTCTGAGAGCCCACAGGAAGCTAATCCCCAGCAAGGGCGGGGTCGGGCCAACATCCCTAAGTGAATTCTGCTTTTGTGGCTTCCCGGTAACCTGCTTACTGTCATCAGAGCAGCTACTCCTATTTGTTAAGGACCATAGATGGGCCCTGATTAGGTTTCCGGCCGGTCATAGCATTATACCTGGATCATATTCGGGTTAACTGCCTGAAGCTGGGCTAATGTCCTTCCTGTGACAGGCCCCACTCCCTCTGAAGGCTGACCCCCTTTCCTGCAGACTTGGCCTGTGTGAGTTGTGAGGGGCAGTGAGGCTGTGGTTGGGCATCTGGAGGACGTAAAGAGTGATATGATAATTGGAAGAGGAGCCCAGCGATTGCCCCTCTCTGATAAAACCACCTGGACAACGAGCTTTCTGGAAGAATAAATGGCAGGGAGACTAAGTAGGGTGACACTTTGGTGCCAGCTCCCCATGAGTGAAAGTCCCAGAGACCCACTTGCCTGACTCACCCCAGCTTGATGTCCTGTCCCCCCCACAACACGTCACGTGCCTCTGCCAGGAGCCAGCCACAAGCCCTCCAAATCGCTCTGAAGACTCATCACTATGCAGACCAATTTTTCTTTCATCTGGAATCCACTGCAGCATTTTAATGTGGAAAGCTAGCTCCTCCATCTCTCTCCCCTGAAGAAAAATGGCTTAATTTCTCCAGCTCATAGATTTTTTTCCTGATCCCTCAGACAGGAGAAAAAGACCCTGGGAAATCAGCCGTTGGGACTCTCCACAGACATTTTACGATGGCCATAAACAGGGCTGTGGCGGGGTGAGATACCAGGGAGCATCCAGACTGGTGGCCTCGACACTGCTATTATGAACCTGCAAAAATGACAGCTAGATAGATACACAGATAGGTGACAGATAGTTGATAGAGACAGGTTAGATAGATAGATAGATAGATAGATAGATAGATAGATAGATTACATAGGTAGATAAATAGGCAGATAGACAAATGAGTGGATGGGGATGGGTGATAGAGAGGGAAAGGATGGAAGGATGGATGGATGGATAGATAAGCCATGAAAGAGTATAGTCTCTCACCATATTTGGAGCATAAAATCTCCCCATATTTTTCCTGACAGACATATGAGACCTTCTGAAACCAAATCCTACAGGCTCCCCTACCTACCCACCCATCCCCAAATTAAGACAGATTTCATCAGCAGAGGAAAAATCTATTCAGGAAGGAAATTAAAGACAAAACTGGGGCTAATCCTTTCAGGCGTGTTTCCGATTGTTTGTTCAGCCTGCAAGGCTTGGATGGACACAATCAGCCCATCCTGAATGTGCTTCTTCCTCGGAGGCTGAAGATGGCCTCCTCTGGCCTGGAGCAGAAGGGGCCGAGGGCAGAGCAAGGCCAGGCCCACTTCTGGATGAAAAGACTGGAATTTCATTCAGACTGTGTGGTAATTTAAGGCATAGACCCTGGCAGCAAACCCAGGGTTCTAATCCCAGTTCTAATCCCAGATCTGCCCTGTGCCAACTTTGTGACTTTGACAAGTTGCTTAATCTTTCCAGGCTTTGGTTCCTTCGTTGATAAAATGGAGAGAGTGACAGTATATACCTCACACAGTTGCGGGGATTTAGGGAGTTAATACGCCTGAAGTGGGCTTTCCTGGTGGATCAGATGGTAAAGAATCTGCCTGCACCGCAGGAGACCCAGGTTCAGTCCCTGGGTTGGGAAGAGGCTACCCACCCCATTCTTGCTTGGAGAATCCCACGGACAGAGGAGCCTGGCAGGCTACAGTCCATAGAGCTGCAAAGAGTCAGATACAACCGGAATGATTTAGCATGCACGCACGCATGCCTAAAGTGCTTAAAACAGAGGCTGCCAAGTAGTAAGCACTGTGGGAGGTAAGTCAAAGCTCCCCTCTAGATTCCTCACCCCCAGGAAATCAGAAAGTTCACTGTACTAAGGCGAGACTTTAACCCCAACAAGGAGATAATCAAATTTAATGAACTCAGCCTTAGGTTCAAGGCCAAAGGTTGCACTTAAGTTTCATATTCTTCCCTCTCGCTGTTTATTGATCCTCCCAGTCGCCAAAGCAGCACTCACCCACAGCAAAGCCCAGGCTGGGCCTGGGCTCGGAGTGCAGAGGAAGTGAACCGTGAGGCCCAAGGACTTCAGCATGCAGAGCAGAATTCTCTTTTTCAGCCTCTGTGGTCTTGGAGGAGCCACTGGGCAGCCTGGGGTTTCTCAGAAGCCCTGGAAGAGTCGACAGACTTTACCCTGATGCTGCTCTAGTAAAATGTCTGTATTCTCCAGCATAACTTAAATGTCACCCCATGCCTACGATAATGCTGGCTGCCTCTCTGTTAAATGTGCTTATTGATGTGCGGCCTCTCTTGGCCAAGTCAGGGACCGCAGAGAAGCTGAAGTTATAGAAGGAGATACAGGAGAGTGTCAACATTGAACTTTAACATGCAAAAGTGTGAACTATTGCAAAATAGACCCCGCAAACATAGAAAACAAACTTAAAATCACCAAAGGGGAAAGTGGGTAAAGGAGAGAGAAATTAGAAGCTTGGGATTAACAGATACACAATGAAGACCTACTGCATTACACAGGGAATTCTACTCAATATTTTTAATAGCTTATAAGGGGAAAGAACCCATAAAAGAACACACATATATTTCTTTATAAATATAAAATATATATATATATATATATTATGTCACTGAGTCACTTTGCTGTACATTCTACACCTAAAACTAACAGCATTGTAAATCAGCTATACTTCAATTAAAAAAAAAAATTTAGTTACAATTATTTTGCTCAGGTGAGACATGCCATCTCCAAAAAGAAAAAACCCCAAATGTATAGCCCGCTCTCTCAGTGAACCTCATTTGCATCTGTCACAGGAACTGGTTAGAGACTCAGTCCCCAAACTGAAACACGTCACTGATCAACTTGATCCTCTGCCCAATGCTCTCAGCTCTTCCCAAAACAGGAGCCAGCCAGAGTTCTCCCTGCCAACCTGCGGTCATGACGGCCAGCCAGCCTGAAGCCAGGACATTTTCTTGGGAGAATAGGGAGTAAAACTGGAGCATGTCAACATGATGGAGTACTACGTCACCATAAAAAATGATAGGCGCGTGGACTGAGTCAATATATGGAAATGAGGGTGTGAAATAATGCTAAATGGAAACAAGAAGAACACCCAATAGTTTGCACGCACTGATTACAACTCCATCAATAAATATGTCCACACACTCATAAGCAAGGACTAAAAGCAAATTTAGAGTCCTGTAAAGAGAGGATTATTTACTGGACTCTTTTTTTCCTCCCAGAAGATCTTATTTTTTTTAATTTTTTTACGAGAAGGACAGGATGGCTGCTGACACAGTTGCTGGGACAGAAAGGGGCCTTTGCTGTGGCTGAAAATATGCTTCGAGGGAAGCTATCCATCTGAACATGCACATGGTTCTAGAAGCTGTGTGGACTCTGGCCCTGACAGGCTGAGTGGGGACGCCAGGACCCCTGGACAGAGAAAAAGGCCCAGAGATGGGGAAGACGGGGCAGGCCTCGAATGGATACAATCTTGCTCCCTACTAAGTTCACATTTTGCTTTAAAGGAAGGTGATCACACAGTCCTGGCTTTTCCAGGCACAGCCCTAGTTGTGCCCACGGTCCTAGTATAAATGTTAACAACATCCCCCTTTATCATGAAAGTGTCCCTGTTAAGATTATAAAGAATGCAGTCATCCTACTAAAAGGGGTCATGCTGGTCCCTCCTCACCGCCCGAGATGTACGGAACACCTATGCAAGACTCTGGGGCACACAGCTGCCCGCCTCAGCTCACAATGACAGGGGATCGGGATGCTGATTCTGTCCCCTCTTTACAAGGATGCCCAGTCATGGGTAAGTGTTAGGATTGCTGGCAGTGCTGAGCTAGAGACAAATTGCTCATCTTTCCAATACCACATTCAGTGATGTCATCTAACAGCTTGAGATCAGCACAGATGGGAATATTTATACCGTGGAAACCAGGAAATGCTACTAACCTGGGGGTTTTCTCTCCCCATGCCCTGCCCTCCCAGGAAGCTGGTTGTAAAATATTTAGCAGCATGCCATGGATTGCTGGAGTCCGTGAAGCCAGAATGGAAACCACCTTATGGGGCTGTGTGAGCGGACAGGTCCACCTTGAGCCCCCAGGCACAGGTCACAGCCACATTGTACACAAAGTGCCAAAGACCCTGGTGCTGGGAAGGATTGAGGGCAGGAGGAGAAGGGGGCAGCAGAGGGTGAGATGGCTGGATGGCATCATCAGCTCCATGGACATGGGTTTGAGCAAGCTCTGGAAGATAGTGAAGGACACGGAAGCCTGACGTGCTGCAGTCCGTGGGGTCACAGAGAGTCGGCTTGAGCGACTGAACAGCAGCAACCAGAGAGGGATGAGGAGGTTGCTTTCTGGACAGAGAAAGGAGCACGCATCTCTTATTTTCCACACATGCAGAATGAAACAAACTGGGAACACAAGCAGATCAAGTCATCTGTCTCAGAGTCTGACAGCTTGGGTCACATTTGCCACCGGACAAGGTCACTTGCATCCTATTAAAGCTGGTCACTGGTGTGCGTGGATGCAACGTCGAGTCTCCCCACAGTGACAGCCTTTGAATCACGACTCTTTCTCCATCACACAAGTCGCTGAAAAGCCCCGCCCTGTTGACAGTGACACCCGTGTCACTCTAAACAGTGGCTTTCACTCTTTGGCACCAACCACACCTTGCCAGCTCCTCCCTCGGTGCACCCCTTGCTCCTGCAGCGTCTCCGTGGAGCCCTTCACAAGAACCAGCGCTTCGTGGTCACAGACAAGTTGTGACTTCCCGCCGCACGCTGTATATTGCCAGCTCCCTTTGTAACCATGGCAAACGTCCGACAAACTCCTCAAAGTTTTAAGAGGCTTTTTAAAAAAATTTTTTTTTTATTGAAGGATAATTGCTTTACAGTATTTTGTTGTTTTCTGTCAAACCCCAACATGAATCAGCCATAGGTATACATACATCCCCTCCCTTCTCAACCTCCCTCCCATCTCCCTCCCCATCCCCCCACCCAGGTTGATACAGAGCCCCTGTTTGAGTTTCCTGAGCCACACAGCAAATTCCCATAAGCTATAAGCAAGGCGAAAAGACATTTTTAAAGTAACTTGCTGGTACCTGCCCTTCAGTGCTTGGCTAGTGAGTCAGCTACATTCCAAGTGAAAGAACTGAAGGGGAAGGAAACCCTGGTCTGATCATGGAACGCAAGGAACTGAAGACAGGAGTGACCGTGATGGTCTCCAGCACCGATTTCAGAAGAACCACGTGTGCGCAGGCTTCGAGGGCTTCCCAGGTGGTGCTACCGGTAAGGAATCCACCTGCCAACGCAGGTTAGACGTAAGAGACATGGGTTCAATCCCTGAGTTGGGAAGATTCTCGGGAGGAGGGTACAGCAACTCACTCCAGTATTCTTGCCTGGAGAATCCCAAGGACAGCTGGCAGGCTACAGCTCATGGGGTACCAAATAGTTGGACACGACTGAAGCGACTTAGCACAAACATGTAGGCTTTGAGGATGAAAGAGGAGCTATGTCTGCACTGACCAAGCATCTCCTGGGTGCAAAGTACTCAGCTTAGTGGCATGGTATAATTCAGAAAAATTAGGACACATGTTCTTTGCCTCATAAACTTGCAAAAGAGATTGTATGGAGGCAGAGGACATACTGAGGTGCTAGCGAATGGGGGAGAGAAGACAAAGCAAAAGGGCAATCCTTGACTTACCACAGTGATGAAGGGAAGCAGCATTAATGTGGCGCTTGCAGCTGGATTGGATTAATCAGGGCTATCTTCTGGAAGAGGGCTTTTGATCAAGGATCTTACATGTATTCCACTGGTAGCTATGGGCTGGGGAGGGGAGTAATTTCAAGAGCTAAAAGTGAACCAAAAATTATGAAGTCCTAGAAATGAGAAAAGCATATTTTTCTTTAGCTCAATTCTGGCCAGAATGCTCCCTATAAATCTTTGACCTTTTTTTCCTCAGTGATGATTCCACAACTCTGAAGTTTTCTCAAAATGTCAATGTGTTTAGGACCTAGGAGGAAGATTTAGAATAGGTGATGGTGTAACGACTAGGGAAGCAGCTACCTTTCCACTGAGCTGTTTTTGCTCATCAGCCCCTCCTACCAGCCTGTGAGCTTGGTAAGTGCGGGCACCATGCCAGGCTCTGCAGGTACTGTGTGCCCAGAGCCTCGTACAGAAAGGTCTGGGCAGCCTCAGCCTTGGTTGAAGGCTTGGATGATGGTCATCCCTTGACACTGGGATCACTGGGGTCAGCAGTTGTTATCTTCATCATGTGAGAATCTTAGCAGCTCCCTCGGGCAACCTCAAGCTCTCCCAAGAGACATTTATCTACTCCTGAGACCACCTTACCATTGACCAGAGCACATGTCCTTTCTAGGTTCCTTCATTCCCTAAGGGTTTAATGCTTTTATGATGATTTAAGTTTCAGACTATGTAGGGCAAAAACAAAACAAAACAAAACAAAACAAAACAAAAAAGTCTTTGTGGGCTTCCCTGATGGCTCACTGGTAAAGAATCCGCCTGCCATGCAGGAGCCACGGGTTTGACCCCTGACCCAGAAGACCCAGCACGTGCAGGGCAGCTGAGCCAGTGCACCAGAACTGTGGAGCCTGGAGTCACAGGTACCGAGGCCGGCTCGTCCTGGAGCCTGTGGTCTGCAACGAGAGCAGCCAGTGCAGTGGGCAGCCTGCAGCCCGCAGAGAAGAGTAGCCCCGACTCACCACAGCCAGAGAAAAGCCTGTGCAGCGAGGAAGATCTAGCACAGCCAATGAATAAACAAAGAGAAATCTGGGGTATTATTTTTTTTAAAAAATTGAAACAGGAACACTTCTTATTGTGATTCTATAAAGAGTTGGGTCCAACATAATCTCACAATGCTGAGTTGACACAGTCTCTGAAAGAGGGGACAATGACGAACAGATGGTTTCTGATGTGGACAACGACACTGATTTCCATCTTATGCTTGGATTTCTGCATGCCCGACGCAGTCAGCTTTAAGTCATGTAAGCATTTGAGGAAGAAACTGTACATTTCATATAAGATCATATTTCGATAGGCCCGTAGTTCACAACAGGGGGTGCTGGGTGATATTCTCCAGACAGGAGTCCCTCTCTTTCAGCAGTTGGGCTCATTTATCAGGGCCTGGAATAATTCTTTTCTGTGATTGGTTGTGCTGTAAATGGTCTCCTCAGCGCCTTCACAGAGGCTCCTTAAATATCTGCTTATGTTTCAGAACAGCGTTTAGATCACATTTCAATGCATGATCTTCTCATAACAGATCTCCTGCCCCTGTATTCCAACTTTGACAAAATGTGGTATTTGATTCTAACCTATCATTCATAGGCAGAGTGACAACTCTTAAAAGAAGGAGTTGAACTCTATACAGTTCCCTTCTTGCCTAACTGCTTTTTATGAACATCAATAATACAAACTCAGGTGAAGTTTTCTGAAATTCAGTTTCATTTTTTCATTAATCTTGATAAATAATTGACCAATTTTCTTGACTCATGTTCATCGATCTCTATTGTCAGTTCTGAGGATATTTCTCTGTAGACATAGTTTCTGAACTTCTCACTAGGGTGTTTGGGTTGTATTTAAGAATTCCTTTTTTTCCTTTGTGTATCTGGATTAGACTTAGACTTTAAAAATTGGTGCTTAAGTGATGCTTGATCTCAAATATCTGTAAAGGTAGAGCTGATTTGTGGATGATAACTCTGTACCTATGACTAGACAGTAAAATCACAGTGATGTTTCAGTTTTAATTTATTTGATGAATCGTCAATTGGGGATAGCTATGGGTTAGGGTTTGAGTCTCTTTGGGATATTGGCATTTTTTCTTCTCTTCAAAAGTGTGAAAGTGAAAGTCACTCAGTGGTGTCTGACTCTTTGCGACCCCACGGACTATACAGTCCATGGAATTCTCTAGGCCAGAATACTGGAGGGGGTAGACTTTCCCTTCTCCAAGGGATCTTCCCAAACCAGGGGTCAAACCCAGGTCTCCTGCATTGCAGGCAGATTCTTTACCAACTGGGTCACAAGGAAAGCCCAAGAATACTGGAGTGGGTAGCCTATCCCTTCTCTAGCAGATCTTCTCAACCCAGGCATCTAACTGGCATCTCCTCCATTGCAGGCAGATTCTTTACCAACTGAGCTATCAGGGAAGCCCCAAAAGTCTACTCCCAATTTATCATCTCGATGAGATGTGAAATCTTAAATCCCAATGAACCTCATTTTAATTTCTACTCCAGTTGAAGGATTCCATTTTACAGATCATACTCCAGTTCCTAAGAGGGCATTTCCTGGCTGGAACAAAATCCTCCACAAAGCTATAGAGCTAGTGGAAACTTTAGAGATCATATAATTCAAAGTCTCCGTTACACAGATGAGACCAGAGTCCAGACAGGTCAAGCAACCTGACCAAGGTCACTTGGCACAGTAGCTGCAGAGCCAGGGCAAGACCCATCCAGCGCTTCATTCATCACAGCCCCTCTCTGCCTAGTACGTAAACCACCTGGCTGCTACCGTCTCCTTAGTATACTTGCTTACACTCACCTTCCTGCCTCCCATGAGTCAGTTATGTCCTGGCCACCCATTTCATAGTTTGTCCTTCTATTGTACCACGGAACATTAATTTTTACTTTATTTCTAGTTGCCCTTGAGAATTATTGAATAAAGTTGGTGCTCTCATTTTTGCTTATATCCGTGGTTTCTAGTCTGTTTTAACCCTGACACTTGAATCCTGGGGACATCACCTAGCAGAGGACCTGGATATTAGCAAATACTCATTTAATTTTTCCTTCGTCTTAGATTCCTCACTGTCTTCTAATGTTCAACCCACTGTCAAGTCCAGACCCTGAACTTTGAAATATTTTTGGCTCCTCTAATAATCTTCCATATTATGGATTTGCTGGCGCTGTCCGTGGTGCTGGTATTAGCAAGAGCCCCAGCTGTACATTCTGAGTGGGAAGTGCAGTTAAAAATCCTCTGTAACAGATCTGATTACTTGGTGGGCTATTTGGGCAAATGAAATTTAGTAAAACAGTAATTAGAAATTATGAATCTTCATCTATATTTAAAACAGACATATCAAAATCTGTTCCCCCTTTTGGTGACTCCATAGAGAAGGGCTGTCAGATCAAGTGGGTGGTAGCTAGTGATATGCTGGTAAAGGTTTAACAAATTTTAAGTATTTTTCTCCAGGAGAGAGAACATGATTTGCATGTTTTCTAATTTCCACGATGTAAACAGTACTCCCACAAGGGCTAACTTCAAGCTATGCAAAGATGTTACTGAATATGAAGGTGGGAGGAGATACATATTAATACAGTCAGCTCTTGTGAGCTAGTGCAAACCAGCTCTATCCCACCGCTGGCCACAGCCCAATATTGCATCTCAAGTTATGCAGGATGCGACACACCTCAGGTGGTCCAGAGCAAAAAATATCTAGAAGTAAATGTCTCCGAGTTAAAGCTCTTTCATGAGACTCTTGTGTAAAGCATAGAGAACTATATATATATGTATCTCAAGAGCAACAAGGCAGGCAGAGCTCCTAAAAATTGATAGATATTATCAGGAGTATTTTAAAAACAAGAATGAATTAGGATAAATAATCTTGTTACTGTGAAAAAAAAAAGTTGGAGTCCTGTCCTCATAATCTGAGGATGGGTAGCATGTAGGCACGTCACAGTGACTTAAAGGTACATGGCCAAGATAAACTCCTTTAGTGTCCCCTGTGACAAGATATTTCCAACTGTAGATTCAGAAGAGTGGTACTCAAGTTCCAGGAGATGTGTTGAGGCTCATTTGGCAATCACAGATAAAAATTCACTTTTTAATGGTTACTTTTGGTTCTAGTCTTTTACATTGAAAAGCTACTTAATATTTTGGCAACAATAACGGTCAGGACTATATTTTGGTTACATATGACAGAAACCAACTAAATGCAAAAAAATGAGATATTGATAGAGAAAAAAATTGGGGACACCTCACGGAACAACCAAGGCCTTAGAAGAGCAAGGATACATCTGGGATTCAGAAACAGTTGGTACCAAGAAGATGACAGTGTCAGGACTGCTGTCTGTCTCTTATCTCTGCTTCACCTGGGTATCTGCTTCCTTTTTCCCTCTTTCTACAGACCTCATTTCTCCACATAGCAGAAAACAGAGCTTCATTCTGAGTTTGAAACTTATAGCCACAGGGAAAAAAAAACACTGAATAAAAGTTCTCATAATGCCACATACTCATAGCAACCCCCTGATTTTTGAAGCACTGCTACTGAGTTGTTCTTCAGTCTCTAAGTCGTGTCCGACTCTTTGTGACCCCATGGACTGTAGCCCCATCAGGCTCCTCTGTCCATGGGGTTTCCCAGTCAAGAATACTGGAGTGGGGTTGCATTTCTTCTCCAGGGGATCTTCCCGACCCAGGGATGGAACTCACATGTGCTGCACTGGCAGGCAGATTCTTTACCACTGAGCCACCAGGGAAGCCCCCCTGCTACTGGTTATTTTAAAACCTATTTGGGAATAAGATTCACGTGAAAGGCTTTAAAAATGTCCAAAATTCTCAAGCTCACTCCAATTAAACTGAATTAAAACCTTTGAGGGCTTCCCTTGTGGTTCAGCTTGTAAAGAATCCACCTGCAATGCGGGAGACCTGGGTTCAATCCCTGGGTTGGGCAGATCCCCTGGAGAAGGGAAAGGCTACCCACTCCAGTATTCTGGCCTGGAGAATCCCATGGACTGTATAGTCCATGGGGTCACAAAGAGACACAACTGAGCGACTTTCACTCACTCACTCAAAATCTTTGAATGTGGACCCAGAAATGTGTTTTATAAGCTCCCTGGGGTTTCTGGTGAAGTCAATCTCATGGTTATCCACTGACCAACATACAAAATCCACGCTCCGGACTCTGAGTGTGTACATGAATCAGGATCTCAGGAGAAATGAGAGATTTAAAAAAAAACAAATAACAGAAGTAGGAGAGGGGATGTAGGGACGTTTACATCAGGAAAAATAATTACTCCTTCAGAGTAGAGGCAGGCAGATCTCATTTAGGCTTATCTTTCCTTAGCCAAAACCCTTCTGGCCAGATGTGCTTCACACTTCAGAATTTTTTGAATATTAGAAGGAGAAAACAGTTGCATATGCCATATATTACCTAATACCCTGGGAGAATCTGTGAGAGCACCCTCTGGTCAAACTTTGATACTTCTGCAGGAAAATGTATTAATATTTATACCAAATAGGACAAATAAAATATTATACATAGCCCTCTGTCAGTTCCATTCAGATTAAGCTACTGAATTGCTTCAAGTCAAGTCACTGGCACCAAATGAGTTATGAAAACACTTCCAAGCTGGAGGCATCATTCTTCCTAATCTCAAAATATACTTTGTAGCACTGAGTTATTGTCATCAAAAAGCTTAGTACTGGTACAGAAAGAGACATGGACATGACCTATATATATATATATATATATATATGTCATATTGTATGCCATAAATACATACAACAATGATTTGTCAAAAAAACAAAGGAAGGAAGAGAGAAAGACAACTTTCAGAGCTCTTTTCATTTCTAAATTGTATTATTTAGGGACTTATTTTTAAGTCAGTACAACCAGACTTGAAAAGGATTAGAGAAAGTTGACACCAAAATAGCCAAAAGCAGTTCCTAAGAGCAGCTGGATCATGTTTCGCCACCTCCACTCAGGTTTACCTCTAGCTCATCTTCCACTCTGTCACCGGAATGGCTCAACATCATTCCTGCTTAGACTTACCCACTAGCGGGCTAAGAATATGCCCACTCTACTCCACATGGTCTCCTTAGCAGGACCCCCCATGACCTTCACTCCTCTCCTGGAGTCCTGTCTCACTTATCCTCCTGTAACTTTGTCTTCTTGTCTTATGTCAGTATGACTTTGCATATGCTCCTCTTTACTCCTCAGCTGTCCTCTTCCCTTCTTGTTTCCCTGGGAACCTCCTATTTATACCTCAAAACCTTCCTTGGGGATTTTCTCCTCCATGAAGCCTTTCCTGAAACTGCCAACCCCATCCTGCAAAATGCTAAGTGCCTCGCTCTGCAATATCCTTTTTCTTCACTGTCAAACTTCACTTACTGCCCTGAAAATGGTATATTAGATTAATTTATTTACTTGTTTTTCTTCCTTTTGAGGGCAAGGAGAGCTTTTTGTCTCTATACCCCAGTGCCACAGACAGAGCTTGGGATATATAGGAGATGCTCAATAAATATCTCTATGATTACTCTGAGGTCTCCTTTGGGGTTGAAATTATAGGGGACAAAGTTATTCTATAAATCTCCAATAATATGGGCCAACGAGAATTTCAACAGGTTTCTGTGGAAGTCTATCCCAAATTCAAGAAAGCATAATTGAAAATATTTA
This sequence comes from Hydropotes inermis, assembly GCA_020226075.1. Lineage (NCBI taxonomy): Eukaryota > Metazoa > Chordata > Mammalia > Artiodactyla > Cervidae > Hydropotes > Hydropotes inermis. Next base: position 5,413,956 of record CM035291.1, read on the forward strand.
TTGAGCACTTATTTTGTGCCAGGCCTCATCTCATTTCTACAATAACTCCGTGAGTACCGTTCGTATCCTCATTTTTCAAAAACCGAAACTGAGGCTTTAAAAGGTTAAGAGATGTGCACCATGTCACAGAGCTAGAAAACAGCCAAGGTGGGATTTAAGCTGCCTCCCAAAGATGCCATTTTAATGCCTTCTTGTTTCCTTGGGGACCTCCTATTTATACCTCAAAACCCTCCTTGGGCAGTGTCCTCCACGAAGCCTTTCCTGAACCTTGAAAACATGGTCCAGGTTCATTTGTTTCAAGCATGAAAACACCTTTTCCCTCAGGACTTGCACTCGTGGATGACGTTGCCAGACAGATCCCCGCTGTAAAAGAAAGGTGGTCATGAGAACTTTTGACTGAGAGCGGGTGTGGTGAAAGTTAATGACTGGGGAGGTGTCAGCTCTCTGAAAACATCAGAGGTGGGGGAGAGCGTCTTTAGAAACAGGTGGAGAGCCAAGACCAGCTTCACTGAGTTTACAATTTGCTCTGGACCACACAGGTCTTGTCATTTATAGCAGAAAGTTGCTCTGACCATGGGCACAAAGCTAGAAGCCTGCTAAGAATAGAACTTCTGCTAAGAAGCAACTCCTCCAGAACGTACTTTAAGGGATTTTATCCTGTTCCAAACAGTTCTTGAATATTGTAGGCACTCTCCACGAGAAGTAAGCATCTTCCTTCAGAACAAACCAGGTCCCACAACCACCCAGAAGGTCAATGAGTATGTCCACCCTGACGCCCCCATCTTACAAAATCACTTTTCTTTGACTTTACAAGCTGATGTGTCTGATTCTGCTCTTTCTCTTATTGCTGCTCCCAGGCCGTCTCCCCACTCCCCCACCCCACCCCACACTCCCCAGGTATCACTCTCTGGTTCACACTGTCTGACTTCTTCACCTCAATATTCCTCCTGCCTTCTCCCTTTGCTCTCTGCAGGAAACCGAAATCTCAGATTTCACCTCTGCTGAAGCCTGACAACTTTTCAGCACCTCTCAGAGCATCCAGGAACTTTTCAGGCTCTAGCTTGCTCCCGCACATGTGCTTGTCAGCAGCCATTGTGAAGAGCATCCAGCTCGGGGCAACACTCGGGAAGCATTCAGAGCAGTCCCTCATCCTGGCTGTGTGCACGGGCTGCACATTCACCTGAGTCCATGCAGGGTTTAGATCCACCCAAGGGCTCTGCATTAGTCCAGTTAAGCGGGAGCTCACCACTCAGCCCCGCCCCGTTGACCCAACATGCCCAATGTTTAAAGAAAACGCCTCTTTGCACTTTTAAAAAGAGGTGCTCGTGGGCTTCCCTGGTGGCCCAGTGAGAAGGAATCTGCCTGCCGATGCAGGAGGCACAGGTTCAATCCCTGATCCGGGAAGATCCCACATGCCTTGCAGCAGCTAAACCTGTGCACCACACCTAGCGAGGCCTGCGTGTCCCAGAGCCTGCGCTCCACGGGAGGAGCCGCCGCACCGCAACGAGAGAGTGGCCCCTGCTTGCCACAGCCAGAGAAAAACCCAGGCCACAAGGAAGACCCAGCACAGCTGAAAATAAATGACTACATAAAATTAAACATCAAAAAAAAAAAAAAAAGACAGGCTTGTAACTGAACGTCTCAACATGGAACGCTCCCTGCGCCAGAGTTAAAGACGGGAGGAGAATTTAAGAGAAGGGCTAAATGCGCTCCCCCTCCCGGGAAATGCGGCAGGTCAGGAAACATCAAAACTGGCCCTTGCTGAGCTAGGAGGTGGGGACCTCTGTTCCCCTCGGTCAGAGGTGTTGAGCCGGAAGGGGTTCACAGGGTCCCCTCGCGTCACAACAAGGCTGCCCGGAGCCACCCAGCCAGTTAGCGGCGAGAGCCTCTGACACCCTGGCCACAAGGCGGGATTTCTCATTTTTGGAAAGCAAGAACACGGGGACCCCTTCGGGACCATTCGCCCTCGGCTTCCAGAGGAAGGAGCCCCTGGAGAAGGGCCTTCTCCTCCGGGAGCCTTGGTGCTCCTCGAAGAGGTGGAGACATGAGAACCTCCTCCAAGAGATCTCTCCGTGGAGGGGGCCCTGCCTACCAGACGCCCGTGGCGCGGGATGAGAGCTGAGACCGGGAGGTGAGGTGCGCGGGCAGAGGTCCGCCCCCGACCGGAGAGCCAGGCCACGCGGCAGCCGGCGGGGCAGCCGGCAGCGGTGGAGGGTGGCAGCAGCTGGCGGGCTGCCCGGGACACGACGGGCCGGGGATGTGCCGGCAGCCCCGCCAAGCAAGGGGGCAATGTGAACCCCGGCCTGGGCGCTGCGCGGAGGCTCGGGGCCCCTGCCTCGCGCTGAGTGGGTCGGGAGCCCATTCCTGCCAAGCGAAGGGGAGCCAGGCCCAGCGTGGGTGGGGGCGCGGGGTGGGGGAGTGCGGGGGCAGGCCGGGCCGGGGGGGAGCGGGAAGATCGCGACATTTTGCAGAGCCCAGAGCCACCAACAGAGCATAATGTTGCGCGGAGAGAAGGGGTGAAGTCGGGGAAGAGCCTGAAGACAGCCGGCCGGCTGGCCTTTTCTTCCGGGTTTCCGGAGGGCATCTGAGAGCAGACAGCGCATCGCTCCGTGGGGCACATCTGCTTCCCTCTCTCCCCTCTCCCTCCCTCCCTCTCTCTTCGCCCTCCCTCCCCTCACCACCCCCCACCTTCTTCTGAGGCTGATTACACCCTGCGGCAGCCGTGTTTTATTTGGTTACCTCGAATTTTCTCACTCTCGAGGTTTTAGCTGAAGCTCCTCCCTGTGGGAGTGCTGCTACGCCTGACCCAGGTGTAAAAGGGGCGCCGGAAGCCCTTCTTTCCTGGGGACCATCTCCTGACACCTTTCTGCAGGAGGCTACTCCGCAGGATGCCTGCTCCAATCTGCAGCGTGTGTGTGTGTGTGTGTGTGTGTGTGTGTGTCCGCAGTGGGGAAGCGCAGCGGTGGTTTGAATATTGTTGCTGGTTTAGCCCCTGGAAGGCTTACTTTCCCCTTCCTTTCTCCTCCCCGGGCCTGCTCTAGACTGGAACATTCCTTCCCTGGGACAGCTTTCCTCTCCAGCCTACTCCTCCGTCCCCCGCCCCCTCCTGGCCCGGCAGGATTGTAAAGCGTGAGGGAGAGCTCCACAGTTGAAGTGTGAGAGCATTTGCACTGTTTTTGTGCCCGTATCTCTCCTGGCATCTGTGTAGTCAACCCTTCTGGTCTCCTTGAACTGCCTTTGCAGAATGCAAACGTGTGATCCCGGACTGTCATTCCAACCTTTCAGCACTTACCTTTACCAAGGTGTTAGCTTTAGGCTCCATCAAGGTCCTTAAGACCTGGGGCTTAAGCTTCAAAAAGGAGAAATCCACTTAGGGACACAGTGGGGTCCTTGGAGCTGGCAGAGGACAGAGAGGTACTAGGCGGTCCCTGGGAGCACCTGCTTAATACCGAGGGTGAATCTGGACAGAAAATGGTAAAGAAACATTTGCACACATTGTCCACATGCCTAGGACCACAAGCCTGTTCCTGGTATCTCCCCTAAAACATGGACGTTTCTGGACCTGCATCCACTTTCTTTTCTCTCTTTTAAAACGAGTCACGACTTCCTTTGCTGGTAATACCTCGGAGCACTTTTCTGCTTCTGCTGTGCATCGTGGGCAGATGGTTATAACTCCAGCTCCCACAAAGTTCAAATCACTCCTCTACCCAGCAAGAAGCTGAGGCTGAGTCTGAAACTTTAATACTTTGGCCACCTGATGCAAAGAACTGACTCATTGGAAAGGACTCTGACACCGGGAGAAGGGGACGGCAGAGGATGAGATGGTTGGATGGCATCACCGACTTGATGGACATGAGTTTGAGCAAGCTCTGGGAGCTGGTGATAGACAGGGAAGCCTGGCGTGCTGCAGTCCATGGGGTTGTAAAGAGTCAGACACGACTGAGTGATTGAACCAAACTGAACCCAGAAGAAGAAATATGGCTCTGAAGTAGATGAGCTTGGGCTCGGGAATGAGACAGAGTTGGCATCTAATCTCAGCCTTGCCCACTGGGGTAACCAAGCCACCATTTTCATATGGAAAAGAGGGATGACACCTACTCCCCAATCTGCTGGGGAAAAGATCTTTAAAATGTAAAGAGCCCTGTCTGTGTCTTGTCTCCAGGAGATAGTGAAGGCCAGGGAAGCCTGGTGTGCTGCAGTCCAGAGCCGCAAAGAGTCAGACACGACTAGCCTCTGTTCTTGAGGTGCCTCTTCTCCATAAGTCCGGCATGTTATAGATGCACCAAAGTATCATCTCAACTACTAAGAGTGTAGTAGGGCTTCAGAAACTGAAAATGGAATTTTTATGAATAGTTTTATTTTTTTTTTTTTTTATTTTTATGAATCAGTTCATCCCCATGTTCTTGTTACAGGCTGTACCAATGACGCCAGGAAGCAGGCACGGGGGTACTGATCCTCGGTGGAGGGCTGGAGGAGAGGACTCTCACCCAGGCTCCTCCTCCATTGGTTTGCAGCTGCCTCCCAGCATCCAGGCTCGGCCCCATCACGGCCGAGCAACCTTGGAGTCCCGCCAGGCACCCTTCCCCTTCCCTTGGCCACTGATTCAGTTAATGCGGCTTCATCCATCCGCTGTCTGACATTCCCTTGGCCAAGGGGTTGGTTCAGGGTGGTCCATCACATCAAACCCCAGGCTTCCTGCTCTGCAGTTGTGGACAGCCAGTTGCCAGACCTGCACAAAGACTCAGGTAGCCCTAGCTGCTGCTAGCTACTGGGCAGGAAGTCAGCCTTTGGGTGGTATCAACTCCAGTGGTAGAGAAAGAGAACAAGGAACTCGGGTCCCTGGGAGAACAGGGATCTGGATCCATCTGAGCTGCTGGATCAATGATTCCTGAATCCGCCCACCTCTGGAACTTTTAGCTATGATTGTCTACACGTTCACTTATTGTTTGTGTGTGTGTGCTTGGTTGCTTCAGGCGTGTCTGACTTTGCAACCCTATGGACTGCAGCCCACCAGGCTCCTCTGTCCATGGGATTCTCCAGGCAAGTATTCTGGAGTGGGCTGCCATTCCCTCTTCAATTCAAATGAAGTTTCTGCTATTTGCAACCCAAACCATCCTCTTCCATGTGATTCTGAACACTGCTGCTTCCCCTAGGCTTTTGGCCCGGGTACCTGAGTCTCTTAGCTGGGATGGGTAACCTGCCTCACACCTGGGCTCTTGGTTCCACAGCCTGTTTGCTGAGCTCTTTTACCCAAAACTAGGTCTTGGATTCTGATCTCCAACTTGGCAACATTAACCACATACTTGCCTCATTTATTCACTCAAAAAGTCCTTATGAAATCTCCCTTGTGTGCCAGGCCCTGGAGTGGGCACTGGGAACAGGAAAGAAAGCAAGAACTCCGCCCCCATATGGTGTCTTGACACCGCCTGCAACTTATTCATGTCAGGTGTGTTTCATCGGGGAATTCCTCCATGGGAGTGTTTCTTTGAGGCTACAAAGGCACATTGTAAATGCTGTGGAACTTTTGCCTGAAGTTGTCAAGAACCCCAAGGAGTCGGGAACTTTAGCAGGCGGCAGAGAGGAGCCTACTTCCCTTCTTGAGGAAGCTTGCGTGGATTGGGGAAGGCAAGAGGGAGCCCCAGGCAACAACTTCAGAGGCTGGGCAAGGCTGTGCGAATCAAGCTGTGAATTCCACCCAGTTACACGCCAACCCGTGTGGCGAGCCCTGAGGCCTAGGAAGGGAGTGAAGAAGCTTCCAGTCCTCAGGTGGGTGTCTTAGCAAATCTCCCTTTTCATGTAGGATGGTCTTTAGCAATCACTGAAGCACAAATATGACTATAAAACACCTACTCTGGAGTCATGGCTATTGGGAATAGAAGCTCAGTTGGTAAGGAATCTGCCTGCAATGCAGGAGACCCCGATTCAATTCCTGGGTGGGGAAGATCCCCTGGAGAAGGGGAAGATCCCCTGGAGAAGGGACAGGCTACCCACTCCAGTATCCTGGCCTGGAGAATTCCATGGCTCAGACACGACTGAGCGGCTTGCGCTTTTACTTCTCAAAGACTGGCGGTCTAGGCAAAGCTCCAGAAACTTAATAACTACGGGTTTGCAGTTTTACAATTTGGTCAATATTCAATTTTTCTGGCTCCCTCTGGTTTCCTCTCGGAGCCGTCAGTATCTCTGTGTCAGCAGACATCCCAGCTCATCAGGGGCAGCTGGGACCTGTGTACTGTCCACCTGCACTGTCCTTGAGAGAGGGAAGGGCCAGACCTTCCCAGACACACACGTGACGCCCGCAACACTGACCAGGGCCTTCCTTTGCACCGGGCGACGTTCTGGGCACTTTATCCATATTTAATCCTCACCACACTCTTAGAAGATTACTATGTCCATTTTACAGTTGAGAAGACAGAGACAACTAAAGTTTAAATGACGTGGCTATGACCTTCACGTGTATAGAAAGGGGCAGAGAGAGGATTTCTAACAGGAAGCTGGATTCGGGGGTTCTGGCTCTTGACCCCATGCTACCACACCCATTTGTAGACATTGCACGTGTGTGGGCTTAGATTAAAGGGAACGGAGGAGGTGCTTCTCTGGTGGCTCAGTGGTAAAGAATCCGCCTGCCAATGCAGGAGACACAGGTTCGATCCCTGGTCTGGGAAGATCTCACATGCGGAGGGGCAACTAAGCCCGTGTGTCACATGTACTGAGCCCACACTCTGGAGCCTGTGAGCAGCAACTCCTGAAGCCCAAGCGCCCTAGAGTCCGAGAGCTGCAGCAGGAGACACCGCCGTGATGAGAGGCCCAGGCGTCGTAACGAGAGAAAGCCCCATGCGGCAATGACCTCCCAGCACAAAAATTAATTCATTAAAAAAGTTGACAGAGGAGATGTTCATAACAGGTATTAGCAGCAAAAGTTCGTGATTTCCTGGTGTTTCCTGGCTTCTTGCTGTTCAGGAGATAACGAACATCAGGAAAGGAGTTTAGGAGGAGGAAATCAGAGGTAAAGTTCTTAGAAAAGAGCAGAACAGTCTCTGTAACTGGACGTTTCTCTTGGACCTTTTCAGTGCCTGTTGTGGAAGCCAGGACACTCCAAGTCCATCAGGTCTTATATTCTCCTACTCACAGCTCTGACCGTGGGCAGGGTCCCTGATCTCCTTGGACCTCCATTTTCTCTAATACGCGATTTTAAATCACGGTCACAAAGCCTGTGACATCCCTCCGTGGAGGGGTGGAGTCTCGGTCCTGGGTCTGTGTCTCTGGTTGGGGGAGGAGGCCTGTGACTGCTCGGACTTAAGCCCTGGGGTGAAAAGGCGCTGGGTGACTTCGAGGCTAGATTGTAAGGACATCTAAGAGCTTCCACCTCGGTTACTACCAGGAGCACGCATTCTTGGAGCCATCAGCCTCCCCGCCAGAAGGTTGAGTGCCCTGAGACCCCTGTGCTGGGGGCCCCATGTCAGCACGCTGGCTGTCCGTCTCAACTAAGACTGTCCTTCAGCCCTGCCACTGGCCAGCAGTCGATGGAGCCTCCAGCCCCGGCTCTCTCAGCCCCAGCTGTGTGAGTCATTTCCGGCCATTTAAGAGAATCCAAGGTCATGGTCCAGAGAACAAACGCTCTCAGCTTCCTGTCCTCACAGTTTTGTGTCCCAGGGGCTGTTACCTTTGCGCATAATAAAAGCTTGTTGTTTATGCCAAGTTTGGAGATAGATAAGCAGGACACAAAGGAACAACATTACCTGTGTGTTACGATCGGGTGAAATAACCAGGGATTATACTTAATTTGGGGACTAACTATAACGTAGATTTTTAAAATACTGTCTTGACCCAGTTTTGAGGCCCTGAGCAGAGGCAGGTCAGTTTCCCTTCTTGAACGGCCAGTTAAGTCCACACTCCCAGCCGGCTCCCTCACTGAGGTCTTAGAGTCCAGGCCACCATATGCACCTGCTCTAACCACCCCAGGGTCAGACATCCAGGGACAGCCCCTTTGCCCAGAGCCTGCTGGAATTACCATGCTAGCCAGCCCTAACCCGGTTCATCCTGCCTCGCCCGTTCCTTACCTCGGAAACTGCAACAAAGGCTCCTGCCCACAGCTGCCCTCCCTTCCTCTGCCCGCAACAGACCCTGGGGCTTCCCCGAGGATCCCACGGGGCGGGCTCTGTGACCCCATTCCCTGCCAGGGGGACGGAAGTAGCCAAAACGTAAAACTCTTTCTAGTGCCTTTCTCTTGATCAGCATCTGACATCGTCATAGAGGACCCAGGGTAATGTCCCTAAAACAGTGACAGAGGGACTTCCCTGGTGGCCCAGTGGCTAAGACGCCACACTCCCAATGCAGGGCGTCCAGGTTTGATCCCTGATCAGGGAAGTAGATCCCACATGCCACAATTAAGGGTTCACGTGCTGCAACTCAGACCCAGTGCTACAACTAAGACCCAAATAAACAGATATTTTTTAAAAATATTCTTAAAAAAAAAAAAGATGACAGAGTGGGTCATCAATCTGGGTTACTTTCTCTTCCTTTGCCCCCTTCCTACCACTTAAAAATTGTGTACCATTACTTCCTGCCATTTAGTAATTTTGTATCATAGCTACATTTCTGGAAAGGCAAATATCATCAACTTGATGGGAAGACAAATTAGGAGACGATGTAGCCAAAGCCTGAGGAACAAAGCTGGAACTGGACTCCAGGGATGGAGGGCTGGCTGGGGGCTCTGGGAACCGCAGTGATGGGTGGGTGCAGGTGGGGAGGTCCAATGCAGACGACCCAGGGGTCCCTAGTGAACTGGGGACTCTGTCGTGCATGCGTGCTGTGTGAGGGATAAACTGTCTATGAAATCATGTTTCCTTCACACTGGGATTGTCATCTAGCCCTGGGATCCCCGACCACCTTCGAAAGTGCTTCTTCAGTTCACCCATGCATGTCAGTCCCCTGCAGATCGCTCCAAAACACAGATTCCTGGATAGTGGGTCTGAAGCCAAGCCCGCTGAGTCACGCTCCGGGGAGACGGTGCTGTGGGTTCCAGACCACACTTGGAGCAGCAAGGAAGGACTCACGAACCCTCGGGGCCCGGGGCATCAGAGCCAAAGGGCCCTGGGGGATGCTTTGGGTCTGCCTTTCTCTGAAGCGTGTGGTTGCAGCTCTGAGGAAAACGCCCCCTCACCCCACCTCACCCCAAGCCATGTGGATGTGGAGGGGGTCTGACCACCTCATCTCGCCGCCCCTGCCCCTCCCCCTCAGCCACTGAGGGCAAAGGAGGCCTGGAGGGTCTGGCTGCTCCTCCCCACCCCGTGGTGGGAGGAAGGGCCCAGCTTCCCACCGCGTGCCCCCAAAGGCTGCCTTCCTGCCCTCTCTCCGTCTTTCTGGGCTGCTCGCTAGGTGAGGATCGAGTGAAGGACTCCAATCCTCCCCACATGACTGGATTTCTTTAACTGCCTGATTCCTAGAAGTCGTTCTTCCACTTTTATTTTTTATTTTTTAAACAGGGCGTAGAGTTGACTACTGGGGTTTCCCCAATGGCTCAGTAGCAAAGAATCTGCCTGCAATGCAGGAGCCACAGGAAACATGGGTTTGATCCCTGGGTGGGGAAGATCCCCTGGAGGAGGGCATGGCAACCCACTCCAGTATTCTTGCCTGGAGAATTCCGTGGACAGAGGAGCCTGGCGGGCTACAGTCCATGAGGTCACAAAGAATCTGACATGATGGAAGCAACTTAGCGTGCTGACAGAGTTAGCTATTGTCATTTTTAAAATATTTCTTTAGTTATTTGACTGCACCAGGTCTTACTTATCGCAAGTGGAAACTTTAGTTGTGTCATGCGAACACTTAGTTGTGGCATGTGGGATCTAGTTCTCTGACCAGGGGTCAAACCTGGGTCCCCTGCATTAGAGGTGTGGAGTCAGCATTGGACCACCAGGGAAGTCCCAGTTAACGATTATTAAGCAAACGTGAGATTTGCCTTCTGCCTCTGTCGCCCTGCCCTGTGGCTTGGCGGATATGGAGGCAGGGATAAGGGAAAGAATGTATTCAAGTGCCAAGGGAAAAAGGAGGTTTGACTGTCAGGCGATGGTTAGGATTTACTGGCAGGGCTCCCCAACGACACCCATAGCATCAAAGGATCAGTTCCAACGATATGAAGTTATACTGGTTCAATGAGAAAAGGTGCAGCTAGGGTGGTTTGAAGAAACCATTTAGAGGAATCCTCAGAGAAATCTATTGAAAGCATTCTGCCCCCCGTTCAATGAACATTTCTGCAAGCTTTCTGATTCTCTCTCCAAGTCGATACCCTGGGTGGCAACTGGGTTTCGTCTTGCGTTTCTTATAGCTCTGCTGCAGGGATTCTCACACTTGGCCACGAGGCAGAGCTCCTTGTGATGCAGGAAAAGCCTAAGAAATAATCTTGTAGTGTAAATAAAAAACAGGAATGGACTTGAAGGGCATTATGCTAAGTGAAGTAAGTCAGAGAGAGAAAGACAAATACTGTAAAGTACCACTTATATGTGGAACCTAACAAATACAACAAGCTAGTAAATATTAACAAAAAAGCAGCGGATTCACAGATACAGAGAAGAAACTAGTGGTCCCCATTGGCAGGGAGGGGTTCACAGGACTGGAGGTGTGGGAAGTACCAACGATTGGGTGTAAGATAGACCACAAAGATGTCTTGTACACCACGGGGAACATAACCAATATTTTGTAAAAAGTCTAAATGGAGTGCAACCTTTAAAATTGTATAAAATAGAACATTTTGAAAATAAAATTTTAAAAAGCCTGGCAACCTACAGTCCATGGGGTCGCAGAAAAGTCAGATGTGACTTAGCAACTAAACAACAACAACAAAATGCAAAGTGCAAAAAAAAAAAAAAAAAGGAAAGCATGCAGGCAGGAACCCCCAGCACCCATGCTGTCTCCCTTCTGCCCCACATACACCTTCTCCTTCTCTGTCTCTTTCCCAGTTGTCTCCACCTCCCTGCCTGGATGGAGCTAACAAGAAACTGCACGGCTCTTGGCGTTACCCGTGTGCAGAGTCCCGGGGCCAACCAACCCTTCTGAGCCCCAATTCTAAATTTCTCAATTGTCCTAGTTTATCTGCCATGACCAGCCAAGACATCTCAGGGAGGCAGAGTGAGCCTGACCGGATGACCGAAGGTGAGTTTTCCGTCCGTCAGAACCAAGGACTCAATGCGGTTCTCAGTTTTCTTTTTTCTCGTGTCTCTGTCACAACCTCTTCCTTCCCCATCTTTTATTTTCCGTTTATCGCACTCAGGCTCTTGTTCCTGTCCTCCTTTTCAGAACACAGGGCACAGGTTTACCTAGAAACTGTTGATCTCATTCGAGGCAGCCATCGTAGCTTATGACAGTCCATATTTGAGTGCATATATCCTGTATTTCCTGTTTCATTTGCAAAAAAAAAAAACCCACCTTTTCCCTCTTCCTCTCCTTCTTTGTTCCTGCTCTAGCCTTGTGCTGCTCACATTAATACCCTTTAATGAAAGCAGCCACTGAGAAGTTCTCCTGGTGTAGTTAAGACAGGTTCATAATTGTCCTGCCACAATGTGAGGGCATCTATGATGAACGTGGGGTGGATGAAAATGTAAAGCAATCAATGTTTTCCATTTGCTAGTTCATTCATTCATTCTGTATCTCAGTCTTCCAGGTGAACAGTCAATTCCCCGACACTCTGGGTTTTCATCTTCTGGCCGTCTTGTTCACACTGTGTGATGGAGGAACGAGGGATGGCGAGAGACAATTAGTGCAATGGACCGCTGGTATATGAGAGGGAGGGGAGAGCACGGAAGGGTCATGGAGAGGGAGCATGGGAGGAACCAGAGTGTTGGACGAGGTCTGAGAACGGTCAGAAGCCTGGGGATGAGAGGCATGAGGCCAGGAGAATGTAGTGATGTTAATATTCGCTAGTGAATACAGGAGCTCATCGGTGAATTTAAGAATGATTTTGGAAAGGTCCTATGTCAGTTATTGATTGCTATCTCATGTCAGTAACAAGCAACCCAAGGCCTCAACAACGTTCGACAGTAACACTTGCTCGCATCCAAATGGCTGGAGTCAGCTCAGGGTCAACTCTGGGGCTCTACTGAGCAGCTCACGTGTCAGAGGAGGCTGGTCGCTGGCTGATCTTGGACAGGCTCCTCCAGGCAGTCCAACTGGCTTGCTTCTGTGTTTGCTGACATCCCATTGGCCAAAGCAAGTTACGTGGCTGAGCCTGGTGTTAGAGAGCGGGGCAGGTCACCCTCCCTGAAGTGTCAGGGAAAAGGCGCAAAGGGTGTGAAGAACTTGATCGCCATTGTTGCAGTCACGCATGAGGACCACGCCGGCCACAGTTCAAGAGCAGCCGCTTCATCAGTAAATCTCACTTCTCCGCCTCTCTGATCTTCTGAGTCCGGGCTGGACCTGAGAATGTCGTCTTCAAATACAGCCCTGATGGGCAGAGACATGTTGTGTGGCCAAGCAGGAACGCCGGGACGGCTGAGCAGGAGAGTCCTGGCAGGCTCAGGTCAGAAGCATCAAGGGCAAGTGCTGGGTTCAACTGCGGGTGAGCCTTGCTCCCCGGCGATGTTCACGGAATCAGCAAGTACGTATTAGTCACTGACTACATCCCAGGCACTTTTCCAGTTGGTCTGGGGGAAAAAAATTAGTGGGCAGAAGAGACCATAACCCCTGCCCTTTTGGAGTTTACATCCTAGTAGGGAATCAGTTGCTAAAGCAGTGGATAACGCACAGGAGAGGTCTGACTGGGAGCAGCGCTGTGAAGCGAAGGAGGCCAGCAGGGTTTCCGGCGGCGACCGCCTGAAACGGAGGCGGTGACTCATGTGGATGGCAGAGGACCCCAAGCTTGAGGGCCCTGAGAGGTCAGCACCTGAACCTGCGGACCGGTGGCTAGGACCAGTCGGGACCCCAGAGCCAGTCCCTTCTCCTCCGGCGCCCTCAGCCAGGGGCACAGCTGTTCACCCAGCACCTGGACCTGGGTTGGGACAGGCCCCGCCTTGTATCAGGCATATTCAAGCTTGGGGCTGGGTGCAGCCTGGAGCCCGCAGTGGGGACAGGGTCCCCTGATTTCCCCGGTAAATGTGGCCACTTGCGTCAAAGTCCCGGCCCCGCCCGTGAGGCCCTGGGCCCTCCTCCAAGCCCCCCCCCCCCCCCCCCCCCCCCCCCCCCGGGCCCCCGGGCCCCCCCCCCGCCCCCCCCCCCCCCTTCCTCCAGCCCCCGCTGGGCACCCGGGCCTCTGCGTCTGCCTCTGCGTCCCCGCCCCTGCCCCGCGGCCGGGGAGGAAGGCAGGGGAGGACTCCCGGGTCCGTCAGGAGCGGCCCCAGGAGGAGGGCCCTCAGGCCCGCGCCCGGAGGACAGACGGGCCGGTCAGAGCAGGGGCCCGTTAGTGACTCCAGATCCATCTTCCATTTACGTTCTCGATTCAGAAAGGTTTAAAAACTATGGATTTTCATTTTGCTGGTTGCACCTGTAACCTCGCCAGGAATCCTCGCGGGTGCAGGGTGTCAGCGACCAGCAGCCAGGCCTGCAAGGTAATAGAGCACCTCCACCTGCCGAGATGGGCGCCCGGGGAGAAGGGACATTAAACAGATCCACAGCTGTAAACCAATCAGGCTTTGCCCGGGGACATGGCATGTGCTAGTGCGTGTGTATGGGGGAGAGGGGCGGGGGTGGAAAATTCTGGAAAGCGCCAGAGTTTCCAGCGCCGGCGAGGGCATTGGAACCGAGCCGGAACTCGCATCGTGCAAGAACTGAATCCACCCTTGCTTCCTCGCGCCCCTGGCCGGCTCCAGCCGACAGGACGACCCGTCCGCACACCGCGCCCCCTCGGAGCCCTGCCGCCCAGGGGCAGGTGCCCCCTCCCCACGCTCTCTCGCTACGCGTGCTCGGAAACGCCCGGATCGCTAGGCGTTTCAGCAGGCAGCAGGCAGTGATTTTGGAGGGGGTGGGGAGAAGGCGGGGATAACGACTTGTAGAATTTGAGAGTCCGTACGTGTGCTTCGCACAGGCCCGGGATCGGCTCCAGGAGGAGGCCAGGGAGACCTGAGAGCCCTCCAGGCTAGGGCACGCGGCGCGGGCCACCCCGCCTGGGTCCTGGGCCCTCAGCCCCTGCTCCTGCCGTAACCTAACCGAGGAGTCCCTCTGCAAGCCCAGGCCGGGGCGGGGCTGCCCCCCAGGAGGGCGTGAAGCCCCCGGGCCTGTGGCCCCCAGTCCTGGCAGCTCAGCTCTGCCCCCACCCCTCGGGGCTTTCCCCCCAGGCCTCCCGACTCGAGGGATTTGGCCCTGCTCTGAGCAGTGCTGACGCTTCCAGCCTGGCTCCTCCGCCCCCGAGCCGAGCCCAGCGGCACAGACCGGCCCCGGAATGCGCGCCCTCCGCCCTGCAGGCCTGCCCTCGTCCCACAGTCACCGCCCGCCTGTCTTGCAGGCACCTGTGCTCCAGGGTGGCGACGACAGAGAGACGACCGTGCAGTCAGGAGCCCCAGACTGTGTCTCAGCTCGGCTAGCATGTTCGCGGGGAGCCTTGACCTTCTCATCTGTAAAATGACTTCATAGTGTTGAGCCCAACCTCTAGGGACAGCCAGTGAGCGTCTGTGGGTACCGTCCTGGCTTCGCTGTGCTAAAAGAAGTAGGGTGGGGGTTAGCCCCTCAGTCGTGTCTGACTCTTTGCGACCTCCAGGACTGTAGCCCGCCAGGATCCTCTGTCCATGGGGTTTCCCAGGCAAGAGCACTGGAGTGGGTGGCCGTTCCCTTCTCCAGGGGATCTTCCTGCCCCAGGGATTGAACCCCGATCTCCTGCACTGCGGGCAGATTCTTTACCATCTGAACCACCAGGGAAGCCCGCCGCAGGCATGCTGTGGGGAAACAATCCCAACTCTCACTCACCAAGCACCTCAAGGACAGCAGTCTCACGGGGATGTTTCCGGGTCTGAAGGTGGGACCTAGTCACCCACAGATCCACCAGCGCATGTAAAGAGGTGGTCCCGTGGCTGCTCCCTCCCTCCCCAAGCTTCAGATAGACGATGCCTGCAAGGGGGGCATCATCCTAGGGCTGGCCCCGCTCTCCTTGCCCTGGGTGGCCCTGTCCCTCCAGGGGAGGGGACCCAGAAGCTGGCACAGAGGCTGGCAGAGGCCCCCCCCTCAGGCCAAACCACGTCGTCAGGCTGGTCTGACTGCAGAAAAGGAGATCCTTAATGGCCACTGCCCAGAACAGTCATCGGACGCTTTCATGTTTGGGGACCAATTAATTATCCCAGCCTCTCGATTTGAAAAGGAGGATGTTTAATCTCCCGTTTTCCCCAGGGTCTCAGCCCTTTGACCCCACTTCTTGACCCCTGCCCTTCCACCTAGAGTGTTCCTCAGAGCCCCCCGCCCCGCCCCCACCCGGTGCCAACTCTGCAGCAGCTTTGTTTGGTAAACAAGTCTCCTGAGTGGGGGAGGTTGAATGCATCTTTTGATGAAGCCATGCTTTTCACAGGGCGACTGGATGAGCCCAGGAGAAAGGAACCAGGCCTGGGAGAGGTCACGGCCAACCAGTGCTGATGGGATTCTGCCCTGTGACCCCAGGAGGCTCTTGGCGCTCCCCTGCAGAGTGAGCCCGTCCTATCACCATGGCACGAAGTAGGGTCATTCTAGCTTTTCCCCCGAGCATTGTCGTGAGGTGAAGTTGGCCAGCCACTCCCCTGGCAGTGGGAACAGCTGCCGCAAATGCAATAAAGGGATCCACCAGGGAGCCGGCGGGGTACACGTGCAGACACGGGCTCCGAGCGCCAGCCGCTGCTCGCTCCAGGGCCTTAAACAATCCAGGGTCGAAATGGAGGGTGCTGATGGGGTCTGGGTTCAAATCCCAGTTTTGCTCCCAGTTAGCATTTGTGACCTCGAGCATCAGGAACTTCCGTTTGCTTCAGTTTCCTCCTCCCTAAGAGGAGATGAATCAGAGAACCGATTGCATGGGTTGATTGTAAAAATTGTTAGACCACCTAGGCAAGGTGTCGGGTTGCCGTGAGGTTTACAGAAGGGTTGGCTAATTTTACCTTTTTCTAGTGGGAGCTTCTTCCTCCTGGTAGGGGCTCCGGCCCAGATTCACCCTCTTCCCCAGCCTCCTCGCGCCTCGGGGTCCCCAGGAGACCTGAGTTCTGGGTGCTGAACCAGGGCCTGTGGCAAGTCTGGGTCTGCTTGCTGTCTGCTGTTTAGTCTCAGAGTTGTGCCCGTCTCTTTTGCGACACCATGGATGTGGCCCACCAGGCTCCTCTGTCCGTGGGGTTCCCCAGGCAAGAACGCTGGAGTGGGTTGCTGTGCCCTCCTCCAGGGGATCTTCCCCACCCAGGGATCGAACCCCAGTCTCCTGGGTCTCCTGCGTGGGCAGGTGGATTCTTTACCACTGAGCCACGTGGGACACTCCCGGGTCTGCTTGCGTCCCTGGTTAGCCTGAGCCGGAAGTTCTCAACCAGAGGTGACTTTGCCCTCTGGGGACATGCGGCGATGTCTAGAGACACTTTGGGGTGTCACATGTGGGCAGAGGGGTGCTACTAGGATCCAGAAGGCAGAGCCCAGGGATGCCACTCAGCATTCTACAAGGCGCAGGATGGCCCAGCCCCAAAGCTCAGTCCTGCAGAGGCTGAGGAAGCCTGCCCTGAGCACTAACCACGGTCACCAGGAGAGGGGAGCGGGCCCCTCCTGTGATGCTCCCGTTCTCCCTCATTCCCCCAAAGAGCACGGAACAAAAGCAATGACGCAGATTATGTATCCTGAGAAGCCAGCCACAATATGCATTCATGTAAATCAATGAACAAAAACCAATTGCTGTGGCACCAATTGCTAAACAAAGCCTTGGAACTAATGCCTGTAATTGGAAGTATTCAGGAGGGCGATAAAAATCTATCCGTAGCGCTGAGTCCTCCTCTGTCTCCCAGGGACACTCACAGCCTTTCAGCTGTCACTCGGCCCCAGCGGCTCCGGGACAGGAGCCTCCGAGCGTCCCTGGTCACCAGGGTCCCCTCTGAGTTAAATCCTCGCTGGGCGCCCATCCTGTCACTGGAGACAGATTCCAGGAGGGCCCTGGTTACCTTGGTTACGGTCAGGGACACACCAGCCACCCTAACGAAAGGGGGCGGGGGTGGGGGCAGGCTGGAGGAGGGTTTACTAGAGGATGATCTGGAAATTTCTAACCCTTCCATAATTCTGTCTGCAAAATGGAGTCTGGGTGGAACCCCTGAGCTTGCTAGAGACTAGCTGACCATTCTCTTCTGCTCTTTCTATGGCTATTTTTTAGGTCGCCAATGCCATTGTTCCTGAAGACATTGCCTCAGACAGCTCCCCCAGCATCAAACACTATACCTGGGGGCAACGCCAATGTGAACACTGGGGGAGATAAACCACCTAACAACAGACAAGAGTGCAGCGCACAGCGTTGGCTGCATCTTTCTGACTAATCATCGCGATACCTGTAAGCTGACCATCTTTGACCAAGAGGAGATTTCATTACGAGAGAAGGAAGGAATTTGGTATCGCCTTGAAATTGTGTGCAAGGCATATGAGAGGCAATTAAAATCTTAATTTACTCTTTAAATTTCCAAGATGGAAAAAAAATTACTTCAAAAGCCATTTGTCTTTCTTGGGGGTGGGGAAGCAAGAGTGCCCCAAACCACGTGACTCCACGGGACATCTGTTTCGTGTGTTATGGCACAGACCTAATCATAGCTTCTCTGGTCATGTGCCCACGAGCCTTGAAAAGATGCTGCCAACCCTTCATGAAATAGGGTTAGGCACTGGAAATGAATGGGTCCAATCGCCCAACCTCGGCTCTCTGGAACATCCGTTGTCACCGTTAACCTCGACATAGCCAGTGCTCTTAGCAATAAACAAATAAATGCTATCCAGTCAGTGGGAAGCAATAACAAACACCACTTTGTCTTGCTCTGACCATCAGAACCGGCATCCATCTGCATGGAAATCCTGGCATCACACGCCTTCTCTGTGCTGTCCTGTCCTCACATGGACTCACTCCGTGATGCTCTTCTGAGAATTAAAATTGATGGAGAGGGCAGCTCCCTGGCGGTCCAGTGGTTACCATTTGGCACGTTCACCGCCATGGCCCCGGGGTTCAGTCCCTGGGTGAGGAACTGAGATCCTCCCAGCTGCATGGCATGGACAAATATTAGTTAATTAATTAAAACAAAATGTGCAAACTTAAAAAATAGGCGGAGAGTGAAGAGCACTCCACAAGCCCCTGGGGTCTGTTAAGAGTTGCTGCGGGAGCAAGGGAACTGTTGGGAAGCGCTGTAATACGGGAGGACCTGACCTCTGCCGTCCGTGACAGGTTGAAAGAGGTTCCCGAGGCCTTCACGCTGAGCTTCCCCGTGCTGGTGGATGACCCTTCCGTCTGAGAGAGAAGGTGGGCAGCCCAGACTTCCGCCGGGCCTGCCCTCGTCCTGAGCGCCGAGCCCATGTGTTTGAGGAGGGCCGTCCGGCTGCTGGACGTCAGGGACTGGAGTCCAGGGCGCCCCTGGGACCCGACGGGGGTCGGATGGGCGCCCGGAGCCTCTGCGGTCTCGTCCACAGGTAGGAATTAGGTGCGGGCTCCCAGAGCCGCGTCCAGCTCTGGAGTTCTGCGGCTTCAGGACCTGAGAGAAACCGGTGACCGACACATGTATTCCGTCCTCCCCGGGCCAGGAGGGTGCCCTTTGCTTCGGTGACTCCCCCGCAGCCCCAGCACGACGCTCTCCGGGGCTCAGGGGCATACCTGCCGGTCAGTCCATCGGTCAGATTCCCCCAGTTCGTGACTCCCAGCTCCGTGCTCTTTTAATTTGAAAAAGGTCACTCAGTCGACAATCCACACATTCCCACAGCGCTGCGGTGCCACTGGGCAGCTCGGGAGGAAGCGGGCACCAACCGAGTTGCATTCCCGACTCAGTCTGACGGGCAGACGAAGGCCTGCGCGGGCACACTCACACGCACACACGGTGTGTGCCCACATGCGCGTCCATACCTGCGCACTCACACTCGGGAGGCCGTGGGGACCCAGGCCTTCCCTCCGAGGAAACCACCACGGAGCATGAAGCTTTTGGTGGACTCACAGAGATTTCTCCTGAGAGGCTTTGCCAGCTTCAGAGATTTGGAGGAAAATGACCAACCAGAGCACGCGATCAGAAAGAGGGCACCCAGGACCGCAGCAACCCAGTAAGCTGACCAAGGTGTGGATCCCTCCCCCTTCCCTGGGGGCTCAGAATCCGCCTGCAATGCGTGGGGTCACAAAGAGTCGGAGACGACTGAACGACTTTCACTTCACAATGCAGGAGGCCCAGGTTCGATTGCTAGGTCAGGAAGATCCCCTAAAGAAGGAAATGGCAACCCACGCCAGTGTTCTTGCCTGGGAAATCCCATGGACGGAGGAATCTGGAGAGCTACAGTCCATGGGGTCACAAGAGTTGGACATGATTTAGCGACTAAACAATCAACCACCATTAGTGTGCTGGCAAGGGTGCTCCCTATTGTTGGAAGGAGGCAACCTCTCAAAAAGATGAGCTAGAGAAAACAATCTCTAAATAAGTATTGCGGGGGGAACTAAGCTTCCTCCCCTGAGAGCACATCTGTCTAACCCCAAACTTTCCGCATTTTCCAAGTCAGTGTCCTCGACGGGGTGCATGAGGCACCTGGACCCCATCCTCTGTCGTCGCTTCACCAGGGAACCGGTGTCAGTTTAGAGCGGTTGGAATTCATTGCTTTAGATTCACCTCCGATCTTATCAAAGTGGCTGCCTTGGAGGGAGGGAGGGGCTCCTGGTTTTGTTCCTTGGGATTCAGCCTCCCTCTCCCTCCTCCACACCCCCCCCCTCCCCGAGCCTGAGCAGAGATCCCCTCCTCTCTGAAGTTAATGGCTGTAAGAAGATTTCATTTTATTATATCTCCAACAGCTCTGATATTTTAAATTTGCCTTTGACAAACTCGGAGCCCTGGAATCATCATTTAGGAAACAAAGCTTAACCGGGAGCTTTTAAGGAGGGTTGTTTTTTTTTTTTTTCCCTTTCAATTTTAGCAGGCTAGTAAAAATCAATAATGCCGTGTTCCCATCTGTAGCCCACCTGACATCTCATGAATGGTCAATGGAGCCTGCTTCTAGCTGCTGAAGCTGCCGTGAGCGGCAGTGGCCAGGCCGGCTGGGGATCACGTTTCTTTTCTGCCAATTTAAAGTCCTCTCTCCCTGCCCCGAAGATGCTCCTGGGTGACTTCCTCCGGGAGAACCTTGGCTCTTTCCGGAAAGAGTTCAGAGGGACCAAATTGAGGACAGGAAAACTGTGGGGTGGGGAGGGGAGGTATTATCTGAGCCCAGAGATGATCAAACTCTTTGTCCCTCAAAGGATTCGTTAAATAGGACAAGCCTAGGATGGGGATTTGGAGGGTATTATTCTGGTGCAATTAGCCATGAGCTCCGGGATTCAAGAAGCTGCAAATTGGTCCTGGCTGGTGCCAAAAGATTTGGGACCCAAAGCCCTGTTTGGACGCTCCGCAAACCCCACCTGGGCTGAACTAAGGGCATCAGCAAAACACAGCCCTGGCTTTGCTGGGCACCCCGAGGACAGGAATCTGTCCAGCTGCCCCAGCCTTGGAGGATGGCCCAGGACGACCCGCCTGGCCTTTCCGGGGGCGCACAGGCAACCAGGGCAGACACGACTCCCAGACAATGGAGTGGAAACCCAGGGGCAACTGTGGGCACAGAACACGTGGGAAAAAACGGGGCTCCGCAAACAAGGGCCTGAGCGAGGTGGGGGAAAGTGCAGCGGCCTCCCCCCGCCACCACCCACCCCGAGGCCTTTTCAAAGCCACAGGCTGAACCATATTGTCGCTCCCAAGCCAAGTCTAACTTCTAAAGAAATCTTTTCAAGATGTTCAGAGCGCCGGAGAGCAGTTGGTCCTAAGCGCTACCATCTGCCGCTCAGGCCCCGCCCTCGGTAATCCCGGCTCCCGGGGCAGAGGCCCCGCTGTGCCCCCGGGAGAACGCGTGGCGGCGGCGGGGGACAGCGGCCCTCGGCGCGTGTCCGGGGGTCTGTGAGCCGCTCGGGGTGGACCCCGCCTGCGCTGCCGCTCAGCTCGGCCTGGGCGTGAGCCGGCGCTGGGGAGCCGCCGTGGAGCCCCGGGACCCCCACGGACCTGTCAGGGCAGAGGGGGGCCCAGGGCCCGGCAGCCAGGCCTGGAGTTCCTTAGACTCCAGAATTTCCAGTGCAGAGAAACAGGGCTCTGTGTGACTCCAAACAGAAAACGGTCTTTACACTGGTTTGGGTTTTTTCCTTCTTTTTTTGCTCTTTTTTCCTATTCTAGAGTGTGGACACCAGCATGAGTAGGCGTGAAATGAAATAGCTGCCTGCTGTAGTAAAGAACCACACTGGTGTTTCCTGTTTGTTTGTTTTTCAGCTATGCCAACCATCTCATCTTTGACCCTGAACATCCAGGGCCCAGCACATTCCAGGCCAGGAGGTTTGTTATTCCAGGGGCCAGGATCGCAGAGGGCGGGGGGATTGTGGGTGCGGCCCAGGGGGTGAAGAGGAGAAGGGTCCTTGGGTGGGGGGTGAAGGGCCAGGGAGGACAGGTGGGAGGAAGCAGAGCGGAAGGATGAGTCAGCCTGGGGAATGAGGCGATGACGGCGAGGAGGCAGGCCGCAGGCCTCCCGTGGAACCCCTGAGACGGAGACCCAGGCTGGCCTGAGCAGGAGAGAGGGAGAGGGAGCCAGGGGTCCGGCCACAGCGTCTGCCCAGCCAGGGTGCGGGGAGAGGCAGCGTGGGGACACGTCCCGGCAGGAGAGCTGCGACGATCCTGGGCTGCTGAAGCCCTGTCGCACCCCCCCCCCACCCCGCTCAGAGCAGAGCCCCGGGGCCGTGCGCTGCTCTGGACTGCAGCGGGGAGCACCAGGCGCAGTAGTGAGAAACACACGTCTGTGAGCCACTTCCTGGATGGCACGAAGGGGAACGTGTTAAGTCGTTTAGCTGTGTCCGACTGTTGGCGACCCCATGGACTGTAGCCCGCCAGGCTCTCCTGCCCACGGAATTCTCCAGGCAAGGCTACTGGAGTGAGCTGGCATTCTCTTCTCCAGGGGATCTTCCCAACCCAGGGATTCGAATCTGGGTCTGCTGCATTGTAGGCAGATCCTTTACCATCTGAGCTACCAGGGAAGCCTGGTAGCCAATGGATGGCATGACCCTGGACAGATCACTTAGCCTCATCGTGCCTTAGTTTTCCCATCTGTAAAGTGGGGGCAGCTTATCATGAACACACATAACCTCACAGCATTGTTGCCAGGGTTAACATCCATAAAGTGCTGAGAACAGTATTGGGGACATAGTAGATGCCAGGTGAGGCTGAGCCGTTATTATTATTATTACTGTTTTACTTATCTCAGGAGTGAGTGAGAGGCTGGCAGTCTCAGATGTCACCTTAGCTGGTAGAGAAAACGGGAGTTTTGCCTGCAGGATACAGGTGGATGCCACCAGCCTCCCCTCCTCCCCTCACCGCCACTGCCCTGGGCACCCCACGCCTGGTAGCTTAGCGGATCTGAGACCACTGCCAGGAGGCTGGGGGCTAGAGTTCCCAGTGCAGATGTTTGTCAGAAGCTCTGTGGGGAGAAACCACCCCCGCGGGCTCTGGGAGGCCACGCTCACCAGGCATTTCTGGTGGCGGCTGCGTTTCAAAGCTGCCCTGGGAGCGGAGATTCAGATGGGCTCCAACTGGCCCACCAGCGGCTCCACAGGCCTGGTGACCCCCAGCTGGCTTTTGGCCACAAATAGCAACGCCTGAGCTGTCAGAAGACAGACACAGAAGGTTGGTTTGCTTTGGGGCTTGGGTTTCTCTATTTTTATTTTATTTATTTATTTTTTTCTCTATTTAAAAAAAAAATTTTTCTGGTGCCCCACTAGAATCAGGGCAACAGCAGTGATAACTCCTGAAAATCTTCGGAAACAACTTTGGCCGGAGGGCCAGCCCGCCTTGCTGTCTAGAAGGGTATTGAAATGGACACTGTGTACATGGTCCAAACTCTTCTTCCTTCATCCAGCCTTTGGCCCGGGGTGCCCGTCCCCACACCTCAGCCCTGATCCTGCCCAAGATCAGCAAACCGGAGCCCAGAGTGGGGACCCCATCAGACTGTGTGTCTGTGACGAGAACAGCTCCACGGAGAACACAGCCTGCCGCTCCCATGGCGGGGGAGGGAGGGGCTGACACGGGGGATGCTTTGATTGGCATGTGACTGGTGGTTAGTTGATGAGGCTGGGGCTGTTGGAGCTGAGAGTATCGCCTCAGTTTCCCTGTCAACAACTGTCCCGATTCCCTCGGGTTATTACTCACATCCAGTGAACTCATCTGGACCAAGCCCCCAGAACGATGCCTGGAACGTACAAACATCAGCTGTCACTTCCCTGTAATCTGCCAAACAGTCCCAGCCACACACACTTGTCCGGTTCTCAAACATTCCACCAACCGTTCAAATAATCTGAGCCTGAAACGTGACTCTTTAAGGGACAAGAAAAAAAAACACAAACACAAAATTTTTGAGGTTTTTAAGATGCACGGACTCTGCCAGGAATGCAATCACTCTGTTGTCAGACTCAGCATGTTCACCCCCTGGGATCCTCTGGGCGGTGCTGGACTCCCAGACCCAGACCTCAGCGTCCTGGTCCGCCTGACTCTGCAGGGCGCTTTGCGCCGCACCTGAGGCCAGCCAGCCCTGTCTGTGCCCTCGTATCCAGATATTTCTGCTGTTTGTGGAGTCAGACCAAGGGTGTGCCTGGAGGACCAGATAACATAACCCAGGGGGCCAGAGAACTAACTCTTCATGGAACCAACTTCGGCCAAGGGGCATGAAGATTCTCTTTCCTTTCCTTTTTCGGGTGGTCTGTTCTTGAGCGTGGACTTCCGGGTGGCTCAGAGGTAAAGAATTCACCTGCCAATGCAGGAGACAGAGTTCAGATTCCTGGGTCGGGAAGATCCCCTGGAGAAAGAAATGGCAATCCGCTCCAGTATCGCTGCCTGGAAAATCCGATGGACAGAGGAAGCTGGCGGGCTATAGTCCATGGAATCACAAAGAGTCAGACAAGACTTAGCGACTAAACAGCATTCCTAAGTGTAATCTCTACATCTGATCCAACTTCCGGCAGAACTGGGCTTACCCACCTCGCCAGCAATGTGTCTGAAGAAGTGGCTTACCCAGCATCATATTGTCCCATGTGGCTTTTCCATCCTTCACTCTTGCTGCCTGGGGATGGTACCTCTAGAGAAAGCATCATTTTCTCCCTGCCTCATACTGTTTTCTGGGGACCCTGGACTAAAATTTTCCTAAAAAAACAGGAGATTGTATTTCATCTTGGTGGTAACTTCACCGAGAGTTGTTTACTGTTTCAGGAAATCGCATAATCGATAACAATACACTGAAGGTATCTAAGCCACCAGTACAGTATATATTTCCATCAGTCCACATTTGTGGCCACGGCATTCATGGTGATGGGCTCTGAGTATAGTTGCTCCTGTGTATCTGTGTATTGAACTATTTCTTTATGAATGACTTCCCTTTTATTTCTCCCTTATAGTACATGTAGGGCATTATATTGATTTCTGTTATATATATATATATATAGGGCAGTTATATTATCTATGAATGTAATATTAAGATAGATAAAAGGTCATCACAAGATAGTGGGCCTGTCAAATGGGCACCGGGGTTGGTAGAGCTGAGCGCCTGTGATGGAGCAGAAAGAGCTCCAAGGCCTCTAAGCAACTGCGTCCTGATGGGTAAAACATGGTCCCCACGGGTTTTGGTTTTTTGAGACTGAGTGAGATGATTCCTAGAGGACTTCATAGCCGTGCCACCTGAGGTTTAATTTAGGAGATGCCACCTGCTTTGGGCTGCCTAGGTGACTCTGTGGTAAAGAGTCCGCCTGCCAATGCAAGAGATGCAGGTTCCATCCCTGGATTGGGAAGATCCCCTGGAGAAGGAAATGGCGACCCACTCCAGTCTTCTTGCCTGGGAAACCCCATGGACAGAGGAGCCTGGCAGGCTCCTGTCATAAAACATTCAGACATGATGGAGCAACTAAAACAACAGCAAGCCCTGCTTTAGTTTTTCTGGGTGCTTCACCAGCTGTCAGAAGCTAAATTCAGCCCTGCCCTCACACGTAAGGAGCTGGGCGCCCTTCCCTTCTGAGATGGGCAGGAAGTGGGTGGATGCCCACCCCCAGCGTCAGCTTTCACTCCAAAATCACGTTCAGGCCACAGCGCCCAGATGGCAGCCATCCCAGCTCACTGGGCTGCCTGACCCGGTGGAGGACATCTGACTGCGATCTGTAAATCGGCTGACCTGTAAAACTTCCGTGTCTGTCCCAGCCTGGGTCTCCGCGCGGGTCCCCACGCTGGCCCTGCCCGCCAGGTGCGGCCTCCGGGGCTGGCGGCTGCCTCCGCCTCTCTGTCCCCCAGGCCACGCCTGATCCCACTCCCCGGTCCAACCACAGCGCCGAGGCCAAGTGTGTGGCACGCAGGTTCAAGTCCTCACTGCGGGGCAGGAGCTTTAGAGCAGGCCGCGGCCCGTCCACTCCTCTGGGTGGGCGCAGAGGGGACTGAGTGTGGTTCGGAAGGAGGAAGAACTCTCCGCCGAACCCCAGCCCCCACCCTGACCCCCCAGGCTTCAGGACCGAACCCGCATTGTAAACCCCGTCCACTGTACGGTGCAGATGACAGGAATCAGATAGCGGCTGGGACAATCGCCCACCCCATCCAAGAGCCCTCTCTTCCACCCTCTGTGTTTTGTGAAGCTTCAGGAATGCCTGGAAATGTTGTTGATGAGCAAAGAGCATGACAGAGTAGAAAGTTAGGACAAAAAAGAAGAGGTCCGTCTCTGTAAAGGGGATGGCTTCATGCAGGAAAAGGGTGCTGGGGGAAGGCCCAGCTGGGAACCTCTGGTGCCTGGAAAACAGTCAGTGTGAAGCCTGAAGCCCCCAACCCCTTTGCTCATTTTGGAGCCCAGAGGCAGCTTGGTTTTTGGGTCAAGGAAGGGAGGGGCTTGCCCAGAGCCGTGTGGGGCGGTGGGGGGTGAGGGGTGGGGGTGAGAGGGTAAAGGAGATTGGGGGGTGAGGGGGGTATGGCCAGCTGTTCTCAAGCCCTAAGTCTTAGAGCCAAACAGTAACCAAGGAAGCTATTAAGAACCTTAATTAGCTTAGCTAAGGCTTTTGAATAGCACACCAAAAAAGTACGGTTCTTAATTGAGGGTCTCCTGCTATGTTTTCATGGAGCTTGTGAGTTTCTGCCTCAGAAGCAGAATCAAGGAGGCTCCCGAGAGCTTCAGGAACTTTCTGGGTCTCGAGGGTGCTTTAGAGTCTGTCAGAGGCAGCTACCAGGCAGGCCTAAAGCTACAGGAGGATTTACATACAACTGGGGTCTTGGGGGGAAGCTTAGATATTGTTGACAAATTTCCAGAAGCAGAATTCATTGAGGACCTACTATACCCAAGGAAAGCCTGTTCTGCTAAGATGATCAGGGCTGAGGGTCTCAGACTCACGGCCCTCTCTCTGTGGCCTCCGGGAGCGGAGCCCACGCTCCTGAACCCTGGGGCCCCCTTCAGCTTTTTTTTTTTCTTTTCATTTAGCCACAAGCCAATCTTATTTAAATCAGGACTGTTGAAAAGAAATATTCCATAAGCCATTCGTGATCTAAATTTTAGCATAAGAGATCAGTTGAAATATGGTGTACATAAAGAGTCATGGGACTTTGGTTTTGGGACAGATAAGGCAGTGGCCAGCTGTTACTTCTTAGTAGCTTTTTTGAAGTAAGCTATCAAGGCTCCCCTTTCTCCCTCCTGAATGTCAGCGAAGATCACTTTTGTTCCAGGGATGGATGCCCTGGGATTCTCCAGGTGCCCCATCAGTCTCCTCTCCCCGGGAGACGCCTTCTCCTGCTGATGTCTGTCTCAGAGGAGCTGACCTCTCTTTCGCCCGAACAGACGGGGGAGGTTTGACCCAGTCTTGAGCGTGCCTCCCTCTTGCACAGTATAGCGCTGGGCACTTCTGAACAAAAACATTCCTGCTTTTCTCCACGTCACCCATTTTTAACCATTCTCTCTCCAGGCATGACTGAGAGGTTCCTGCGTGCAGGCCAAACATCCTGTCTCTAACCCTCTTCAGCTACCCCCTCCCCAAACCAAGACAATAAAATGAAGCTAATCAGAAAGCAAATCCTGGGCGCAGAACGCCCCCCACCCCCCAGATCATGAATAGCGCTGGGGGCCGGGCCCTGGGGGCAGAGTCACCGCCCTGTCTCGAGGGGAGGGGCTGGCTCCACCGGGGTGTCCCTCAGCCCCTGGGAGAGGCAGGGGGCGCTGAGCCTGCCGGGGTGGGGGGGTCTGCTCAGCCTCCAGGGTCCCTGCTCCCTGCTCCTGAAGACGCCCCAGGGAGCATTAACCCGCCGCCCCGCAGCCACAGCCAGAGGCAGAGCCAGAGAGCCACGCTGTCCTCATGGGGTGCCCCAGGCCGAGGACCTCCGCTGTGGGGCCCGGGGAACCACCGCCCCCCAGGGGTGCCGACTTGGGGCACTCCTGGGGGGCAGGAGTGGCCCAGTCTGCCCGGGAGGGGGACCCTGTCCGAAGGCAGGCTCCCGGGCCCCAGGTCCCCCGCCTGGCGCTCCCCACTGCTGACCAGGCCCCCCGATATTCATGCACACTCCAGCTGGAGACCAACCTCCCGGTGACAGCCCCGCTGCAGGGGTCAAAGGGTCGGGATGAATCGATTTTATCGACTTTCACGGCTGCGAGGAGCTGCCAGGCCCAGCCCAGCTCCCCCATCCAACCCGTGGCGGCGTGTGGAGGCTTTGCTCCCTCAGGCGGGGCCCACTTCCCGAGCACCTCGATAGTGAGTGGGCCAGGCGGACAAAATCCACGTCCTCTGGGGTCCTCCTTCTAAAGGCGAGGCTGCTTTATGTTCAGGAAACACTTGACTCACAAACACCGTTACACTGAGATCAGCCTGCGAGCTGAGGAGCTTTTTAAGGGGGGGGGGGGTATGTTATCACCCCCTTTTCACAGGTGAAGGACTCAGTGGGTAAACTCCGGGAGTTGGTGATGGACAGGGAGGCCTGGCGTGCTGCAGTCCATGGGGTCGCAAAGAGCTGGACACGACTGAGCGACTGAACTGAACTGAACTGAACAGGTGAAGGAGCAGGGCCAGAGAGACCAGAGGGCTTGTCCAAAGCCTGCAGCTTGTAATGGGAAGTGGTCGTTGAGGGCAGAGCCCTCTGCCCCCCAATCCACCCAGTGGAGACTTGCAGACTCGCATCTCTGCAGGGCCCTGGCTCTCAGCTGGACAGTTCTGTCCCCCAGGGGACACGTGGCAAGGTCTGCACACGTTTCGGTCGTCACCACTAGGGAAGGCTCCTGACACCCCCTGAGTAGAGACCAGGGCTGCTGCTCAACACCTGGTGTTGAAGACAGCCCCGCAGAGCAGCGGGTCATCCTCCCAGACTGTCAGCAGCAGAGAGCCCTGCAACAGGCAGGGGGAGCGGGCATTTAACACATCAGCCTGGCTGCTCCTTACCAGCACCATGGAGGTAAAACTACACTGCCCATTTTACAGAAAGGAACACTGAGGGCAGTCTCGGTAACTAGTGCCCAAGATCACAGGGACTACAAAGAGGAGGGCTGGGACCTGGACAAGTGTTCCCACTTGGAGCCCGCTCCACGGATCTGCAGTTTCGCTCCTAAGCCTCCTGGTCCTCTGGGAGTCCGAGAACAGGATGGAGGTGAGCGCGGGGTGGCCTGTGCGGTCGGCCGGCGGGGCCCTGCGATGGAGCCGCTCGAGAAGCGCCATCCCCTCCATCCCCCGCAGACTTGGGGGTCTCTCCCTGCCGAGCCCACCTTGCCGGGTGGCCCAAGCTCCTGGCTGCCAAGTTGTCTCATTTCCCACTAAGGAAGTTCCCTTGAAAGTCTCTTTTGATTTTCTTTTCTTTTTAGGTTTTCTCCTTTTTTTTTTTTTTTTTTTTGCAGGATCCCCAGGAACCTATCTTCAACCTGGCATTAGGTCAAAGCCTTAAGCGGCCAGCATGTCCCGCCAATCCAGGGCGCGTCTGCAGCATCCTGTGAGCACCGCGGAGCTCGCCCCGTGGTCACCACCGAGCCCCGCCACTGGGTGCCTGAGCCCCTCGCTGCCCAACCTGACCGCTCCAGAGAGGGGGCTCCCCGGGGCCCTCTCCCCACTCAGGGGGGACCCCCTCTTTCCTGACGTGAGCTGGCATGGACTGGAAAAAGGGGGAAGTGGGGACCAGGGTTTTTTTTTCCTTCCAAATCAGAAATAATGGCCACCCACTCCAGTACTCTTTCCTGGAGAATCCCCTGGACAGAGGAGCCTGGTGGACAGTCCACAGGGTTACAAAGAGTCAGACGGCACTGAGCGACCTAGCACGCAGGTACAGAGGAGTCACTCCCAGGGGCCACAGGGTAGCCTCCACTGGGACTTGCGGGGACCGGTTTCTGTGCAGCCATGGGGATGCGGATCTGTACACGGCTGGAACTTCTCACACACACACATCAGGCCACAGAGAAGGGGAGGAGAGGAGAGGACAGAGGCTGTTAGCAAAAAGCCTGCCAGGAACGTGCAGACCATCCTGGCTTCTGCTCAGAGGCTTCGGGGGGAGGGGTCCCCCTCCTCCACTCGAGTCCTGTCCTTTTCCCACCTGGTCTGGTCACCCCATGTGGGCGCTGAGCCAGAGAAGAGGTGCCATTCTCATGACTCCCTCAGAAGGAGGAACATTCCAGAACCGAGTCCCTCCCGTGCTGGGGGGTGGGTGGGTACTAAAATGGCCCAGCGGTCAGTCGGGAGGCTCAGAGCCAGGGCCTACTGGTCCAGGTCGGGGCTGAGGCTCGCACACGCCTGGCACAGGCTGGACCTCTGAGGACCCCAGCCCAGGTGGCCAGGAGGTCAGCAAGGCCAGTGTTCTGAATTGTAAATGTGACGGCTGTGGTCACGTCCTGGGATAAAGGCCTTGGGACTGGGTATGAAATCTTCTTCCCCTTAGGTCACATTCTTGGGTCAGGGCTCAGTGAAAAAACTGAGACCACTAGGCATGACAGGGGCATCCCCAGTGGCTCAGTG
Organism: Hydropotes inermis; assembly: GCA_020226075.1. Taxonomy (NCBI): domain Eukaryota; kingdom Metazoa; phylum Chordata; class Mammalia; order Artiodactyla; family Cervidae; genus Hydropotes; species Hydropotes inermis. Next base: position 5,444,062 of record CM035291.1, read on the forward strand.
GTAAAGAATCTGCCTGCCAGTGGGGAGACGCAGTTTCAGTCCCTGGGTCAGGAAGATCCCCTGGAGGAGGAAATGGCAACCCACTCCAGTCTTCTTGCCTGGAGAACCCCACGGACAGAGGAAGCTGGTGGGCTATAATCCATGGGGTCGCAGAGTCAGGCAGGACTGAAGCGACTTAGCATGTTAGCCCAGTTGCCATGTGGCAAATTCACCAGATGTTTTTAATCCCAGATAGATTTTGTTGGCTTGCTTTTTCTTTTTTCTAACCTTCCAAGCTCCCGATAGAGCATTTTGGTAGCTCTGTGTGTGTTTGTGTGTTTGTGTGGATTCTCCCTGAACTAAACACATCTCTGCTTTTCCTCAGCTAAGTTCCTCTGAGGCTCCTTTTAACTCTTTTCACAGGAAATGAGCACTGTACCAGGAAGTCTTCTGGGGAAAAATAAATGTGGTCAGGCTCATGCCCGTTTGTGGTTGTGCGTGTGTGTGTGTTTCTGGGGGTGTGTGTGGTTGGCACGGGTGTGTCTCTGCGTGTGCCCTGTCTCCACACACCCTTCGGTGCTGGGAGGTCGGAGACAAAAGCAGAAATCTGAGTGGCACTTTCGGGCTGAGAGGCCCTGGAACCAGATGCAGAGTTCAATCAATTCAATCAATGTGCAACGTTTGCTGGCCATAAAAATAGCCCAGAGCTTGCTGGTCAGCGGCTCTAAGATGGATGACCAATGGCCCTGGAGGTCCCAAAGGTCAAAGGTGACTGTCACCTTAAAATGTAATCTGTGCTGGTCCCCCCCCATGGGCCTGGCCATCTGCACCCACCTGCCGAACCGGGCAGCTCTCAGCCCTTCTGCCCGCTCACCCGGGAGCCTGGCGGGCAGCCTTTGGGCCGCAGGGGCGGGGCCACCAAGCTGTCCCTACTCCCAAGCCTGCTGTCCCCCCTGGCAGAACCCACATGCTTCTCTACCCGCCGCTGCCCCCCCGACATCCGACTGTTGTTGAGTCGCTAAGTCGTGTCTGACTCTTTGCAACCCCATGGACTGTAGCCCACCAGGCTCCTCTGTCCATAGGATTTCCCAGGCAAGAACTCGAGTGAGTTGCTGTTTCCTTCTCTGGGGAACCTTCCCGACCCAGAGATCAAACCCATGTCTCCTGCATTGGCGGGTGGATTCTTGACCACTGAGCCCCCTGGGAAGCCCCGTGACGTCCCACGCTGCTGCTGCTGCTGCTAAGTAGCTTCAGTCCGACTCTGGGCAACCCCATAGAAGGCAGCCCACCAGGCTCCCCCGTCCCTGGGATTCTCCAGGCAAGAACACTGGAGTGGGCTGCCATTTCCTTCTCCAATGCATGAAAGTGAACAGTGAAAGTGAAGTCACTCAGTCGTCTCCGACTCTTAGCGACCCCATGGACTGCAGCCTACCAGGCTCCTCCGTCCATGGGATTTTCCAGGTGAGAGTACTGGAGTGGGGTGCCAAGAGGGTACAGAACAGCTGGGCTGTGGTTTTGCTTTCGACCCCATTACCCTTTTATGCTAAGCAGGCCTTCGCCTCCTTCGGCTCTGAGAGCCTGCTCTAGCGTCTTAGGTAGGAGGAGTGAGAGGTCTCTGTGGTCCCCTTGTGATCATGAGAAAGGATGGAGCAGCCCTGTGAGTGAGGATGTCACCCTTCCCCGTGCTGAGGGACCCTGCTTCCTCTGCCCCTTCCCTCCTGCTCAGCCTAGAACCGCCTCCCGTTTCTGCACCCAGACATTCCCTCCCGTGCCTCCCTGCTCCGGGCCGACGCCGCAGCGGCACGTTGCGTCTCCGAGCCTCGCCCACGCATCTTCAAATACCTCCCTCTCCCTTCCCTTGCTCGTCGTCTGATGCATGCCAGATTTTCTCTCCCGGTCTTTGGTGCACCCGTCTCCATAATTTTTCCCATCTGCTGTGCTGCATTCAGGAAGCACGTAAGGATGAGAGATGCCTGATGGACACTTTGTCCAGTTGCAGCAGCTCCTTAAAATAGAGGCCTCCCCCTTCCTTTCCCCTGGTTGCCGGCTGCTTGCGGTGCCGCCAACCCCAGGCGCAGGGTCTGTGCGCTGCGGATCAGCCTCCTTCCATAAATCACTGCGGTTCGGCTATTTAACGGTCGAGGTGTCACCCGAAGATGCAGTATTTCCCAAAAGTCAGGAAGCAAATAAATTATTACAGTTTAAAAATGAATCTATTTATTGATCCCCTTCCTTTACACTATTAATGCTAATTGTTTTTCATGGTGCATGCATTCGGGATTCATCAAAATGAATTCTTAACGAATTTCCAAACACAAAAATTATAGCTGGATAACAGCTAGAACCAAATCATCAAAGCATTTCTCAAAGGCCTTCCGCTTAAAGGGCCCCATCTTGGGTGTCTGTCTCTAAGAGCTGAGATGTAGCTGCTAACAGCCCACAGCCACAGAGGTGTGTGTGGACATCACAACTAGCTATGCTCTTTGAGCACCTACTATGTGCCAGGCCCTCGGTCAGGTCGTTTCATTGCATCGACCAGCAGTCCCAAGGTCCAGTTTGTGCTTCCCACTTGATCCATGAAGAAACTGAGCCCTAGAGAGGTTTATGCAGATGTGGCGAGTGGAAGAGACCAACGCAAGTCCAACCCCACTTGTCTCTTAACTGCACGTGCTTCCCACTGGGCCACTTGCGGTGGCAGCTGGTTCCAACATGGTTGCACACGTTCATTCCAGGGAACTCGACCACAGTTTCTGTAAGACTCAGTATTAACCTTGAGCTTTCCTGCCAAAGGAATCCCACTCATAGCATGGACCTCCCACCCACCACCTTGTCTGTTCTCTCCTGGCCATCAAGTCAGTCAAAAGGCCTCACTGTGCCCTCTTTTCTCTCTTGGCAAGACTGTCTCTTCTGATTTCTCAGTAATATTTTACCTGGACACATGGCTCTAACTAAAGTTTCCCAGAGGTCCTTGCACAGCCTTGAGACTACCAGGATGTGAATGAGTCTGATGTGGGCCAAATATGGGTTTTACCTTTAAAGGAAGAAAAAGTGCTTCTGTCCATCTTCTATTTCCTGCTGTCTGGAATTCAGACTTGATGGTAGGAGCTGAAGCAGCCATCTCCGACCATGAGACACAAGCAACATGATAGAAGGAGCCTGGGTCCCTTATGCTATGGAGGTGCCATCCGAGCCCTAAATTGCATGCCTGGACTTGTCTATAGGGAGAGAATTAAATAGCTCTCTTGTGTGTCCGCCGCTTTTGGTTTTAATCCTCTGTTATATAGAGAAAGTGAAAGTGAAGTCGCTCAGTTGTGTCCGACTCTGTGATCCCATGGACTGTAGTCTACCAGGCTTCTCTGTCCATGGGATTTTCCAAGCAAGAATACTGGAGTGGGTTGCCATTTCCTTCTCCAGGGGATCTTCCTGACCCAGGGATCGAACCCAGCTCTCCGGCACTGCAGGCAGACGCTTTACCTGCTGAGCCACCAGCAAACCTTATCCTAAAGAGTATAGCTGCCTATGATAGTGCTGATGGGTGTGGTAGACTGAACAATGACCTCCCAAAGGTGTTCAAGGGGCTTCCCAGGTGGCGCTTAGTGGTAAAGAATCTGCCTGCAATGTAAGAGCCACAGGAGATGCGGGTTTGATCCCTGGGTTGGGAACGTCTCCTGGAGAACAAAATGGCAACCCATTCCAGTATGCTTGCCTGGAAGATTCCATGGACAGAGGAGCCTGGAGGGCTATAGCCCATGGGGGTGCAAAGAGTCAGCCACAACTTAGCGACCAAGCACGTTCAGAGGTGTTGAAATCCTAATCCTTGAAACCTGTGAATTCATTACCTTACACAGCTGAAGGGACTTTGCAGATGTAACTGATTTAAGGCTCTTGAGATGGCAAGGTTATCTTGGGCTATTCCAGTGGACTGGATATAATCACAAGAGTCCTTAGATCAGGGAGATAGAAGGGTCATGTATCCAAAAAAGGGATGTGGCAATGGAAGAGCAGGGAATCAGAGTCAGAGAGAAAAGATGCTGCATCACCAGCTCAGAAGGTGGAGGAAGGGGTCCTGAGTCAAGAAACACGGGCAGCCTCTAGAAGCCGGCAAGAGGCAGAAAGAGACCCTCCCCTAGGACCTCAAGAAGGAACATAGGATGTCTGCACAATCTCAAAGCATCTCCCCACAGGACCCTTGTTAACTAAAAGGAGGAAATAATAGTTCCACAGTTTATAGCAGGGAGCCCTGCCAGACACCACCTCAACCAGGTGATCGATTGGACAAGACCACAAGTGAGCCCCTGACACCCCGCACCGAGAAGGACCAAACATCACTGCCGTGGCATTCTTGCAAAAATGTGTCAGCAAATCTAAGCATGGGGGAACATCAGCCAAGTCCGAATTTGAGACAGTCTATAACCTAACTAGCCTGCACTCTTCAAAAGTGCCAAAGCTGTGTAACGATTAAAGATTATTCCTCTCCAATCTCATGTATCCTAAAGGAAATCAGTCCTGAATTTTCATTGGAAGGACTGATGCTAAAGCTTAAACTCCAATACTTGGCCACCTGAGGCTACGAACAGACTCATTTGAAAAGACCTTGATGCTGGGAAAGATTGAAGGTGGGAGGAGAAGGGGAGGACAGAGGATGAGATGGCTGGATGACATCACTGACTCAATGGACTGTGGGCCAAGAGGCAAAATGGAGAATTTTCTCCTTCTATAACAAGTGCAAACAAACTTCTACACATATTTTAATTAATGAAATTCAAAATATCACGATAATAAGTAAATATGATATTTTGGTAACACAGGTCTACTCGTGAAAAGGCTCGGAATCTCTTCTGGGGAGGGCTACATTTCACTTCGCTGGGGTTCAGCATGCCCCGTCATCAAATCTATTGCCAATGTGTGTCTGTAAAAAGCAGCCACTCTCCACCAGAGCACTGGTTCCGCAAAACGAGCTGCCCATTCCTTTGCTCTTTTCTCTTTTCCAATACTTGGCAGAGCTCGCTGAGACCCGAGTGTGACCCTGGATCCTGTGGACAAGTGGCAACAGCCAGAGCCCCCTCTCCCCATCATCAAGCAGGACAATCCAGCTTAATTCAAGGTGTTGCCCCACGTGAAATCACATTTATGAAAGCTCCCATCAAGCAAGAAAAGCATTCTACACAGGTTTTCAGTGTGAAGAATGTGGTTGCTCCCTCTTTATATCTGCTCTCCTTTGTTATCAAATTCTGTATTTTACAGAAAGCAAGAAATATAAGTGCTTGGAAGGGAAACACAATAAGCATTGTTTTAAGCGCATTTCTCAGCTGGCAATGAAGCTTCGCCTTTGTCTTCAAGAAACAGATCCAACATGAAACTGCAGCTTTATATTCTTTGGCCAAGATTTTAATCAATCTGTTGGAAGCAGATTGCAGTGGGTTATGGTGGGATTTGGAGGGTTATGGGGAAGCAGTTTGTATAGGTGGTTCTCACTCTTGGGGGTTATGCTCCTGATCGAGGTACTGTAAGTCCAAATGGTATAAATTGAATCTGATTTCCCCATATCAGCGATGTTATTATGTCAGATTATGTGAGTGGCAATTTACTCCCATGGGAGAGAGAATTTAGGAATAAAGGTATTGAGGCGTGTACGTGGGTGGTATTTTCCAGGGATGGTGAGTTGTCCGGGCTGGCAGACACAGTTAGCTACCTGTCCCTCCCACTGGGGAAAAGTGACCTTAAGCTCATTAAATCCCCTAAGTTTGGCTTTGAAAGGCCCCGTGGCTCTTTCTTGTGGTGTTCACTGCTCCCCTGGTGGCTTGGCGGTGAAGACCCCACCTGCAGGGCAGGAGATGCAGGTGACATGGGTTCCATCCCTGAGTTGGAAAGATCCCGCTGGAGAAGGAAATGGCAACCCACTCCAGTGTTCTTGCCTGGGAAATGCCGTGGACAGAGCAGCCTGGTGGACTACAGTCCGTGGGGTTGCAAAGAGTCAGGCAGGTCTTAGTGACTAAACAACAAACAACAATATATGTTCAACAGACTATGCAAATTCTATGAGTTAGAAGGAATTCTGTAAAGACTGAAGCATTACCTAAAATATTTCCTATAACTGGGCTTCCCTGGTGGCTCAGTGGTAAAGAATCCGCCTGCAGTGCAGGAGACCTGGGTTTGATCCCTGGGTCAGGAAGATCCCTTGGAGGAGGGCATGGCAACCCACTCCACTACTCTTGCCTGGAGAATCCCATGGACAGAGAAGCCTGGCGGGCTACAGTCCATGGGGTTGCAAAGAGGCGGACAGGACTGACCGACTAAACAGCAGAGGGCCTTCTAGAGTTGTGGCTCTCAGACTCCCTTGATTAGAGTCGCAGCCGTCTCCTACCTGGTCTTTCTGCAAAAATGCTCTTCATTTTCTCATCTATTCTTCACCCAGGATCAGCGAAGAAATAGGATTGAAATTGCTGAGTTCTCCCCGGACCTCACAGAAGAAAGCCAAGTCCTCCTGTGGCCTTGGCCACGAAGGTCTGCCCACTGGCCTCACCTCCTATTCAGTCGCTCAGTGACGTGTGACTCTTTGCGATCCTCCTGAGCCTGGTGCTGCTTCCTGCCAGGTCACTGGACAACATATCTGCTGTTTACAAGCTTTGGTTGCAAGTGACTTAACTCATGGGAAACTGATTTCATCATCTAGCAAGAAGTTGGAGGTGGGCAACTGCAGGGCTGGCTGCTCTAGAAACCCAGGGGAGTTGCCAGAGACTCCACTGTTCTCCATCTCTCTGTCTGCAGTTTCCAGTGGGCTGGCTTGGGCCTTAGGTCGGTACCAAGGTGGGCCTGAGATGGCTTGTATGGTCCTTTGATGTCACATCATCATTCAGCTATGTCTGCAAACAGACATTTCTACTTGAATGTCTTTTGATCAGGGAAGAAAACCTTTTCCCAAAGGGCTCCCCTCCCAAACTGCCCACTCATATCTCACTGGCCCAGAATGGCATTAAGGGCCTTTCCTAAGCACTACCAGGAATTGAATTAGTGTTATTGGCTTAAATCTATCAAGTTTCAGTCCCCAAGACTGATGACAGATTCCATTTGCCTGAAAAGGTCTACTCTAGGCAACGCCTATTCATCCTTCAAGACCCAGCTATACAGCCACCCTCTGTGGGACATGGTTGTGTTGGGAAACCCTACATGGCAAAGGCCTGTGAGAAGCCTCTGGGAGCTGAGGGTGGGCTCCAGCAAATTAGCAAGAAGATGAGACCCTCAGTCTACAACCAGAAGGAACTGAATCCTGCCATCAACTACACGAACTCGGAAGTGAATCCTCTCCTGTCCGAGGCTCAGGTAAGCGCATAGGCCAGCTGACATCTTGGTCCCAGCCTGAGAGAGGCAGACTCCCAGCCAAGCTGTGCCTGGGGATTCCTGACCCACAGGAACCGTGAGATCATGAACGTGTACTGGGGCTTTCCCTGGTTGTCCAGTTGGCTAAGACTCTGTGCTCCCAGTGCAGAGAGTGTAGGTTCGATCCCTGGTCAGGGAACTAGATCCCACAGGCTGCAGCTAAAGAACCTGCCTGCCGCAACTAAGACGCAGTGCAGTCAGATAAATAAACATTAAAAAAAAAATAGATTGTGCTGTTCATGCCACTAAGTTCATGGAATAAATGTGGCGATGCTGTTACACAAAGTAAAACCACATTCCCTGTTTTCACTGTGCCTCTCCCCCTAACCCACCCCCAGCCCACTCTCCATGTGGCGGCTGAGTGTTTTCCAGCCACGCCATGTGACACCCCAAGACGCCCTTGACTGTGGTGGACGTGATCAGACGTGACCTGCACGCCCTCTTCCTGTGGCAACGCCAGGGTCACCAGCTGCACCCCCTCCCCCCCCCCCCACCCCCGTCTTGAGGATGTCACACGTGTGCTACCCCCTCCCCTGGAAGGTCTTCCTGACTGCTCCTCGGGCATCCGACTCCTTCTCTCCCTCCAGAGACCTGCCGTCAACTTTGCAGCCCCACCCTGGGTTGTCTGGCCTTCGTCTCTCCTTCCTCTCTTCACAGACTGTGTTACAACCTGAGGTTGTTGATCCCCCGTCCCCAGGCCCCACCTCACCCACCCGAACATAAGCCCTGTGAGGGCGGGTGTGATGGCTGTTTCATTCACCGCTCTACTCTTAACACCTAGCCCACACAGGGGACGTTCAACGAATATTCCCCAAATGAATGAAAGAACTGAATGTTCAATCGAATCTACCAGAATGTGTATATTCAAATGACCATTTGCCTGAATGGCCCGCCAGCCTCCTTACTCCACAGTCAGAGGACATGTTTTGGGGGGCAGATATGGGTTCCCTTTCTCCCTCCTTCCTTCTCTGTGCTGTACCACAGTATCCAGTGCAGGAGACTCTAAAGCAAGTGCTGGAAGAGGAAAAGAAAGGAGAACGAGGTCAGGGACCGGTGGGGCTCAGGTGGGGGCGATGCAGGGGAGCATGGCCTCAGACATGTGAGAAGGCAGAGTCCCGATCACCCAGGGGAGGCCACCCAGAACCAGAGCCTGCGTCCACTGTGGGGGACCCTAGCTGGACACAACCACCGAACATTTCGCTAAGTTAGTGCATCAGAAGGAAGGCGCTGTGTGTGAGCCATGTGCGTAATGGACTTCATGAAACATACTACATTAGCCAGACAGCTTTTGAGATGCATGAGCAATGGGAGTGCCTGGGCTGTATTAATTTGCCTTCTCTACAACTGCAGGAAAATAATAGGCGTTCAATGAGTCATTGTGGAATAAATAAATGAAGATTGAATTCTGAGGTCCTTGGTCTTTTACTGAGGTCAGCATCCGAGTGGAGCATGTCTCTACAGCTACTACAAAACTGGCCTTGAAGACTCTGTCCACTGATGGAGAGGAAAGAGCACTTTGGATGTGAATCTTAGCCCCGCTTCTAACTAGCAATGTGACCTTAGATCAGTTACTTAACCTGTCAGCTTTCTAACTTACAGAAAAACAAAGACTAACACATGGGATTTTTGAGAGACTCATATGATATCATATATATATATATATATATATATATATATATATGCATCAGACACCTAACATAGTCCCAGTAAATGTTAGCTATCCCTTCAAATTCTTTTACTTAAGGAGGTAGGCAATACGTTGCACTTAGAATATAGGAAGAATAAGAAGTTGGTCTTTCCTTATGTCCAATATGGGTCTTCCTTTATGAGATAATTAGAAGAACCATCTAACCCACCTCTACTCCAGCTGCTAAGAAATTTAGAGCCTAACTGAATGGTGAACTGCTTCCTGGATATCTCATCCACTCTCCTCCTCTAAAAGGTTTGGAAACAACAAGCAGAAAGCTCAGTGTGAAAGGGTGGGGAGGAACCAGGAGATGTTCTGGCGATAAAGGGGCAGACAAAACGCATCCGGACCACCCCCCCCACCCGAGGAGCCTGTGACTCATTAGGAAAGATTTGTGTCTAATGAATCAGGGCCCGGCACGTGCTCTGGGGACAAATCTGAGGCTAATGGGCCTAAGTAAGTATGGTGGTGTGTTCTGGTTTACTCCAGAAAATTCTGATATATTCCAGTATCTCCTGGAATGAGATCATCAGGGACAAGAGAGCCTAGCGCGTGAAAAGCCCAGCCTGTGACAGCAGATTAGGGAGGTCTCTGTCCCGACGGAGCGCCTCCTGGCAGTGAGTCAGTCCTGTGCCCCTGGGTGGGAGACCAAGTCACCTGCAAGCGGAGCCGTAAACATTTGATTCTTGATTCCATTTAAAAAATTTTTAGGTATCAGAAGTCCCTTTTTTATATATCCTAAGGAAGAGAGGCCAGCAAAGGCCACCGGGAAAGGAGATCAGAGAGGTGCTACCCTGGGAAGGCGAGGGGACAGACCCGCCCGTGGCACTGAAGCTGCTGAGTCATCAGTGAAAATGAGGGCCCGTTTCTGCAAATCAAGTTCCATTTCCCCTGAGACATCCATTTCATAAGAGAACAAAACTGGTTCCTGAGTTACCACAAAATCCCTCCGTGGAATGCAGCACATTGTAAAACTCATGCATTTTAACTCCACCATTTCCTGGTAAAATAGTCATATTATTCAACACCAAGAAGGAAGCTGATTCTTGTCCTTTTATAATTTGGCACAATGGCCATAAACCCAAAGGAAGGAAAGTAATGGGCTTTAATGGCCTAAATGAACCAACATTCGTTTCTGTTCTACCACCGCCTTCCCTCCGCTTCTTAAGGAGGGTGCCTGCCAAGGCCCCGGCAGCTGCCTCCCTGACAGCAGTCACAGGGGGGACCTGGGAGAGGCAGAGAAGGCGGAGTCTTGGCGACAGAGGTTGGGACTCAAATACTGGATATGGCTTTTATTAGCTGTGTGATCTTGCTCATTTATCTTATGTGACCTGCAATTTTTTCATCTGTGAAAGGGAGATAATAATTCATGGCTTTTTGGATTAAGAATTAAGCAGAATAATGAATGCAGCTAATACAGTATCTGGCACAAAAGAAGTACTCAGAAATATGAGTCCCCTTCTACGTCCCCCCCCGCCGCCCTTGCTTTTTAAAAGTCAGTTCTTTGATCTGGGTTGAAGAAAGGAATAAAACACAGGGGAAAAAAATTAACGGAAACATACTTTTCTGTAACATGGAAACAGGAAATGAAATAGAAAACCTGAAAAATCTCAAAATTATAACTTAAGATACTAATAGTTAGCAGAGTCAGCATTTATTGAATATACCATGTGCCTGACACTAAGTGCTCTCCATGTAGTAACTCTTTTAAAAAATCTTCCTATTAACAGAGCTGTTAAAACAAATGTGCCTAGCACATAAGGAATGTAAATATTTATTGACTGAATAAATAAAATGGATTCTTTGGGAAAATTAAGGGTAATATTTATTGTGTTACTATTAGGTTCAGTTATAATGCACATTGGTATATTGGGCATACTGGAAAGTAATTTTGTCTATAATTCTAGTTTGTTATGCACCTCCCTGGAGAAGGCAATGCACCCCACTCCAGTGTTCTTGGCTGGAAAATCCCATGGACGGAGGAGCCTGGTGGGCTGCAGTCCATGGGGTCACTAAGAATCGGACAGGACTGAGCGACTTCACTTTCACTTTTCACTTTCATGCACTGGAGAAGGAAATGGCAACCCACTCCAGTGTTCTTGCCTGGAGAATCCCAGGGACGGGGGAGCCTGGTGGGCTTACGTCTATCGGGTCACAGAGTTGGACACGACTGAAGCGACTTAGTAGCAGCAGCAGGTTTTTTTTAAGCCTTATAACAAGACCGTGAGGTAGAGATGATCATTATTCCCATTTTGCAGATGAGGAAACAGAGGCACAAGGGGAGTTGTTTAGCTAATGAGTGGCCGAGCCAGATTTGAACCTGGGCAGTTTCGTTTTCTGGGAAGGAGACCCCAAGACTAAGATTTGCCGGAAGGCAGTGTATCCAGACGTGTTCTCTGGATCAACACATAAGTGAGGCAATTAAAAATGGGCAGAGGGAAATACTGGGCTGAAATTCAGTTGCAACAGAGGTTTCAGCCAAACCCTTCAGCTTTGAGGCTGTTTTCGTGGCCCCTTGAAGCTGTCCCAAACAGAAGTATTAGAGTGGGGTCTCTGCCCTCCCATGACCGGTCAGCTGGTGCAGCTGTCTTGGGAAGGTAGGCGGGGGGCTTGGGGAAGGCGGCTCTCTTTAGTCCAGGCAGTTCCTGAAGAACTGTCAACCAGGAGATGTCAGCTGTCAACGATTCAGTACCTGGTTCCCTGGCATCCATTTCGGTTACTCTTTGTCCCACTTGCTTTGAATAAACTCTGGGAGCAGCTCTTCTGGGATTCTGGAAGGAACTGAGAACTGAGTCCTTGATGCAGCGGCTGGCCTGAGCCCACCACTCATAGATGCTGTCTCCTCTACTAGCCCCTCGGAGTCCCCCTCCTCCCTGGCAAGAACCTCTGCTGATCTGGGGTGCTTACTATCTGCCAACCCAGAGTCTCATCCGTGAGGGTCTGAGCTCCTCATCATCACACCCTTCGGGTCTACAGACCAGGCAGAAAATTTTGATTTTGGGGGCGGTGGCTGCCTCAGCCTCCTGGTGTCCATTCTTGATTTATTTGGGGTGGAGAGATTGCACCCTAGTGGGCTGCCCTGAGGAAGGCATGTTTCATTAGTCATTCCCAAAGATCTCTGTAGTGCAGGCCCCTTCTTCTACTGCTCCGATCCTGCTGCCCAGGATGACTATGCCTCTGGGTCTCTCTTCCTTCGGGAGCTTACTGTCCCATTGTGACCAAGGGCCCAGGTCTGTAGCAGCATCTTCTACCCTCAGCCTGGGGGCGATGCTGGGGGCCTTCTCATCTGTGTTGCTTGGCAAGCAGGATGCTCGCTGGCCTTTCTTGTGGACCAGTCATCTGTGGGGCTTCTTCCCAGCGTTTTTCCCCCAGCAGTCCCATTGCTCAGCTTTTTGGTTCTTTCCTCCACCATCTGCCATCCCCATTTCTTTTTTTTTTTAAAAGACTTTTAGATATGGATCATTTTTTAAGTCTTTATCAAATTTGTTACAATGTTGCTTCTGGTTAATTTTTTTTAATCCTTTGGTCTTTCCTCAAGGCATGTGGGATCTTAGCCCCCAGACCAGGGGCTGAACCCACACCTCCAGCATTGGACCTCCAGGGACGTCCGAGGCTGTTTCTTCTTGACCTTGTGTCAGCCACCGTTTTCTCCAAACTGAACAGCAGGTTTGTACCTTATCATTTAACTCTCTTGGTCTCATTTCTCATTCTGGCTCCCCTTGCATAGCACCCCCAGAATCCAGCCCCTTACTCTCCCAGTTCCTGCAGGGTTGCGTTGGATGGTCCTACAGCTCCTCTGAAATCTTGTTCTTTTCCTCTCTTAGCAGGGCCTGCATTTCAGCAGCGAAATGCTTTTGTGACTGAACCTTTGCGGACACCTGGTGGGCTTCCCGGTGGCCCCGTGGTCAAGAATCTGCCGGCAGTGCAGGAGACGCAGGCTCAATCCCTGGGTCAGGAAGGTCCCCCGGAGGAGGGCATGGCACCCGGTGCCAGTTTCTTGCCTGGGAGATCCCATGGACAGAGGAGCCTGGTGGGCTACGGTCCCTGGGGGCACAAAAGAGTCAGAAAACAACGGAGTGACTAAACAGCTGGTCTGCTGCCTGGGAGAGGACGTCAAGGGCACGGATCGCTCTCAAGGAGAGGCCTCCACACAGCCTCAACTGAAGGAGCAGGCCACTCGGGCAGGCCTGGGAGGGTTCCCTGGAACCCGGGGTTTCACGATCGTTCAAGGGCATCGAACTAGGGAGCGCTGTCAGTCTCAATCAGGGCTCTGACCTTGGGCTTGCAGACCTTGGGAGGCTAGGACTTCAGCATCCTCTGGAGCTCTGCTTCACGAAAGCCCTGGGTCTCATCCTCAGCTTATGACCGGCTGTAGGAAACGAGGCTCTCCTGAGATGTGGCCCAGCAGTGGCTCTGGCTGTCACAGTTAGACTTTAACTGATGACACCCTCAGCTTTCCATTGTCTTTTTTCCGGGTGGCCAGCAGCCAGCCATCCCTTGTTCTCATACTGTCTCTTTTCCCTTACTTGTTCAACAGCTGCCACGTTGCGCCTTCCAGTGCACACCGTTCCATCAGGACGCCGTCCATCCTGACTCAGTAGTGCCTAAGTTTCAGTCACATGGCCCCAGCATGCCTGTGCTCACCTGCCACCAGGGATGCCATGCTCACTGCCAGTGACCCCGCTCTCAAGTCGTGTTTCAGGATCTGTTTTCTTGGACCGCCCCTGGTACCAGCTGTCGTAAAGCTGGGTTCTCTGGGATGCAGACAATGAGATCTGCATGTGGGAAGCCTATGGAGCCTTGTTTTTGGGATCAGCACCGCAGCCGAGGCAAGGGAGCAGGACAGGGTGGAGGGAGAGGTGAACTGTGATGCAGCGCGGGGAAAGCTTCAGCCGATGCCCCGCAAAGTCCTGGAGCTGGGATGGCCCTTCAGCATTGTCCTGAAATAGTCAGGGGCTGAGCCTTTATACCTCCCCCCTGAGCCGTCCGTGGATGCGGTTATCCCGAGAAGGGACAGGGCCTTGAGTCGGACAGCTCTCGGATTGTGAAGCAGTCTGCAGGCAAGGACTCAGCAGAGTTGTTGGACACCGACACTCCAGTAGCTGGGGAAACAGATGCTTCAGTCCTGGGGTGAGTGGAGGGAGGTGAAACTCCGGCAGTGTTCACGGCAGCCACCCAACACACCATGCTTGCTACCCATTAGAAGACTGGATAAGGAGAATACATAACTTATTTACAAAACAAGAGTAACTTAAAAAAAAAAAAAGAAAATGAAACCTGGAAAACTAGGAAAAGAGAAATCTTTTATCAAGGCTTTTGCTCTAATCTTTTGGGAGAAGGGGGTTTGATTTTTGGACATCAGTTTTTTTTGTTTTGTAAATAATTATTTATATGACTGTGCCAGGCCTTAGTTGAGGCATGTGAGATCTTCAGTTGTGGCATGCAAACTCTTAGCTGTGGTATGTGGGATCTTGTTGCCTGACCAGGGATTGAACCCCGGGCCCCTGCATTGGGAGGGTGGAGTATTAGCCACAGGATCCCCCACGGCAGTCCCTCAAATGCCAGGTGTTCCTTAGGCCAGGAGTCTTGTTTTCTGTAGTTGTATTATTAACTACAGTTGGAGAGCTGCCTGGTTTGTCAGTACTACCCACTGATCCCTGCAGGTTATAGGTATGAAGTAGTTTATAGACACTCAAATCACAAAATAATTTGAATGCTCATAAATTCCTACCTTATAACATCCCCCATCTTCTTAATTAATTTCCATTTATTCTTCAAAGTGAAAGTCACTCAGTCGTGTCCAACTCTTTTCAACCCCATGGAGCCCACCAGGCTCCTCTTTCCATAGGATTCTCCAGGCAAGAATACGGGAGTGGGTCCATTCCTTTCCGCAGGGGGTCTTCCTGACCCAGGGATCGAACACATGTTTCCTGCACTGTAGGCAGATTCTTTACTATCTGAGCCACCAGGGAAGTCCACTTATTTTCCAAGACCCAGCCCAAATGCTTCCTCTCTCAGAAGCCTAACTTGACACTCTCCTACCAGGATTAATCACCTCTGTGTTTGCATAGCTCTTTTCCCATCTTGGTTTTCCACCTTTATTCCATCGTGTTTATAGTCATTTGATAGATGGTGAGCCTACTTGTGAGAGGAACACAGAACATATGCTTGGCATATACTAAGATTCAGTAAATGTTCACGGACTGAATGATATTTCACTGCAATTTCTTTAAAATTTTCATAAATTTTCACTGAAACTTAAAGTGTTACTGGGTAGCTCAAGTTTTAGATCATATATTTCACATCTGGGTAAATGAAGCGCTAAGTCATTCTGACACTAGCCAAAAAAAGAAGATACTGGCAACAGAACCTACACATTCAGTTTCCTTTGTTTCAGTGATTTCCTGAAATCTACTCAATAATACTTTATCCAGAATCTTGTTTAATCTTGATGATGCATATTTCAAAGCTGCTCATATAAGTAACTCGAAGTCATCCTTGATGCTAAGATAAACCCTAAGTTTAATGTGGCAAACAACTTCTTTTTTCAGCAATCAGTCATAACTTCAATAGCCGTAATCAACCAGTCCCATCCACTCACTGGTATAGATTCTGGTATTTTCTCAAGTGTCTACAAGTCTTGGTGAGGAGCAAGATGGCAACACAGTGACATGGTAAGGAGCCTGGTAAACAAAGGTGGAACCACAGACACTCCTCTTCGGGTAAGATGTTCAGACGTATTACTGGAGTCCACACAGAGATAAAATACTACACAAATCCCAACAGCATTTTCCAAAGAATGCACGTAACTGCCAGTCTTACTTATCCACGCTTCACAAGGACTTCTAAATGTCTACTAAAAGTATTAGCTCGTGTTTCTTGGGCGCTCGTGTGCTGCTCTTGTAAGCAGGT
Source organism: Hydropotes inermis (assembly GCA_020226075.1). Taxonomy (NCBI): domain Eukaryota; kingdom Metazoa; phylum Chordata; class Mammalia; order Artiodactyla; family Cervidae; genus Hydropotes; species Hydropotes inermis. The sequence goes on from CM035291.1 coordinate 5,460,017, forward strand.
TACAGGCATACTCTCACAGATTTAACAAACGCAATACATATTTACATGATACTGCAAATTCCAGTTGGCTCAGTGGTAAAGAATCTGCCTGCTAATTCAGGAGACACAAGAGATGCGAGTTTGATCCCTGGGTTGGGAAGATCCCTCGAAGGAAGAAATGGCAACCTGATCCAGTATATTCTCGTCTGGGAAATCCCATAGAGCGAGGAGACTCTCAGAGTTGGGTGAGACTTAGTGACTCAGGATACACATGCAAGTCAGGCATGAGCTGGATTCCTGGTCTTCTCTGGGGAATCTCAGAATATTGAGGAGTCTTGGCTGGCTGTGTTCTCCTTTTAAACAAAACAAAAATTTCCAGCCAGATCTATTCTGAATAGTGTGTGTGTGTGTGTGTGTGTGTGTGCGCGCGCGCGCTAAGTCGCTTCAGTCATGACTGACTCTTTGTGACTCCATGGATTGTAGCCCACCAGGCTCCTCTCTCCATAGGATTTCCCAGGCAAGAATGCTGGAGTGGGTTGCCATGCCCTCCTCCAGAGGATATTCCAGACCCAGGGGTATAACTCACATCTCTAATGTCTCTTGCATTGGTAGGCAGCAGGTTCTTTACCATTAGTGCCACCTGAAGGATTTTTTAAGTGGAAAATAAGGTATACAAGTTAAGGGTACAGTTTCACTGTTATTTTAATCATTTATACAATCAGCATATGTTTACAACTGCCTAGTGTTGCTTGTCCTTGAGGAATTAGAGGGTTACTTTAGCTACTTCAAGCATTCAGGATTCCTTTGTCTTTCTGCATTTGGCTGGAAGGTAGGGCACGATTCGACTTCTTTCTTATCTATAGGAAAGAAACAAATCTATATCCATTTGATGGACGTACCTGTCCACAGAACAAATGGATCTAATCTTGCTAGTAAGAAGGGAGTGAATTGCTCACCTTCTTCCTAGAGACACACAAGCCTCTTGCTTAGAAGAGCACTAACTAGAACACTTGTAAAAATAATTTGCTTAAAAGGGATTTGGAAAACTGGAAACAACTCAAGTTCCAAAGGTGTTCTTTTCTCATGTAAATAACTGAGCCAAATGTGAAGGCGGGGCTAAGATGTGAAGGAGGAGCTAAGATTTACATGTCCGCAGGGCAGGAGCAACAGGAATCTGGAATTAGAACCATTGTTTAAATTTTTTTTGGCTTGCAGGATCTTAGTCCCCCCACCAGGGATCAAACTCATGTCCCCGTCTCCTGCACTGCATGGAGAATTCTTAACCACTGGACCACCAGGGAAGTCCGCAGCAGGAATTAAAAAAACGAGATTCTGAGATGTTAACACACATCTCAAAGGACAACATAATCACTCAAAGAACAATCCACATCCAAGAAATGTACAAAACCCAGAAATCTAAGTCACTTTTTAGGCATTCCATATTTCACAGTGCCGCCTCTATTTGGTTAAAGGTGCACTTGAAGCACACAGTTATGAGCTCTGTTCATGTAAATGGTCCCAAGCACAAACCTCTCTGCAGTCTTTTTTTTTTTTTAGTTTGCAAACAGCAGAAAGCTCTGAACATCTAATTTTTGAAATTCTTCTAGCTTTTCTTTTCGACCTTTGGTATTTGTATGTATTGACGATCTCTAAACCATTGCAGAAAAACACCTTGAAGTGTCAAGCTTTAAAAATGAGTCTTCTTTTCTCTTTCTCCTGTGCAGCTTGGATTATCTTGGCCTTGTCAAAATACATTCTCTAGTTAGAGGCTGGAAATATTCCCCTCCTGGCTCCAAAGTATTGATTTTCTTCAACACTCAGCTCTGTCAGTCAGCCGAAGGGGGTGAAAGGTGAAAGTTCACCCAGCACTGCTCGGCTTTACCTTCCTATTAATGTCGTGCCCTTTCCACATTTGATCAGTTTATGTGATTACCAATCACATACGACTGTTGCTGCCCCCTATTTTCCCTATAAGGAAACATTCAAGACATCGGCAGATATTCAAAGGCTTCCTGGGATGGACGCTGGGCATTTGAATAGGGCCAGTGATGGTAGAGTCAACTCCTTTAATGCCTGCCTGTTTCTTAAAGAAAACTGTATTGTTACATGATGATTGACTCAAATTCTTATCTGAAAATCAGAAAAGAACTACAGTCACTACTTACATGTCGAACCCTCTGTGAGCAATGATGACCTATTTTGTTTTTCTTGCTTCTTCCTGAAAACCAATTATACCCTTTACCTCAGGGATTCAAATTCAACTCCAAACAGAATATTAAGTGAAATGGATTTAATGATCTCAGCCCAGCCCCCCACACCAGGGCAGCCAACCCATGTCATCAAATCTGACGAGATATAATTTGGTACAATTAACAGTTTATTTAGGAGCAATTTAGGGTGGAGATAAAGCAACACGTATGCAATTCCCTTGCCCAAGCCACAGAGGGTGCCGTGGAGTCTTGGTAGGAGAGTTTGGTCGTCACTTCTGCAGCCCTGGAGGACTCCTCCACGGTCTGGCCTCCTCTGTGTACACGTTCACCTTTCTGGAAGCTGGCTTTCCAGGGAAATGAATAACCAAACAGAAATAGAAGCCTTAATTTAGTACCAAAGGTGGGGGAGGGGGAGGATTTCAATGGAGAATGTTTAAAAAGAATGCACAATGTTTTTAATGAGAAAAACAACCTTCAGTACAGTTTTATTTTAACACACATATGTACACAGGGACAGTCAGCACATTTAGAATCTGTTAAGTGGCGTCATCAAGAGGCATCTCCAGAGGCAGACGTTTTACTTCACATGCTGGACGCAGTGAGTTCAAGCATCACGTTTTCATACAGGTGTCACGACTGCGGCATCGTGAGCTCGGACATTACCAATGAAGCTACGCATACGCCTCTGCGTTCACAAGGGCAGGTCCAAGGACAGTGCCAGCAAAGTCAAGAAGACACCAGAAGCGGACGCCGGGATGACAATATAGCTGACCTCAGTGCTGAGACGTCTGAGCTGTGATGAAGTCTGCAGCTGTGGTTGCTCAAAGAGTCAGGGAGAGATGTGTGGCAATGAGAATGCAAATGCTAGTGAAGCAGTTAGAGGTGACTGTCTAACCGGCAGCCACCGTCCACCTCAGCGTCCTACGACAGCCAGGTTCTGCCCGCCAACAGTCACGGCCGTCTCTGCAGCCGGGGTGTGAGGCGGGCTGAGCCCCACTGCCCAGCTCCTCACAGCTTTCTTCTAAACCTCCGTGGGGTGTGCGCTCTGTTCTTTGGGGGTGGCCTGCCCACAAGTCTCACACCTTCCTCCTGATGCAGTGAACATTTTGTTTTTTTCAAAAAAAAACCCAAAAAACCTCTAAAGTAATATCTGTACTTCATCATTCCAAAGCAGCTTTGTAGTCTAGAATAAGTTAATCTTCATTTCAGTTCATAAGGTAAACATGGGCTGGGTATTTGCACTGAAGACTCGGGAAAATCACTGGAAAAATGAGAGCCCCCCGTGATCTCCTCGGGTTTTTCTGTCTCTATTGCACACAAGAGCATGCTCACCAAACCAACCAAGCCTACGCTGTATAGTTCTTAGTTTCTTCCTGGGAAGCTACATGTATAATCTTTATAAATACAATGTACATGCATGTGGCATAGATTCACTTTTGAAGAACACCTAAAGTCTAAAACCAAGGTATGGGATGGGTTTGCCATCAATAGACATGACATAAGTCTTATCGCTATGAAAGAAGTGTTCTAGGGGGCTTGACTTCCTAACATGTTCTTTAGAAGTCTGTTTCAATAAAACAGCAGCTGTATTTGTTCCTGGACTGTGATCATACTTTTCTGAATATTATATGAACTCTGTCAACCTCGATTTTTTAAAATTAGATGCTCCTTTTATCACTTTGGTTCCTTTGTAAACTTCATATTTTTTTCCTGAATTTTATAAATTGTTTTATATTTTTATATTTAATAAACCATTTTGCCTGATTAACCAATCAACAGCCAACCAGCCAAATTCCCAACTATATATAGATCAAGGCTGTTAGGAGCAAGTCATCAAAACATTATTTTATGGATTTTTTCCCCCCATTACTATGAGCAAAGAACCAGCATAATCTGACAGGAGGAGAAGAAAGTGCCCTAGTTACAGTTTACTTAGAAGTGTGATGAACACCCTCACTGCAGTGCTTGTTCAGATTGATTGAGAGCCCCCACAGGTGTATCGACAGCCAGCCCTTCGTGTCCTCTCTGCCATTTTATACCAGGGACTTGAGTACACGTGGACTCCGGTATCCTTGGGGGTCCTAGAACTAACCCCCTGCAGATACTGAGGGTGGCTATATACTCCTGAATGCCTGTGCCATAGTTAATGATTTTCTAGGACACTTGTTTAAAATAAATGTTGTCTTGGTTTTCCTTTAACTGGTCAGTAGTGGTTTGAAGGCTGAACTGTAACATGATAGCTGACATATGGGAACTGCAGGTCTGTGAAGTTTCTGGAAGGAAGGGATAAACTCTTTCTTAAAAAGATCTGTAGCTACAGACACAAGAATCTTCTTTTCAGGTGTAGGCTATGCTTCCAAACTTGGTTCTTTATGACAAAAGTCCATTTCAAAGATCAGTTCTAGTGACTGGATGATTATATTAACTAGATCGTCAGTAGTGATGATTTTTATTTTTAACTACTAAATATAGCATCACTTGAGCAGGATATGAGCATTTTGGAAGGCTGGGTGTCCAGGAAACTATTCTCCAGGAAAATCTGTGTGTGTATTTTCTCATTAATAGTCAATTGGTTAGGTGTTAATAAAGAAGGTAGTGGCTAAACCCTAGGAAATTAGACTGAGTAATTTCCAAGCAATCTCCCAGAAAGGAAAAAAAAGAGAGAGAGAGATCATGTAAACACAGAATCCTTCTGGTAAACGATAGCATCTTTTAGGAAATCCAAAGGAAAATAGTATCAATGATTAGGACTGCCACACGACCATAAAACCCAGTGTCGAACGACCAGGTCCCCACCCGTCCGGAGGTGGGGTTCAGCGCTCGGAAACTGCTGATCGGGGCTGGCAGTGCAATCACAGTGGTTAGTGATTTTCGGGCTTCCGGCGCACCGAGCAACAGGACCCAGCCGCCCTCCCGGTGCGGGGCTGGGGGTGGGGGGAGACAGGCTGGGGACACGCGGCCGGTCCCTGGGGCCGCCCCAGTCCGTGGGGGGGGGGGCGGGAGGACACAGACCCGCTCGCTGCTCCTGATGACCCCGGCGCGGGGTGGGGGGCGGGCGCCGAGGGAGGGGGGCTCTGGGCTTGGAGACCTGGGAGACGGCGCTCGCGGCCCGCAGCCCTAGACCATGAAGCGGTGCTCCTTGCCGTCGTGGGCCATGAGGATGACGTTGCGGTTGGACGTCCAGATGAGCCGGGCCAGCCGCAGCGCGTTGGTCGAGCCGGGGGAGGCGGGCTGCACCGGGGGCACCTGGTAGGTCTTGATGCAGCGCAGCTGGGGCGCCGAGTTCAGCATGCCGATGCTCCCCAACAGGGACGTGTTCATCTGGGGGACACAGGGACGGGGCGCGCAGGTCACTGAAGGAGCCGCTGCCCTTCCGCCGCGCGAGGCAGGCCCCGGGGACACAGCCCTGTGGCCACCCTCTCCTCCGTCACTGGATTCAGGGCCATGTAAGGGCTGATTCTCAACCTCTGAAGGGCTCCCTCCAGGGTGACTGGCAAGTGTTCTGATGCTGTTACAGAAAACGCATAAATCCAGAGAAGTTTTACCTGCTGCGTAGAACTGGACAGCGGGAAAGCCATCCATCTTTTTTGTCCTCTCTCTTTTTTAATGGCACTACCTGCTGTGGCAGGTTGTCCCGTTTTTTATTTTATTTTTGGCTGTGCAGCAAGTATGATCTCAGCCCCCCACCAGGGGTGGGACCTGCGCCGCTTGCACTGGAAGGGGCGAGTCTTCACCACTGGACCTCCAGGGAAGACTTCCGCCTTCCCCCCAACCATTTTTATGAAGGGAGCTAAGTGATATATTTTAATAAAATGGTTCAGTCAGACAGTACTTGGAAACTGCGGGTATTTCAAATGGCAGGCTTTTCTGGCTCTTTAGTAACAGTGCTCCCTGCACCCCCTGCAGAATGAGCCCCGAAGACCAGTCTGGGGCCTTGGTTGGAGAAAATGAAGTTAACTAGCAGACAGAATAACAGGTGAACCAGATCGAAACTCAAAACTCACCGCCTTTCCCAGCTCCACTGACCACACCTTCCCTCCTCACCTGCTTTAAACACATTCAGTTTCTGGAAAGCTCTAGTTTATTTTGAAGGAAAAAGCAAGAATCAACTACTTCTCAACACTGCACGTGGGGCCCACTGCTCTGCTGCTAAAAAGAGTACACTCTAATACCTTATCTGCAGGTTGTGTTCCATCAGGTGGTGATTTCTGCCTTTTCTGGGTGGCTTTTCTGGCTCTGACTGGAATGAGGTTCTCTTCATCCATTCGTGTAAATGGAAAATAATGTGGAGACTGAGGCTCATGAACAACTGTGCCTTCAGGTCAAAGTACTGAATGCTGAATGGCTGTTACCTAAGTGAACTGTCATCTGAGCGACTGAGTCTGATGAAATCTTTACCTTCTAAGTATTACCTAACCCTTTTTCGGTATTCATCTTTTGTGCTACTGATCCCTGAGTCCCGTGGCAGGCACACGGATGGTCAGGTCAGGAAAGTGGTCTTGGAAATGACATTGTTTTTCGCACTGATTTGTGTGCCCAGTTCTCTCCGGCAGCACCTCCACCCACATGGACGTGACACTCGGATTTGTGGGGGGCATGCAGACGATGCTCCAGGGTGTTCAGAGGGCTGACACGGGAAACCCGGGCAGCTCCTAGGACACTGAAGGTGTGTTACTGCCCTGTGTCCGGATCACTGCAAAACAGAAGCCATTCCTTTCCCTGGCCATTCTCAGCAGCGGGATGGTGTCAGGGGGTGTAAATCACACCATCTCTGGCAGGACGCGTGCAGGCTCTGCTGACATTTTCACAATTTAAATCATCTTGAGTAATAACCCTTTTAAGATGACTAATGTTACTGATTTTCCTGCATTAATAATAGTGCCGAACACAACACAGAGGTGAAAAAAAATCACTAGTGTACGAGGTCACATTTTAAAACCAAATGTATGATTATCATTAACTCTTTCTGTTAAGGGACGGTTAACATTTCAAGCCAGGAGGTGCCTTCTGGCCTCTTCTTAGGGACTCTTTCCTGTGTTCTTCTCTCCCTTTCCTAGAAACTCCATAAAATATAAAATCCAGGGCCTTATTGCTTTCGGGAGATCCCCAAATAGTTTAAATACAAATAATGATGGTGAGCTTGATTTGCTAGTTCTCACAGGTACAAAGAGTGACAGATCATCATCATTTACTTCTCTTACAGAACAGATCCAAACGATCCCACAAACCGCTGGTCAAAATGAACTGGCATCAACAGGCATACAGTGCTTTTAAAAAAAATCTAATTTCTCAGTTGATAAATAACTACAAAGTATTTTTCATTCTTTATGGATTTTCTATGAAAATATGTAGGAGGCTTGATTTCTGCTGGTGGCTCAAAATGCTAGGGGCGTCCAATAGACTCAGACACAGCCTTATTTTTTAATTCCTTCCTTCAGCTTTAGCCATGGACAAGAAATAGGTTGAAGGCAAAAGGGGATAGGAAGAGAATATCTTACCGGAATGTGATGGATGGAAAGATTCCCCCCCCCCAAATCCCATGATTATATCTGGGTTCTCCTTAAAAGTTGAGCCACCCTTCAGATGACTGATGGATGCCTTTGGTAGGGTTGAACAGCCTTCCTGCCTCAGAACAGGGCTATGTGAAATTCTGCAGAGTACATAATGATGATGGTAGAAAATGGTTGGAAAGATAAATATTCTCATGTTAACTATAATTTGGTGTTCTTCAGTCCATCCTTTTCCTATGATCTCTTTAAATAAGAGAGGAACCCAAAGTAGTAAGGGTGGGTATTAATTTTTCCAAAAAGTTCCATAAAAGAACCGTCACCAAAACAACTATTCATTCTGTAATTCAATACCAATATTTTCTTGACCAGAGACTGGCTACAAATTATGCTAAAGTAAAGGCAATCTGAGTCTTGAATGAATGGAAACTCCATGGAATTATATTTGGTCACCTTAGCTTTTTTTCTTTACTTCCAAGAAAATAAATCCTCATTATGAACAATTCAAGTCATAAAGAGAAGTATAAAAAAGAAAGCAAAGATCTCCTGAAATACCATTTTCCAGAGATAATCATTAACATTTTGGTAAACCTCTTTCTAGATCTCCAAGTCTATGTCCACAGAATGAGAAGTAGGTTGGAGGAATTTTACATAAACCAGCTCATATTAAAAGGCAGTTGGAGGGATTTCCCTGGTGGTCCAGTGGTTAAAGAGTCCATGCTTGCAATGTAGGGGGTGAGGGTTCGACCCCTGGTTGGGGAACTGGGATCCCATATACTGTGCAGCCAAAATTTTTTAAAAATAATAATAAATAAAGGCAGTTGGACAACCTGCTTTTTTCATTCAACAAAATGTTGAGGGCAATCTTTTTATGTTAACAACTATAGATGTACATCATCCTTTTAAAATGGCTGTATAGTAGTCTGGAATGGATGTAGGATGGAATAAATGGAGAACAAATGAAAAAGCACTACACATCTAATTTAGCATTAGCATTTCTGGAAAAGGATACTTACTTGTTGGAGGGTGGTGGTAAAATTTAGGTGAGAGATTTATGGTTGTATTTCATTACAAAGCTCTCCTGGTTCAAATACCAATGGATACACTGAAGTGCAATATTCAAATAGTAGGAATATGTTGTTGGGGAATCAAAGGGTTTAAAAGATTGCCAAATTACATCATTCAGCAGCTGAGTATGTAAAGTATCTAAACAGCAACAGTGGCATTTCCTTTCCCTTTAAAAATAATGCTTCACAAAACCAGTTCTGAGAAGATTGTTTTCTGAACACATAGATGCACAAACAGATGTAATTCATCAAAACAGGAAGTGTTTTAATGCTACTCTCAGTGTAAGTAATGCTGCATCCAAACCTCTTACTAAGTCTCACTTGAGCAATTACCCAGCCAGTATTTCTCATTAACACTCATTTCTCAGCAAAGATTTTAATAGCTGATGGCTTTTGTAAGGCTCTGTATTAATAAGGCTTCATTAAGTTTTCAAAATATATTGCAGTACATTTACTGGAATAATATAAAAGTATTATCATATATCACTAAACAATATGCATCTAAATAAATCAGCCAAGCCCATTTGGGTAGAGCAGTGGTAGAGTCCAACAATGCTTTCTGGACTCTCTTTAACTCAAATAAAGACCCTGCTATACTCCTGGAAGAGGTTTTACTCTATTTTCGTAAGAAAGGTGAAATGACGCTTCTGTGTCTTCTCCTAAGTTTTAAGACCAAGCTGGGTATAATTTAAGTAGGGAAGACCTGGGCTGCGTATTAAATTCTGACATTGGGATTGGAAGCAAGAAAGATGTGGTGTTGCCTGAGTTGCCTGGGTGTTCTGTCTGCTGAACACCCACCCTGCCAGTAACACAGGGTGGCCCCTGGAGAAGATGTCTGGCCAAAGGCAAGGAGCCAGGCGCCCTGCGGGCAGAGCCGCACAGACAGGTGTCCGGGGTGGAGTGCCCCTGGAGAGGTCCGGGGGCAACAGCACGAGCTGAGCTGGATGGAGCAAAGAGGTCATTTCAAGAAGACAGCATCTACAGAATGACCTCGATCTCCAGTGTGAAGTACATGCTGACCGTAATTCCATCAATGAGCTAGGCAGCAACTCTGATAAAAACAGAAAAATATTCAAGGAAGGCATGAATATATCCAGACAGAACCCTCAAGATCTAGATAAGGGGGAAAAGGTTCACCACTTAGACATTCAGGAAAATACTGAGGAAAGCTTCCCATCTGGTGAATTTAGGAGGAATTGGGCTTCCAGGCAGCACTAGCCATCAAGAACCTGCCTGCCAATGCGAGAGAGGCAGGTTCGATCCCTGGGTCGGGAAGATTCCTTGGAGGCGGGCATGGCAACCCATTCTAGTATTCTTGCCTGGAAAATTCCACGGACAGAGGAGCCTAAGGAGCTATAGTCCATGGGGTTGTAAAGAGTTGGACACAACTGAAGCAACAGCATGTATGCACGTATATAAGGAATTACATTTTCTTAGCAGGAAGAAAAATTGAACAACAAAATGGAGATCTGTTTTTGTTTGTTCCCAAGAAGAACGCACAGAGCAAACACAAAGCTCTGAGAAAGCAGGGACCCGTGGCTTCCTGGTTCCAGATCCCCAAGGCTTAGCCGGGCACCCAGGGCTTCTACACCGGCCATGCGCCGGATGAAGGGAGTTTCACCAGAATGTGCCTCTGGAATTTCAAGAGAACGGGAAACAAGGGGAAATGTGCATCAAGGGCGTCCAAGTACAGTTGGTGTCACAGAAACCAGTGTTGGCAGAAAGGAGCAATTGGCGGGGAACTGTCTGAAGAACCACTGCTCCGAGAGTTCAGTTCACGGACTCGCTGTGGGGTCTCACTAAAGTGAGTGTGAGCCCCGCAGTTACCCAGCGCGAGAAACGAAGACTGCGCGACATCTCTAAGGAAACAAGCTTAACAGGAGCCAATTAATATGCTGAAGACATGTTCTGGAGGAAAGGATAATGAGAAAATAAACTGGAAAACTAAATTAGATGAAAGTAGGAAAAGCCTGGGACAGATCTGGCAGTTGTCATGCTTTAATGGCATGGTGTTAATTGAGCAATTTATTGTATCTGTTTTACATTTTATTGGCTATTGATTTTTTAAAAACCATCATCAAGTTGTGAAGTCTTGTTTAAACTTTTATTTGTTTAATTTTTTTTTTTTTAGCCTTTGAAGTGATACACTGCCTCTCATAAAACATACTTGCATCCTAGGATAGGCAACAAAATTTTAAGTTAACTTGGCGGTGGGTGGGGTTAGTAATATTTAATTTTTTTGTAATTATCAGGAGTAAGGTACTTAAAAAGAAGATGGGATGGAGATTAATCACTGAGAATGAAACAAATTCTATTATAAAGCTCAGTTATTTGAATTAATTAATATTCATTTTAATCATCATTGAACAGAGGTATCCTTGTGTACTGCCAGTCAATGGTACTCAGATTTTTGAAAATGTTTTAACAGCTTGGGGATGAAGAGCATCATGTGCGAAATTCAGAACACAAATGAAAATGGGATAACACAAACGGGAGCATGAAGCTAACACGGGGCTGCTTTCCCCCCAAACCCCGTGCCCTATTGCCTGAATGCCTTGTGTAAATTAGCAGCCTGAGCAGAGGTGCCCACTGCTCTGCCCCGAATCCTGCCAGGCCAGTCACTGACCTTTAAAGGCCCCTCCTTCTCCCTGAACAAGCACCCCTCCCTGCCTGAAGACCCGGCCCTTCCCCCGCATCGCCAGGTCTCAGCTCAGGTGGTCCTGCCTCTGTGAAGCCAGCCCGCAGCCTCACTCCCAGGCTCCCCCAGGACTGTAGCTGCATATTTACTGTGTCTCCCTCAGACTGAAAGCCCTGTCAGGGCAGACCCCGCCTCCTTCTGGGCTGCTGTGTGCTCAGCAGACCCTGCGCGCCGGCAGCTGGCCCGCCATCAGCAAGCAATAAACACTCAATGTTTGTTGAAGGAAGGGAGGGCGGTCACAAGGAGGCCTTGGTGTGCAGGTCAGCAGGGAGCCTCCGCCAGCAAAAGTGGACCATGCAACAGACGTCAAGACCCTGTAGCATCTACGCTTACCTGCCAGAAGGAAATGTGGCTATCCGTGTTCGAGTAGGTGGCAAGATAGCGTCCATCTGGGGCGAAGGCCACTGCAGTGATCGGTCCCTTGTGTCCATGGATCGTCTGAAATAAAAGTACGAGCCGCTCACTGTATGCAAGCAGAGAACTATTGCACCTAAACATGCAAATACATTCCAAGTTGAACAAGTACGTCATGGATTACGTTCTTTATTTACAAACTTGTTGCTGTTCAGTTGCTAAGTCATGTCCGGCTCTCAGCAACCCCATGAAGTGCAGCACGCTATCTCCCTGAGTTTGCTCACCATCTCCCTGAGTTTGCTCCAACTCATGTCCACTGAGTCAAACTTAGCTTAGAAAAAGAGGAAAAGCAACTGAAGTTCTCTCACTGATTCATCCAGGGGCTTTGACCTTGTTCTGGGGAGTCCACCCACTTCCTACTTGGGAGGATATAGCATGAGTTCAAAGGAAGAGCAGATATTAATGGGCAAACCAATGTGTTCATCTGTTTATGTCTATTTGAGGGAAGAATTTTACAGTTAATTAAGAAAGTTAAAAAAGTTAAAAAAACTGATCACCAAATCTATCCAGGAATTTCATCTGTAAAGAAAAACAACCAAAGCTCTATCACATAACATCTCTGCTCTGGAAAGAGTCAAAAACAATCATTTCAACCCTTTATTTATTTTTTTTTTAAACTTATTTATTTATTTGATTGCATGAGGTCTTAGTTACAGCACATGGGATTTTGTTCCCCGACCAGGGTTCAAACCCAGGCCCCCTGCATTGGAAGCACAGAGTCCTAGCCACTGAACCACCAGGGAAGTCCCTAACCCTTTAATAATTATACATTTTTCACGTTGTATGCTTCATTTCCCACCAATAACACTATGTTTAAATGCATATGGCTGCAATTAGTACACATGCATGCACGCATGTGTTGGAGGTTTGAACACACATATAAATCAAATGCCATTAAAAACAGGTTAACAGGGATCATTTTGAGCCTCTGCCAAATAGCTATCATTGATTTAACCACAAATTAAAAAAAAAAAGGATGTGGTATTTTAGACTCGGTCTCTGAGTAAAGGTCTTTACTAATAAAAAATTACACTCATGTCTAATGATATTAATAGTTACCGAAAATACTGGGATACTAAACAAATTAGCATAACAGTGTATTAATATATCTGCACAAACTATTAAAGGTCATATCTCCACTACATGAACCAATATTCAGTCTGGTCACAACTGGAGGTCGATTGCCTCTCTTGGTCTAGAAAGGATGGGGAAATATGTTCCCTTACACTAAGGCAAACCAGGAAGGCTTGTTTCCACCTGCATCTTGAGTCTCGGTCAGCGCCGCCCTCACACCCCGCCTTCCACAGCTAGACTGTAAGTTTCAGTAGGACTCTCCTCACAGTTCACATCTGAATGATTACAACGAGGAAGGGAGAAAGGGGACGGGGCTGGGGGTACACGCGTGTCCCTCTGTGCTTTCAGCTTTTGCTCTTTCCTGTCATTAGACAAGGAGCTGTGGGGATCCAAAACAATGCCTGTTTTCCACACTCAGGAAAAAAAACGTTACACTGGTAGCATTGGGCTTTGGGCTGGCAGAGGACACTCTCTGGGTCAGACTGCCTGCCCTGTGTTTGGGCCACTGCTCACCGTGGGCCCTGGGGCAAGTTATTTATATTCCCTAACCTAGAACGTGCCCACGCCAACAAAGCAGAGACAATGACGATGACGGTGGTGGGGATGATGGTACTGACAATTCCTGCCTCCAGGAGCCTTGTGAGGATTAAATGAGTTTGCGCGTGCACAGACTTCTGCACGACACATGGCACATAGTAATCTAATGAACACTCTCAATACCTGCGTTGGCCCTCTTCTAAAGACAACCAGATGTACATACTTGAAAGTTGCTAAGACAGTCGATCTTAAGTGTTCCCACCACAAAAAAAAAGAAATGGTGGTTACGTGATGGGAGGGAGGTGTTAGATAACACCAGGGGGGTAACCATATTGCAATATAGAAGTGTGTCAAATCATCATGTTGTACACCTTAACCTCACATGGTACATGTCAGATATATCTCAGTAATGCCAAAAAGAGACTAGACCAATGTAAGCAATCCCATAAATCACTTATTCAAGTACTCCATTTAATGAAAAAAATAAATAAAGCCCTAATCATATATGAAACAAGATTATAGATATATTGGGTTTGGCCTGTAAAATGGTTGTAAAATATATTTTCTGAGCCTATACTCTAATTCATCAAACATCATTTAAAATCAAGATTTCCAGCCTCTTCTGAAACAGCTAGGATTGCCTCCACCCTGGCCACCCTGGGCCCATGTTTGCCTCCGACACCATGGGCCTGGCTGAGCTGAGGGGGCCCTGTGGCCTTGTTGGCATTTGCTCTCAAGTCACCAGTCCCAGCCCTGACTCACGCGGGTCTGGGTACACACCACCCACTGCCCGGCCCTCTTATTTCCTGTCTGGTCCCTCACGGCATGGAATGCTACCTCCCTATTAAAAATACTTGATTCAACATAGTTTCTTCGATGCTCTAGGGTCCTGGCATGCATCTCAAGTGTGAGCACGCTGAGAGCTCAAATAAAAGCTTGCCCTGCTTGCAAATCCCCCCCATCCCCAAAAGCCCAACTCTGTACGGGTGGATTCACCCCTCCTCCTGGAGTCTGGGCCCCTAAATCTCAACACAGGATGATAAGCCTGCCTCGTTCCGGTGAGCATCCTTCCTTAACCAGCAACCAGAATGTGCTTCAGACGGTAGCAGAGTGCAACAGTGCGTGGGGTGTAAACCAGCACTTCCCAAAGGGTGCACTAGCCCGACGGCCTCCTTCACGTGCCTCTCTGTGAGGCTGGCTAAGACAGCTCTGCAGAAAGCCGGACACACAGGCTCCTCATGTTTCATATCTTCATGTGTGTGTTGAGTTGCTCAGTCATGTCTGACTCTCTGACCCTTTGGACTGTAGGCCGCCAGGCTCCTCTGTCCATGGGATTCTCCAGGCAAGAACACTGGAGTGGGTTGCCATTGCCTTCCCCAGGGGATCTTCCTGACCCAGGGATTGAACCTGTGTCTCCTCCACTGCAGGCGGATTCTTGACCACTGAGCCCTCTGGGGAAGACCATTATATCTTCATCCTTTATAGTATTGAAAATATCCACTTGAATACTTCTATGTCAGTTCAAGACACCCTTCATTATGTTATATAGTGTCTCTAACAGAAGATCCTATGAATTAAGTTCAACTTGGAATTGTCTGCTAGGAAAATATTTATCTTTTCAAATAAATTTTGTTGCTTTCTCTTATCATGCAACGATAAGTACATAATCTCACACGTACCTGCTTTCCTGCCAGGAAACTCAGAACTAAATTTATGCTCATTCTAGCCGTCTAGTAATAAATACTTCCCTCCTCATTTCACTAATCACAGTCCTATTTTCCTTTATTGTTGTTGTCAACATTAGGTGCTAAGCTTAATGCGTTAGTTTCTTTAAACTCTGCTTTGAACAAAGGAGGACTACTTTTTAGATCAGAGCACATCAACATACACACACACACCCCCACCCCGATCCTGCTAGGAGCCCCACAGGCGCACATACACACACATACACCCCGATCCTGCTAGGTGCCCCACAGGCGCACATGCACACACACACACACACCCCAGTCCTGCTAGGTGCCTCACAGGCGCACACGCACACACATACCCCTACCCCGATCCTGCTAGGTACCCCACAGGCGCACATGCGCACACACACACCCCCACCCCGATCCTGCTAGGTGCCCCACAGGCTGTCTTTCAAAGCAACATAGAGCAAAACCACTGGGTACTGATGGCAGCATCGGCTGATGGACAGACCTGCAGTCGTATAAGAAAACAAGTACCACTCACGGTAGCTCAGGGAAGCTCACTGTTTTTAAATGGTCAGTACATCTGGTGAGTTCACTACAATCTCAGCCTGAGAGGTCTCCAGCCCCCACTGCAACAGAAATGCTGCCACTGTCTTTTGTTGCGGGTCTCTGAACTTCTCCCAGACCGGTGCGGGCACCCCCTGAGCTGACTATAGCCTCTGATGTCTTTTGCTGGGGGTCTCTGAACTTCTCTTGGACCAGTGCGGGCGCCCCCTGAGCTGACTTTAGCTTCTGATGTCTTTTGTTGGGGGTCTCTGAACTTCTCCCGGACTGGTGCGGGTGCCCCTGAGCTGACTTGAACCTCCACTCTGGCGTGATGCAGCTGTGTGCAGATGGCAGTGAATGTGAAAGCGCTTTGTGATTCCGCACATTTAAGGGTTTGGGATTGTAAACGCTCAACTAGAAAGAACCTTTTCCCCAAACAACAGGTTTCCAAACAAAAGGAGGTCGGGTCTGCTTTTTAGATGTGGGTGAGTATCATAGCCCTTGTGATACGTTTTGTCAGAGAAGTTGCTGTCTTAAAAAGACAGAAATGGAATATAAAGAAATTAATATAATTCAAGAAGTGCTATGAACAATAAAAGAAATCAAGCAATTATCCCTAGCAGGAGACAAGAATGCTGAATTGTTGAACACCCTCCCCCGCATTTGCTTATAAAGAAAAGGAACTGAGAAGCAGGATTCATACAGAACACTGCTTCCATGTGCCCGATGGTTTTTAACAGGCACGTTCAGGGTGCTCCGCAAAGGAGTATAATTAACCCTGTCATACAGGGCAGGAGAGACACGGATTTCCAAAATGATTTGGCCAGCATCGATACAAACTAGTGCGGCCTAGAATGTTCTCTTTAAAACTGCTGTCTCTTCCTGTACTACTTGCTATTCAGCTTCTGAACGACAAACTGGAGAACTGAAACCAAAACATAGGACCCGTTCAAAGAGAACACCTTGTATTAATTTCTAGGTCTCGTCACTTTTTTTAAGGGGAGGGAAAAAGCCCAGGCAAACAAAATTTCCTCCTTTTAACATAAATTCTAAAGAAAGGATGTCCGAGAGTAGGTACAATTTTGCTACCATGAACACCATCACAAGGGAAAGATGTTGACTGACCCGTGTATTTTATATAACACTTATTAAAGTAAAAAAAAAAAAGAAAGAAAGGACTTTGAACTCCGCAGCCCCAGGTTCTGCCAGGCCCGAGAGGGCAGATGGCCTTCCTGCTCACAGGCCTTCTCGGGGCGTGCAGGCCTGGCTCTGGAGGAGCCGAGGCAGCTGGGATTTGAGGGGTGACTGCGAGGCTTGCTGAGCTGTGTGTCCCCAGGGGGCTGCACATGGTCTCTGAAATTCCTATGAGTACAACTGTGCCTTTGCCTGAGGCATCTCCCTGGCCTGTGCCCCGGCAGAGAGCAAACAGGACCAACTTGCTCTCGTGAGGTATCGGTACAAGCGAGGCAGGGGGCTTGAGCTCAGGCTGAGAATGGATGACGTGTCCCTCTGTGTGCAGAGGCAGGAAACAGCTGGGGTCAGGCCAGAAATACAGGGAGGGAGCGCCGAGGAAGTGAGGATAAGCTCCAAGAAGGGGAGGTAACAGCAAAGACCTACAAATGCACACATTTTCCCAGTGTGTGTGCTCAGTCGCTGGTTCATGTTTGGCTCTTTGGGACCCCATGGACTGCAGCCCGCCAGGCTCCTCTGTCCGTGGGATTCTCCAGGCCAGAATACTGGAGTGCGTTGCCATGCCTTCCTCCAGGGGATCTTCCTGACCCAGGGAATCAAACCCAGGTCTCCCGCACTGCAGGTGGAGGGGAAGCGCTGCTGGTCCCTTAGTGATAACAAATGACAGGCACTTCCCTGGGGGTCCCGGGGGTGAAGACACCACACTTCCACTAGAGGAGGCACGGGTTCTATCCCCGGTCAGGGAACTAAGATCCCCACATGCTGCAAAGCTTGGCCAAAATATAAAAACAAATAAACATACAACCACCAAAAACCAAGCAAGGCTAATAAGTGAGGTTCAGGGCACACTTGTGCATGATGCACCAACCAAACATTTGGCATCTCCTCCCTGCCGCGGGCACAGTCAGGAAAGGGTGGGTGAGGAAGCTGGAGCAGGCGGTGCTCTGCACGCCTTTCTGACACCCCAGCATGGGCTGCTGACTTCAGGGCTGCTCGGCAGGGAGAGACAGGGTCGGGGGACACAGAGGCATTGCGCTGACGGACGGCTTTGTTTGTAGGTCAGGGAAGAGCTCGTCGAAAAAAGGGCCATTTCCAAAGAGTTGAAGAGCTAAGAATTAATCACGCTGAAGAAATAAAACTCCCTCTTTCTTCTCTCCGATGCAACTGATTTGTGAAAACTGAGTTAGGTACTGAACGTTCACCTGCTCAGGGAAACACATGATTTAGGCAGATGATAATATATTTTTAGAAAGTCTCATCTACAGCCAATTGGAAGGCTGGAGTAAAATTTAACTTCCACTTTAGCCTCCACTGAGCCTTCTGCTGCCTTTTTGTGGGTGTGATCTTATGGCCGAAAGACGTGGCCAGCGACACTGAGAGGCCACCCGTTCTTTTCTGAACATGAACAGGGCTGCCTTAAAGCAGGTTGGATGAAAGTTCATTCTGTTTTCAAAGCTTCTCTCTTGAAAAGATTCCAAACTGTCCCCTGAGGGCCCTTTTCTGTGTTTAATGGTGTGTGCTGTTAGGAAAGTTTTCCTTTTTGCAAATCTAAATCGAGAAGGCTGTAGTGTAAGCCTGACTCCTCAGCTCCGGCCTCAGGAGAGATGAAGAACAGCTGGTCACCAAGCTTGTGCTCGCCTTTTTTTTTTTTTCCCTTGGCAGCAAAGGCATGCGAGATCTTAGCTCCCCGACCAGGGATCAAACCCGCACCCGCTGTGATGGAAGCCTGGAGTCTTAGCCACTGGGCTGCCAGGGAGGCCCCTGGCCATCAGTCTCAGCGTGGGAGCTTGTCACCAACCTGGACGCTGAGCCTGCAACTTGCTCCTTCGCTCCTTATTTATTGTTTATTTTTACGATTAAAAAAAATTTAGTGACTATGATACAACCTTTGCCTTTCAGAGCTCATCTTCCAACTCTTCAAATAATTTCTCTTCAAATATTTCTTCAAATAATTTTCTCCAAGCTTTCAAATCGTGACCTCATAGAGCTGGACGGTGTTGTAAGGGTCAACCACATCCTCACAATGCGGGACACAGAACCGGACCGAGTGCCAGAACCAGGCAACGGGCTGGCACCATGGTTGCTCATCACAACATGTGTGAGGCCAGGATATGCTTAATTTTATCACAAAACTGCAGCTGGCTCCAAAACCTGGTAAAGTTGTTGGCACGCAGATGCCTGATGCCCACAGCCCCACACGTGTGGGGAGAGGCAGTGTCCCTGAGCCTGTGGCAACCGTGGTAGACGAAGGAAAATGAGGGGCCCGGCTTGCTCTCACTGGGGACACAAAACACAGAAACCAGAAATGACCAGAATGAAAGCGGATGGGAAACGCGCTCCGAACGCACGCCAGCACTGAAGACAGCTCCGCACCTCTTGCTGGCTGTCCTCTCTGCTGCGGTGTAAGCATGTTCACCCAGATGCTGCCCTTTGGTGGTTCTACAGTGATTTTCAACAGAGATTTGAGGGCTGAAAATGGATTGTTTATCTCTGTAATTTCTTTTCTTGATGGAGGGCTGAGCCGATGCTTTTTTTTTTTTTTCCTACGTTACGCCAACTCTATATTAAGAGAGTCAAGCCACTGTGGCATTTTTCAATCCAACGGGTACCGGAACGATTCAATGAATTATTTTCTGTCGCTATCTAATTGAAAAGAATATACATTCAGGGCAAAAGACAAGCAGATTTGGTATCATTTTAACATCTTAATGGAAAAGAGATCTAAGGAGAAATATAATAAAAGTCTGCTATCTTAGTTTTCTTATAAGATGAAATGCCTCAAGTAAACAGACTCTGTTCCCTAAAAACAGCTGCAGCATTTACTGTGCATTTTCAGTTACTGAAAGCTACTTCAACGTCACCTGGGGGTAAACTGGCAGACATTGGCGAATTAAAGGCGTCTTTGATATCTACATATTGGTGACCCTTAAGACATGGGCAGCAGTTTTGAAACTTCTTTGTGGATGATTGTAGCCAGCATGCATGCGCACGACACTTTCCCAGGAACAGTAACTCAACAGACGCTCACGGCCGCTTCACTCCTGTCATTCGGGCATTAGTAAGAATGTCAGAATTTTAGGATATTGAGGCTGATGTTTCCACTCATATCAACTGCTATCAAAATTAAACTTAAAAACGCAGATCTACAAATGAACACATAAAGTGACCATTAAAGTAAACAGCTGTTTTCAGATCTTAAAATATTGTAGCCATCATAACAGCAATCTCTATGAAAAAAAATATGTACTGGTTTTCGGGGGTTATTCCTGTCTATTCAACTGAGGAACTTTTTCAGATTCAAATAAATTTTCTGTAAGCCTCATCGTTTATGTCTAACTCTTTTTTCCTCTTTTTTTTGCTACAGATAATTAGGTGCTGACCACGTGTGCACCTGCACACAAACATACATCCCTCTTCTGGTTTAATAGAGCGAATATTTTCAGGACAAAGTAATATAAAAACACCAACTTAGATGATAATAACTGATATGTCCTTTCTTTATGTGCTAAAATGATCCATTTTATAGAAATGTCACGCGAGTGTATGCTCCTTGGTTCTTCGTCTCATCACAACAAAAATTTGGAGTGACGGACATTGAAGCCCTCTCGGCGGGTCACAGCTCTCGGAGGACAGACAGTGTTATAGCTCTTAAATAAATCAGTGTTACAGCTCTGTTTATTTAGATAATAGCAGGAAAATCCACCTTAGAGGCGTGAGGGCACGTCGATCCAAAGACGCTAAGAGAAGAGCGCCCCATCACGCGGGAGAGAGAGAGAGGAGGGCTTTGGCTCCTCTTTTATGTTTCTCTGTCCCTGGGCCTGTCTCATGTGAACTGGGCCTAGGCAGGAGCGTTGTCTGTTTTACCTGAGGTTCTCACTCCCGTCCTCGGGCCTTCCTTTGTTCTATTTTCATGGGCTTTCCTTTCCAGGTCTTTTAGCCACCGCCATTTTGGACTCTCTTTCCCTATTCTAACTACCTAACAGAAATATCCTTTGAAAATTATGTTTGCCAAAAATCCCAAGCATCACAAACTTGCAAATATCTTGTAACACGATCACCACCATTTCTTGGCTAATAAAATGATGGTAGTATGTTTGGACTATGTGTGTGAGACTCTCAAGCCCAGTAACAACAACAGAATTAAAAAAAGGTACACACATAATTCCAACCATAACATTTTTTCTTATATGTTAACATTTTAAACTTTCATACTGAAAGATTATTTATGGATCTTCAAACACTGAGTGCCTATATGATTTAGATAATGTGCTTCAGGTTCAAATAAAAGGGATAGTGGATGAATTAATTTTATCAACTATTCACATTGCTGGTATGAAATAATTATAAGACATTTATTAAAGTATAACTTTCTGTAGCTTTTAAAATACACAAATATTTTTTATAGATCTCACACCCAAAGCTAAATATTTTTGATCATACTTTTAATATAATTCTATTCAAATATACACTAGAAGTCTTAAAATGAACAAACTTTTGCCTTTTTATTCTTAGACTATGAAAATTTTGTTAAAAAAAAAAGAAATTCTGTTGTTAAATATTAAAAGGATTCCTGAGAAATCAGGCCAACATAAAACGGCTATGTAAACTTTCAAAGAAGGCAGAGGAGAGTATACTGTCAAAGGTAATACTATGCCACAAAACTATATTCCAATAGCTTCCACTTAAGAGTTCCTGCAAGACTTCAGGCCTGTCCACAGCAGCCTCAGTAGACACGCGTCCACGGGAACCAAAGGGGACAGCAATCGCATCACCGAGGAAACGTCCACCCAGATGGACCTCACATTTCGCTGCGTTCTGATTTGGGTCAAGGTGAACACAGATGGTTATGGCTAGAGCTTTAGGACAAGGCCTTCACACACCTGCCCTCTTGGCTGTCTCTGGCCTGGTACAGGGCACGCTGATACAAAACTGTCTGACGCAGAATGCACTAATATGGAATTTATTTTTCAAATCACATTTCAAAAGTACCTAATATTTTCATTATTCCAAAAAGAGAAATGACTTGAAAGTGGTAAAGAAACCTAAAGCATTATATACATTTCTAAAATTGATATATGTATCGACCAATATGTTACTGTATCTTTTGGCTCATATTTTGGAGAATGACAGTGTATATACACTAATAGACAATACAGATTCAGGAATTGTATACTTTTATGGGTTGTTTTTATGCTTCTTTAACTTATTAAAACATAAAATTAGATTTAGTCTGGAACATAACCTAATTAGTTGGGTTATTAATTAATTACAAGGTATATTTCTTTTGTTAAGTCACGAGACGCAAATTTAGAACACGATAAAATCATCCTCCTATCTTTGATGTATCACTCCACATGTGTCATATTAAAATAATAATAAAACAATACAATAATATACGTAGGATTTTCTTTTTTCACAGAGCAATTGCAGTCACTAAGGTCAAATAGCATCAATACTACTTGCTAGTCCTGACTTATTCTGAGACGACCTCATGTTTGCCTAATGGGTTAAAGTTTATCCTTGTTTGTTTTAGAAGTGGGCAAAATCTTCGGAGACACATTTTGTCTCATATGAGACACATATTGTAAAAATAAGGATGATATATGTTTTTCCTAACTCATGGGATTTAATATTCTTAGGAGAAATGTACCACAACAAGTTTAAAATGTTTATCAAGAATTTTTTATGTTCTAGGACCTGTGTTAGGTATCCGTAGAAAGATGAGATATAACCCCTGTCCATGAATTAAGCAGGAGAGACGGACAGGTTGACAGTAAGCAACTAGTATGTAACAGAAAAACTGGCATGCCAGAATGTGTGTACGGTGGCATGGAAATAGACGAACAAGCAGCAATTTCTGTTCAGGGCTAGGAGATGTTAGAACAAGGTACGGCGAGAAGATGGTGGTGGAGTTGGTTTTTGAGGAGAAGCCGGCCTGCAGGACAAGACCTGATGCCAGCAGGCAGGTGATCGTGGACAGGCCTGGGAGAGTGCAGATGTGGGCGAGGTCTGGGGACACCGGCACCCTTGCGCCCCTCTGCTAGCAGAACCGTGAGAGGCTGGGGGACGCGGGGAGAGGGCTTTAGAGATGAGGCAAGGAGCTAGCTGTGGCTGGGTGATACACCACCTGTTGGTTGTGCTAAGAACTTGGACTTAGCTTATAGTTCCAAACTCCACAGGGAGTTCCCCAAAGTTTTTAAATACGGGAATAGTCAGATCAGACCAGTTTCAGGAAAACTGGCAGAGAGAGGGGAGAGAAATTAGGAAAAAAGGGATGGTTTGGAGGCAAATACAGGAGGTAAGTTAGGAGCTGAATGAAGACTGGGATGCAGGCAGGAAGAGAGGTCCAGCTGGACAGGTGGTGATGCTCTTTCCTGGACAGAGAAGCATAAGAGAAAGAAAGTGCTCTAAAAGCACTTAGTGGGGAGGGAAGGGTCTGTGGGATGTCATCTGGGGGAAATAATGAGCTGAGTTTGGAACATGTAGGTATTAATGTGGAGGACCTGAGCAAGTAGTTAGAAATATGTCAGAAAATTAGAAAGAAAAATGTGGAATGCAGGACAAGCTATATGGAAAGGAGAGACAGATTTGGGAGTTGTTAGCACACAGATACACGTTGAAGGCATATATCCTACACTTGGCACTGTTCCTGGCACAAGCCAGTCTCTCCATGAATATCTGTCAAATGCATGAGTGTAAGGGGCTGAGATAACCCATGAAGAGCCGACAGAGTAAAAAGACCAAAGGGTGTGGCTGAAATGACAGAGGACGCTGCCATGTAAGGGGTGGGCAGAAAAGAAAGGGCTGGTTTATTCTACAATTTGTAGATTTGAAATCTCAAAGTTCTTAGCTAATATTTTTAAATGAAAGCCTTCAAAGTTGTCCCCAGCATACAAGTCACTTTTTAGGTAGAGAATTTTGTGATGAGTCACTGCAGTTAATACTTAACAAAATTGCTTTGACGTTTGATAATATTTTATCTTTTAAATAATCACCCTTTATCAAGTAGTAACTATTTAACTCAGATCAGGAAATAATTTATTAAAAAGGCAGGTTGCTAGGATCAAAAGCATATATTTGAATTAGAATTGAACTTCTAATTTCAAATGACCAATACTAATTAACTGACAACACTGACAGTCCCATTCCTGTAATTTTAAATTTGCTTAAATTTCATCAGTTATCCACAGATACTGGTATTTTAGAAGGGTCATTACATAATAGGGCTAAGACTTCTTTGAATATAATTATAAAAAGACAAAAATATATACTATTAAAGGGAAAGACAAAAGGGATTTAAAATGGAACTTGTTATGTCTTTGCATATGTGAGTGTATGCAAATACACACACGTGTATTTGGCTACTCACTTTGATATACAGATCCTTTTCAAAAATGAAAGGAGAAATATTTTAATCAAGCTAATGATTTATAAAGACTCATATTAATGATCACAGTCACCAATTTTGTTCTGATAGAACTTTCACTGATTTAGTAGATTCATAAACTAGGATCAATGCAAGATAAATCAGATAATTTACCACTAATTATAGGGCTTCCCAGGTGGTGTTAGTGGTAAACAATCTGCCTGCCAATGCAAGAGTCATGGGTTTGATCCCTGGGTTTGGAAGATCTCCTGGAGGAAGAAAATGGCAACCCACTCCAGTATTCTTGCCTGAAAAATTCCATGGACGAGAGGAGCCTGGTGGGCTACAGTCCATGGGATTGCAAAGATCCATGGAGTCACAGAAAGTTGGATGCTATTGAGCACACAGAGTCATACAATGCATATGTAGGCAAGCATTCCCTATAGTTTGGTCAAAGAGAATTCACTTACATGAAAAGGAAAATGAATTAAATATCCTCTTGCTGAGACTAAGCTCTATAGGAGTATTCATTTGATACCCCTAGAGTGGGAGATATGCTGCTTGAAACCTTTTATATAGTTAATGCAATAACACTGCCTAATGATAAGGCAAACTAAAAGGGCAATTCATTATAAAAACCAATATTTGGACCATCAAACTCTTTAGCACTTAATAAGCAATTAATATTTGTCAATGAAAAAATGTTTTGGTAACACAAGGTGAAAATCAATACCACTAGCCCACTTGTTGCCCTCTCCGGCACTGACAAGCTACCCAAACCACTGTTTTGATGGTTTAATTTATGTTCTTCACAAGAAAACAGGAATCCTTTAAAGCTTTCTGTTTCTAACTCAGAATGCACTTTGTTACTAATCTGCTTATAACTGCTATCATGTATGTAATGCACAGATGTGTGCCTTAAAATAACATTCTATGCCTTATAAAGGATACTATTAAAAGCATACTTAATAGTATACACACTAATTTTATCCACCCTGGAGCAAAACTGAGCAAAAGCATATAAACCTCAAGCAAAAGCCTTCCATTTAATACAATACTTTCTTTTTTAGGAGCAAGTATATAAAGAAGGCAGTTTGGACACATGTCTGAAGGCTTAACAGATTATATATATGAACTCTGCAAAAATGGTTTTTAACAAGTGTATCATTTTTGTTTTGGGCAGTTTCTTTCTTTCTTTTTTAAAGAGTAACACACACACAAAAGAAATGAAGAATTACCAATAACCTCACCACTCTTTTTGAAGTACCTGTTATAAAACTGAAACCCTACTCAACTATTTTTACTAATCAGGTCCCATGCCTCAGAAGAAGTGCCATGAGCCCTGTGGGATACATCCTTCAAGATTTTCTATTAACTTGTCTTTGAAATCATAAAATTTACCAGCTTTTTTTTTTTCTTAGTATGAAACATTGCTATCCCTCTACATTATTTTTTTTTATAAAGATATCTGTTCAGAGACAAGACTAGGTGGATCATTTTAAATGCTAAAATAGTGCACCATGTGATAAGTTTATGCCACCCCTATTTACTTGTTTTTTTAAAAAAGAGAGAAATACTATTTAACAAAGAAACACTATTTAACACATCTAGTTCCTTCCATAGCTTGGAAAAGACAGAGACTCACCAATCATTTTTGTAAAACAATAAAATAAATAAAAGGCAGGTGTGCTCTTTCAAAGGGGAAGCTTCTTTCAAAAGGCAATACTACGGTTGAAGAAACATTTAAAAAATAATACTGTGAGAGTTGGACCATAAAGAAGGCTGAATGTCAAGAAATTGATGCTTTCGAATTGTGGTGCTAGAGAAGACTCCTCAAAGTCCCTTGGACAGCAAGGAGATCAAATCATCAGTCTTAAAGGAAATCAACCCTGAATATTCATTGGAAGGACTGATGCTGAAGCTGAAGCTCAATACTTTGGCCTGCTGATGTTAACAGCCGACCTTGGAAAAGACCCTATTGCTGTGAAAGATTGAGGTCTATAGGAGAAGGGGATGACAGAGGATGAGATGGTTGGATGGCATCACCGACTCAATGGACATGAGTTTGAGCAAACTACAGGGGATGGTGAAGGACAGGGAGGCCTGGTGTGCTGCAGTCCATGGGGCCACAAAGAGTCAGACTTGACTTAGTGACTGAACAACAACACTTTTATGGTGAATGTTTCATTTAACAGTCAATTGAGATAGATATTTAGACATGGCATTGTAGAATAAGACGGCACTAAAAACCACAGATTTTAAACTTCTCATTATTCAGGGGTCAGAGTTTAACACTGCTTTAACATGGAACTTACACTACAGAGCAAACCAGTCAGCCTGAGAACAGTCTTAAAACCACCTTCACAGTGAAGGTTTGAGTTAATAGAGAACAAAAAAGCACATTTCTGGATCTTTGGAAAGTTTAAAATTTCATGAGAGTTCGGATTCATACTTCCAGTTTTACATATGAAAAAGTCAGGAGTCCAAAGTCAGTAAATGGTGCATGCAAGGTGAAAATAAATTGATACTGTGAGAACTTCTTTGCTTTTTAAATTCCTGAGATTAATTTTGCATTAAAATAAAAGAAATGATAAATCATTCTATTTGTAATTTGTACATTCAAGACAGGCTGTGTCATTCAATGTTATTCCACATGTATACTTTTTTATTTTTAATGATCACACGCCAGGAGACACTTTTACATTCAGGCTGTTGCAGCATTTCCAAAAAGGTAGCCATCAAACAACAGGTTTGGAATTCTGTTGTCTGGAACTCAGAACACAATTATCTACAAAAACAATGCCATGAATAACACAAATTTCTAGGCCAGCTTGCAAAAGGCTATAGAATTCTTACTGTTGCAGAATTTGTAGGGCCAGTTCAATCTCCTAAGCACTACTTATAACAGTTTCTCTGAGAAAAAGCATTTCGAGGTACAAGTCAGGCACTAGGAACCTAATTATCTACCATAGATACCAGACTCTTATAAGCTCTAACATCTTTACATATAGAGAGGACTTGTGTCTGTAAAGCTCAGCAGGAATATAGGTGGGATGTTAGGGAAAAGTGTGAGGTTACCTGTCTTAAACCCCTGGACACTGGACTCACTCAGAGTTGACACTCCTTTTCCTGCCCCTCTATATGCAGGCTCTGTGGTATTGCTCATGGCCACCTTCATGGGACTAATGCAACGCACGCCTCCCAGGACTGCTGCTGCCAGGACCACTGTTCCCACGGCAGGCAACCCACGCCTCCGCAGGAGACCCTCAAACACTCAAAGGCGGGTCTGGCTCAGCATCCTGTGAGGTCACTGCTCCTTTCCCCTGGTTCCCCATGTGCACAGAGGTTTTGTCTGTGCCCTCTAAGAGTCAAGGAGTTTGGTTGGGAGTCACGTCCCAGTAGGACTTAAGCTATGAGAGCACAGTAAGAAAACGTGGAGATTTTCTGGGCAATAATCACAAGTGATTATGTAGTGTGATGGTGGTGATGCTGGTGGTGGTGATGTGGTGGGTGTGTCTGTGTGTAAATGTATGCATGTGTATACTGGTGTGAAGTAGGGGGTAGCAACTGTTCCATGTAGACTGTAATATAATCACAAGACTAAAAGAAAGAGAGAGTGTATGTTGTTAGAAAAACGAAAAAGTCTTCAGAATGATTAGGACTTATGGTAGAAGGGATGATGTGGAGAAAGATAAAAATGGATGGAGAATTAGTCTGAAGACAGACCATGAAGAGCCCTGGGATTTTCAGTGAATATATACTAACCATGAACACATACAGTGAGAGGGACATTTAAATCCAGCAATAACATTTAAAAAAAAATATTTACTATAAGACATTGTGAGATCCAAACCATCAGTTTATATAAAATTGACGTTTACAGATATAGTTATTTATAGATTCATACATAAATCTTTTTCCAGTAGTCATGTATGGATGTGAGAGTTGGACTATAAAGAAAGCTGAGCGCCAAAGAATTGCTGCTTTTGAACTGTGATGTTGCAGGAGACTCTTGAGAGTCCCTTGGACAGCAAGGAGATCCAACTAGTCCATCCTAAAGGAAATCAGTCGTGAATATTTGCTGGAAGGACTGATGTTGAAGCTGAAATTCTAATACTTTTCCACCTGATGCAAAGAGCTGACTCATTTGAAAAGACCCTGATGCTGGGAAAGACTGAAGGCAGGAGGAGAAGGGGATCACAGAGGATGAGATGGTTGGATGGCATGACCAACTTGATGGACATGAGTTTGAGTAAGCTCTGGGAGTTGGTGATGGACAGGGACGCCTGGCATGCTGCAGTCCATGGGGTCAGAGAGTCAGACACGACTAAGTGACTGAACTGAACTGAACAGAATAAACCTTTAGATATTAGATTCATATCTAAATAATTCATCTCTAAACTTAGATTCATATGATATAAGATTCATAACTAAAATGACCATGGTTTTGGTCACTTTATATTTAGATAAGTATGGTTTAGTATTGGGGGGAAAAATGGTAAACAACTTGATCATTTTCTCCCAGAATAATATCAGAATACTTATTTAAGTGTAACTAATATGTTCGAAAAGCTAGTGAAAACATTTTCTTGGGATTTGGGTGGATCTAAAGGCAAACTTTTCAGTATTTTTTAACATAAAATCCATTTCAAACAAATGGCACAGCCCTTAAGATGAAAACTATGGTGTTTTGGGCTTCCTAGAACATAAATTCTTTAAAATTAAAAAAAAACAAAAACAAAAACTGCAGGACCATAAAACAAAGAACATTTAATTACTGAGATTTGCCCACATTCAAGTTTGGCCTCTGTAAACACTACAATAAATCTATACAAATATACCTTACCACATCATGAATTTATATTTCCCTTGATCACTTTGATTTCAATTTTCAACAAAAGTAAGATAAAACCACCACAGAAGTGCAAAGATGTCGAATTTATCTAACTGCTGTGTAAAATTAATGACTGATTTTTTTTTTTAAGTAAAGCATCTTTTCACTGATTATTAGAACTGCTTAGAATGTGAACTGCATGATTTTTCATGGCTGCACACTCAAGGACAACAGAGAATGACCTTGAACAGCAGTGTATAAAAATACATTTATCACTGAAATGGCATGCTGGCTGCCAGTCAATATATGCCTCTCATTTGTTAGGAGGTTCTCCTGCTGTGATTCCCTCATTACAATTTGCTTTTACTTCCTGGGCAAATGACAACTAGAAAATGAGGCAGCTTCTTTCTTGACCAAACTTAATCCAGAAAAAATGAGATGACAGCTGCAGCCACTCAAGTGTTACAGGACATTTTTCCACGAGTTTGTGGAAGGCCCGATTACATATTCTAAATATTACATCACTGGGTGTGACAGCCGGCACGTTATCTCACTCTCCTAGTCTCCTCTGTTTGTGGAAAGAAGGGTTTCAGAAGCAGGATACTTTTCACTTACAAAATAATTTCTTGTATCCCATCCAATCTTTTTCTAATCAAACAATTTGAGGCGTAGAATGTAGATAAACACTCAATTTAGAGAGAGGCTGGAGAAAACACTCTAAGATACTTTGGGGAGAAGTATTCAGCTAAAGTTGTTAGCTAAGGGGAGTCACTAACCCGTGTCTTACATTTTTATGATAGTCTCAATGCATAGCTTATATTTGTCTAGGAAGCAAAAAAAGGTAGATTCACTGAGATAATTTACTTGGACTAGAAATATATGTGTGAGGAAAATTATAGTACGGTCACATATAGGTTTAAGTTATGTTTAATTTATTTTTTCATATAAGGATTTTCTGACCCACTGATTTCTAGTCACGTTTTGAGACACCTCAGGGCACAGTACCTTATTACAAGAGATGTGGAATTACCACAAAATGCTGAAAACAAAAACAATCTTTCCTTTAAATTAAAAAGTACAGATGCTGGAAAGCACCCTAGGAAGGCGAAGACAAAGGAAATAAAAACTCCAATGACTAGTAATAAGGTATAGAGAATAAACTAAAAAAAAAAAAAGAATTATTTGGTTTTCATTTTCCTTTACTTAATGTGGCTGAACAATTTCTGTTCTGGTGTAGATGGGCCCAGTTTTCTAGCTGGAGTATGCATTTGGGACTCTGTGTTGATAAGTTTAAAATCAGAGATTAGTAAAGAAGCAGACTAAAAACATAGGTTGGTGGATGAACAAGAACGTGATGCTAAGTAAAATCAGTCAGACACACACACTAAAAAATACATACTGAATAGTTCTAATTACATGAAATTCAAGATGAGGCAAAACTACAGTGACAGGAAGAATGAGGGGTCGCCAGGGTGTGAGGACTGACTGCAAAGGGGTAGAAGGAAACTTTGGAGGGTGACATGTGCTGATCTTGCTGCAGTGGTGGTGACAGGACTGTACACTGGCTAACACCCATCCAACTGTGCACTGACAGTGGGAGAGTTTATTACACGTAAATTACACCTTGTTAAATCAGTTACCAATATGGACACAGAAAAACAGATATAGTAGGAAACAGGGGGGGGTGTAAGAACTGATGCTTTTGTCACTAGTGCCTAGAAGCGCTGAGAAATGCACAAGGGTAATTCCTTAGCATATGGCTGCTACCAGAACCCACCCTCCAGTTCTTCAATGGTCTCAACGGACAGCCCACCCACAGTTCCTCCTGGGGAAACTTAACCACAACCAAGGACAGGAATGGTATGGACCTAACAGAAGCAGAAGATAATACGAAGAGGTGGCAACAATACACAGAAGAACTCTACAATAAAGATCTTCATGACCCAGATAATCACGATGGTGTGATCACTCACCTAGAGCCAGACATCCTGGAATGTGAAGTCTAGTGGGCCTTATGAAGCATCACTACAAACAAAACTAGTGGAGGTGATGGAATTCCAGTTGAGCTATTTCAAAGCCTAGAAGATGATGCTGTGAAAGTGCTGCACTCAATATGCCAGCAAATTTGGAAAACTCAGCAGTGGCTACAGGACTGGAAAAGGTCAGTTTTCATTCCAATCCCAAAGAAGGGCAATGCCAAAGAATGTTCAAACTGCTGCACAACTGCACTCATCTCACACGCTAGCAAAGTAATGCTCCAAATTCTCCAAGCCAGGCTTCAACAGTATGTGAAACGTGAACATCCAGATGTTCAAGCTGGATTTAGAAAAGGCAGAGGAACCAGAAATTGCCAACATCTGTTGGATTATCAAAAAAGCAAGAGAGTTCCAGAATAATATCTACTTTTGCTTCATTGACTACTCCAAAGCCTTTGACTGCGTGGATCACAACAAACTGTGAAAAATTCTTCAGGAGATGGGAATATCAGATCAGCTGACCTGCCTCCTGAGAAATTTGTATGCAGGTCAAGAAGCAACAGTTAGAAATAGACATGGAACAACATACTGGTTCCAAATCAGGAAAGGAGTACGTCAAGGCTGTATATTGTCACCCTGCTTATTTAACTTATATGCAGAGTACATCATGCAAAATGCCAGGCTGGATGAAGCACAAGCTCGAATCAAGATTGTCGGAAGAAATATCAATAACCTCAGATATGCAGATGACACCACACTTATGATAGAAAGTGAATAATTAAAGACCCTCTTGATGAAAGTGAAAGAGGAGAGTGAAAAAGTTGGCTTAAAGCTCAACATTCAGAAAACTAAGATCACGGCATCTGGTCCAATCACTTCATGGCAAATAGATGGGGAAACAGTGGAAACAGCAGCTGACTTTATTTTGGGGGGCTCCAAAATCACTGCAGATGGTGACTGCAGCCATGAAATTAAAAGACACTTGCTCCTTGGAAGAAATGCTATGACCAATATAGACAGCATATTAAAAAGCAGAGACATTACTTTGTCAACAAAGGTCTGTTTAGTCAAGGCTATGGTTTTTCCCATGGTCATGTATGGATGTGAGAGTTGGACTATAAAGAAAGCTGAGTGCCAAAGAATTGATGCTTTTGCAGTGTGGTGTTGGAGGAGACAAGAGTCTGGAGAGTCCCTTGGACTGCAAGAAGATCCAACCAGTCCATCCGAAAGGAAATCAGTCCTGGGTGTTCATTGGAAGGAGTGATATTGAAGCAGAAACTCCAATATTTTGGCCACCTGATGCGAAGAGCTAATTCACTGGAAAAGATTGAAGTCTGGAGGAGAAGGGGATCACAGAGGATGAGATGGCTGGATGGCATCACTGACTCGATGGACAGGAGTTTGAGTAAGCTCTGGGAGTGGGTGATGGACAGGGAAGCCTGGCGTGCTGTAGTCCATGGGGTGGCAAAGAGTCGGCCACGACTCAGCAACTGGACTGGACTGGACTGGACTGGACTGCTTCTCATGTGGGAAGCCCTTCCTGTAAATCTGCTGGGAGTGTTCTTTTCCTCGAACTCTTGCTCATCACTCTCCAGCAGCTCTGCGTATGCCACCAGATACATTTCTTCCTTTTTAGTATATGTCATACATTTTTGCTCAATTTATAACACTGGCTATTGATTCAGGACTGCTGAACCAAACTGTCTTAACTTCACTGTTTTAAAGCCCTAAACCTAAATTTATATCTATTACTGTCCATAAATAGCATGTTTAACGCAGAAGGTACAGGATTTAGAAAAGCATTTTTGAAATTCTAGAATCTGCAAATAGAAAATTCCACACACTAAAGATATATACCAGAAAGATATTAAGACTCATATTTAACAGATGGCATTAGTATCGAAACAAGACAATCCGGCTTTTACATGAGGAAAACTTTCGAACATTTCCCAGAAGAACAATCAAGCTATAGGAAAATAATAAGCCACATACTTCACATGTGTGCGTGTCTAAAAGGGCTTTCCACTTCTCTGCAAACTTCTGAGAGTGGCACAGTTAAGGAGCTGTTATTTAAGCTAACTGATTTTCTACATACGAATTCTCTTTCAGAAAGGAGGATGACAAAACCACTGAAAACCAAAATGGTTCAGACCTATTAGAAAAACTGAATTTGTCTATAGAATATGATACTTACAATTAAAATAGCACCCAATAAAGAGGCATGGAAAACAAGCATAACATTCAACGAAGGGAAAACAACATAAATGATTTTGTGTCATCCTTAATACACACCTTCTCTATTTAGAAAATTAAGAAACTAAATAACACAGGGTCAGTGAAATTAGATTGGAGTAGGATTCATTAAGATTTCCCTTCTTGGCTACTGAATAAATTCTGATTTATGATAGGCTTTTAAAAATATGAATGTAATTCTAGTTAATTAAATACAAATACTAATAAATATCTTTAAAACAACTTTACAAACCGAAGGATTAGACTGTCAGGACTTTCACTTGCGGACAGTTTCTTTAAATATTTCCATACTCTGTCTGCTAGCAGTGTTCAGTCGCTCTGTCGTGTCCGACTCTTTGCGACCCCACGGGCTGCAGCCCACCAGGCTCCTCGGTCCATGGGATTTCCCAGGTGAGAATACTGGAGTGGGTTGCCATTTCCTCCTCCAGGGGATCTGCCCTACCCAGGGACTGAGCCCGCATCTCCTGTGTCTCCTGCATTGCAGGCGATGCTTTACCCGCTGAGCCACTGAGGACTCCATGTATACTTTGACACCCCCAGTTCTTCACGTGGAGACTGCTCCTAAGGGACTGGGACCTTTGAGCCAGCATCAGAGCTACTGCAGGACCAGGGTGCAGAAAGGCGCCCCGGCGAATTCTCAGCCCGGTGCCCCGCAATGGGTGTCAGTGGGACAGAAGCCCGCCGTGGGCAGAGGACAGAGCCCATCTCTGTTCAGAAAGTGCCCGGGAAGGGTCTCCGAGTCCTACTTCTGCCCCACGCAGGAGTTACCTCTAGTTTTCTATTTGTCTTGTCATCTTCCATCCTCTCTCTCTGTGCTGTTGAATTTATTATATAAGAAGATAATGCAAAAGCACTAAATTCCCATTAGTCTTGGTTATTTTTCACTGACTGTTTTCTCTACCATAATGTATCTCTCTCTCTCTCCTTGGCTCGCAAAACAAAGAAAACTTTTATTGCTGATTTTTTTTTCCTCCCTGGCCTACATTTTTTGGAACACATTTCCTTTTTCCTAATCCTTTTTTCTAGATATTTTTCTAGGACTTAGATGCCTTAGACTAACACAGGGGCTGACCTCATGAAGAAAGGTTGAAAAGAGTTCCTACTTTCCTTTCCCATTATTTTAGTCATCTCAGAACAGTGATTTAAAAGAGTTTTGTGGTCAACTCTTTCTTCCCAACTGAGGTTTAATGTACAATCCATTATCATCATTTTATAGATATTATTTCCTAATGTTTATTCCTAAAATACTTTTATCTATTATCTCAACCTATGCCATGAATTTACCTTTTCTAAATTTCTACATTCAAAAACTTTCTTCCAATCCTAAATTCCTTACCAGGTTTTTTCCTAATATGCTCAGTACAAGGAAGGCTGGTGCAGAATACTGAGTGATTCTGAAGTCTGTCATAGCCTGTGAACTCTCACATTAAACTAGAGGATTGTTCTGTCAGGATTTTTTCATGGACATTCTCTGTAAAGTTTATCATATTGTATTTTCTAATGTAAGACTCCATAAAATATGTCACAAGTGTGACTTCTTCAGGCAGGAGCCATTCCCACATATTTGAAATCATGGGATAAATTACTACATCTTCTATATGACACAGTATTCATACTGGCACGAGGTTGGGATATTGTTGCTAAAAGCCTATTTTCCTCAGTTATTAAGTGCTGTAATATACTATTAAGAACTTCGAATAATCAGGAATAAGACCTGCAGTTTCTCAAATATTCCATATTACTATAAAAAAGTATTTTCTTATTTTATAAGTAGAATATGCTCCTTAATTTTCATGTGTATGTAAATGTCATTTAAATCACATTCAAGTCCTACAACAAATACGATTAATTGGATTTAAAAAGCTGATTTTTTGATATGTACAATCTGATAAATTTTATTTTTTAGTGACTTTGATGACATTTTGCAGATTTGTCACAGCTATTGTATCATTTGATAGTTAACTCATTGACATGGCCATCCAAGCTTCAATTCATCATTCCTTAATAGAATTCTATATGGCGAGGGGCGGGGGTGGGGGGAACATGGTTACAAAATCAAACAGCCTGGTAAAAGGAGGATGAAGTTATGATTAATCCAAAGCCACTAAGGGCCACATTGGTTTCAAGTATGATGAGAGAATACAATTCTTTCCCTGTAGACCGTTTTGTCCCACACAAAGTATGCCCCACCTCCATGTTTCAAGAGCGTTTCCTCCAACCTGATTTTATTAAATAGAACCCATAAAAACCTCGAGTTATGCCTACAACTGCAGTGTCAAATGTATGTGTCAAGAGATGGCAGCACTTGACCTTTGCCCCGTGAGGCAAGAGTCCCGGGAAAATGCATGGCTCCCAGGAGACCTGCAGCTTAAACCTGCTCTCTCACAGGTCCGGGGGCTGGGAGACACACGAAGCCCCACGATGCTTGGGTCTTCGCTGCCTACGCACCGGGGGCTCTGGATGCCGCACTGTCCTTTCAGCAAGAGCCCTGTGCCCTCCGCACGCTCCTGCCCACCATGTGACGATTCGCTCTGCCCATAACAGACCTGCTATGTCTTCACTCCGGTGTTCTGAAGCAACATGATGACAAGAAGGGTTTACTTTCTCCTCTGTCCCTCATCCTACTGTAAGGATTATCAGGAAAAAAAAAAAAGCTTCTCGAAAGCTAGTGCTAAAGCTGTGTTTTCAAACACAGGCCATACACATAATCACTATTTCATTTGAGCCTACAAGACTGCTGAAGATGAGGAAGGTTGACTGGCTCTTGCTATAAGCACTGCACATCCTCTAGTCTCAGCAGCTCTGCCCTTCTCTGCTTATAATCTAAGTCATGCATTCATCTTTCTTCTGAAAAAGCTGAAATCTAGATATCAGCTCAAGTGTCAAAATATATCCCAAGATGAATTAAGTAGGAAATATTAAGAATTAAGTATATTAAGAATTAAGAATATTAAGAAATATGTATCAAGTAAGAAACAATACAAGTGGAATGATTTTCAAAGGCTTGATTACATTTGTCTGTTTTTCAGAAGGCACAAATAAGCTCCTCCCGGTTGCCAAGATGTGTGTAAGCTATCCACATATAAATGAAACACCCTTTGGACAATTTAGTACAACTTATTTCATTCTGCCAGGAAACACACAGATATATCTATAATAAAATTGTATTGTTAAATTTAACTTCTGGTTCCAGCCATTAATACCCAACCTTACAGATTTAATAGTAAATGCCACCCCCACCTTCTGCCTTGCCCCAACCCATGGGGAAATTCAAAAATGGATGTTGTCTTTTCAGCAAATACTTCGGCTTTGCCTCAGATGTTTACAAGTGTGATAAACATTTATTCTTTTCTATATCTGCCACTACTGTGAGGTTATTGATCAAATCATACTTGAAAACACTGCCACAGACCATGGAGAAGGATATATGTTGTTTCCGAAAAGTAATTGCTTCCTTCCTTCTGAACAATTCACTGTTTGATCCAGGTTTGTTTTAAATCTGATTTCTGTTGAGATCTCATTCAAGTCACAATTTTTTATAAAATACTCAAGCAAATCCAGATTTACATACCATAATTTGCACTAGTATTACACTGCATAACTGAAACGTGATCCTTTCTATTTTAGGTTTAGAAAAGTGCCATTTTAAAGGCTATTTGTAGTTTGTTTTTTATTGAATATCACATGCTTTTTTCTACCTCTCAAGTGAAATATTAAAGAAACTTTAAAAAAATAAATGCAAATGCTTACATGATATGGCAGGCTAAAAAGAATAAGGAATGTTGTATCTAAAGAACATCCTGCTGCTTGCTGAAGCCTCAGAATTTAAGTCCCATTTCGTACTGGCTGACAAAAGAGAAGGGAGAAACGGGCAGTTTTCTCTGTGCCCCTCCGAACTTATGTGCGTGCTCGGGTGCTCGGTCATGCCTGCCTCTTTGCAACCCCAGGGACTGCAGCCCGCCAGGCCCCTCTGTCCATGGGATTCTCCAGCAAGAATACTGGAGTGGGGTGCCATTTTCTCCCGCAGGGGACCTTCCTGACTCAGGGACTGAACCTGTGTCTCCTGCACCGCAGGTAGATTCTTTACCACTGAGCCACCAGGGAATCGCCACTTCTGAAGAGTTCTGGGCATTTCTAGCTTCCTTGGGAGGCTCTCTTCCCTATTAAACCAACTGCCTCAAAATTGAAGGGAAAATAAAATCTTTACCAGACAATATCTAATTCTGCATGATTTCCCAATCTGCTAAGTAGCCTGCATTTATATATATCCTAGCTTATATTTTCTTGGGTGCATCTATTTTTCACAACAACCATATATTTTATATTTACTGAATTAAGAAACTTAATCTATCTGGCAAATTTGGCCTTAAAACCTTTTTACTTTTCTTTTGACAACTGAAATTTTAAGTATTTTCAGTAATTTGCAACCAATTTAAAAATAAGTCTCTTTCCAAGCCAAGAATCCAAGGGGAGAAGCCCAGTTTCTTCCCTAAGTATGTACACAAGAAACATCTAACCATTCTTTTATTTAGGTTCACCTTGAAAAGAGAAGAAAAAAGTAGTAACTACAGATGCTTGGCTACTGGTTCTGCAAGAGCAGAAACTCAGCCTCAGTCAACTTGTATTGCCAAAAAGAAAAAAGAAAAGGATCCTCAGATGAGTGAACGAGGAGGGGAAAGGACCATAGTCAGCTGTTTATTAAATACTTCTGGACTCACTTTAAAATAGTGGGCACACTAATGTGCCCATCCCTTGGACAGTCCTCTCAAGTCACTGCTTGATTCTTTGATTTGAAACCATTAAGCCTCAGGCCTCGCTTGGTGGCTCAGTGGTGAAAATCCTCCTGCCAGCGCAGGAGACCTGGGCTTAGTCCCTGGTCCGGTGCAGCCACAACAGCGAGCCTGAGTTGTAGAGCCAGGAGCTGCAGCTACTGAAGCCCACGCGCCCTAAAGCCTATGCCCCACAACGAGAGAGGCCCGGGCACTGCAATGAGAGGGAAGCCCCCAGGAGCTGCAGCTACTGAAGCCCACACGCCCTAAAGCCTGTGCCCCACAACGAGAGAGGCCCGGGCACTGCAATGAGAGGGAAGACCCCGCTCACTGGTTAGAGAAAAGCCTGCTCAGGAACGAAGAGCCAGCAGAGCCAAAAATAAAATAAAATTACATATATAAGAAAAGAAATCATTAAGCCTCAAAAAGTGGCAAGTGGTCCAGCTACCAAAGAGGCATGAAATCCAGAGGCCTGTCTTATGGGTCTGAGTCTCTCCATGGATGGCTTACTGAACAAAGTATCCTTTCACGGGCAGACTAGGTTCTACCTTCATGATCATGCCCCTGATGACGGTGGGGAGGGGACCCAGAAACGTGTGGATATTACACACACTCAGGAAGCGGATGCTCTGACAATGTGGGGATTCAGTACAGAGAGGAGGTCAGGGTTGTAGGGAGGCGTCAGAAATTGGAGGCATTCAATTGTTCTAGTAGTTCTCATGACCTCTCAAGGGAAAGAACTCTGTAACACTTTCTGGCACAAAAAGAGTCCATTTGAGGGGTTTGGAGTGAATTACTGGAGGTGAGGGATAACAGAAGAGTATATCCCTGCATTCAGGAAGAACTAGGTGTGATTAGGGATAGATAATCATGTGCATCATGTAGAGGGAAGTGGGAATTTCACAGGATGATTTACGCTGGGAACATTCTTTGAGTCTGTGGTAGACCTTGTCCCAGGAGATTCAACTCTGGCAATGAATCAGATACCCACCCCCCACCCCCAAATGAACATTTAGTCATTTACACTGTGCTTAAAAGAAAAAGTCACTGATTTTACACCCTTAAACTTGTTTTTTGCCAGGAAATAATCATTTTGAAGAGGAATTCAAAAACTTGAACTCTGAATTCAAGTAAAATGAGTGTTTCTGAGGTACCTGGCAGGATTTCACCAAAGGCAGCTTTCTCAAGGTCTTTCTATATCTTCACTTATCCTATAGCTAGAATTATACACAGATACTAAAGACATCAGTCACTACCTTCAGAATTTACTGTCCTTAACATTATACCAGGCTCCGAAAATCCAGAAGTCTGAATTTCAAAAGGAATTGCTTTTATCCCTCATACTGTAGCTTAAATGACTACAACAGAGTATTTGATGAATAGCTTAAAAAAAAAAACAAAACCTAAATTGCCTTACTGGTTTAAATTCTAATACTTTGAGAATTTAATTCATCTAAGTAGTGTGCCATTGTTTCCTGACACATTTGTTCAATGAATTAATAAGTTACTAGCTATCTCCTAGGCATTTAACACTGTCTAGCATATTCTTTACCATCTGAATCACCAGGGAGGCCTTTAACAGCATATGGTTCACTTTAGTACAGTCCTCTATTACAATCCTGAAGCCTAGACCTTTATGCCAGAATGAGGAAATGCTATGTTACTATGAGATATGAAAGATTTAATGTGTGCCAGAATAGTATGCTATTGGATTTTATTTTTTAATAATGGTCACCATGGGGTAACCCTGGAGGAGCTGGCAACCCATGCCAGTATTCCTGCCTGGAGAACTGCATCGACAGAGAACTCTGTAAGGCTAAAAAATCCATGGGGTCACAAAGAGCTGGACACAACTGAGCGAACAACACATGGGGTATGGCCCATGGATGGTCTACCAACAAAGGGTGTGAAAACTTTGCTATGTTTTATTTTAAAACCACAGAATCTATTAAATAATGCACTTGCAAATGTAAACACACTCAGGCAGCGTCATGAAAATTTACAATTAAATTATTCAGGGAAACATTTAGGAAGGAAAACACACAAAAAAGAAAAATAGTCCCAGGACATTATTCCTACTCATAAGGAAATTAAAAGCAACCATCAGTAGTCAAAAATTAACTGAACAGTTGAAAAATAAGAAACTCAGGAATGCTACAAGCATAGCAAAAGTCGTGAATTTCCAAGGATTTCCATTTACATCAACAGAGCCTACAAACACAGGTGGTGGTGGCAGTTTAGTTGCTCAGTCGTGTCCAACTCTTAGGATCCGTGGACCGTAGCCTGCCAGGCTCCTCCACCATGGGACTCTCCAGGCAAGAATACTGGAGTGGGGTGCCATTCCTTCTCCAGGGGACCTTCCCAACCCAGGAACAGAACCTGAGACTCTGCAATGCAGGCAGATTCTTTACCGACTGAGCTACACACTAGTTAAGGGAAACCCCACAAACACCTGTAGAGTGTAGCAGAAATGCCTTTAAATAGTAATGAATGAGCAGTCATATTGGCTCAGTTTTTTTCTGGTTAATCATTCGGCTGTGCAGAGAGGCATGTGGGGTCTCGGTTCCCTGACCAGGTATCAAGCCCACATCTCCTGCGTAGGCAGCATAGAGTCTTAGCCATTGGACTGCCAGAGAAGTCCCACACTGGTCCATTGTAATCAACAAAAATGTAAAACAAAGTGACACGCTAGCAATAGTCTGTTACCCCCAAGCAATCGCTACAGAACTGACTAAGAGCAATTTATTTGCCTGATCACTACCAATCATCTGTCCAGTAATCTGAAGATCATTGCGGGAGATGACTGATCACTTTACAGGAAAAGACCATTCCTTCAAAAGGGTTTCTTATAAATTAGGGTGAAAAAGAAAAATAAAGAACCCCCCCACACCCCCACATTTTCCCTAGAAAGAGCTCCTTTCGACAGCCTGAACAAAAGGGCTCTGCTGACACATCTAAAATGAAGCATTTACACAGTTAAAAGCTGAGAAGGTCTGTCCAGGGAGACAGAAGTAGATTAGATATGTTTCTGCATTTCTTTTGACACAAATTCAATTTTTTAAGAGCCTTTACCCTAGACATGACGTCACACTTTTTACGATAATAAAAATTTAAAATCACAGTACGTGGCTTCACAGAGCGGTCAGCAAGTTTACTGTTTTTCCAGGCAGCCCCATCTCATTACCCCACATGGCATCTTTCCAGAAAAAAACAAAAGAAAAAAGTTAAATTGATTACTATGTCAACCTTGGCATCCATATGCCAAATTGTTCTTTGATAAGAGCTAAGTATTGGGTAGAAACTTGAGAAAAACTGTGTTCTTTTCTGAATTCCAGATTCTTGCTATCAGATATCATTTCTTAAGTTCACAGATATATATCTAAATGCTCTTGAGTATTTCCAAAATAACTCAAGAGGCTTTTCTACTTCCTTTTTAAGTGTTAGTCGCTCAGTTATGTCTGACTCTTTGCAACCCCATGGACTTTAGCCCGCCAGGCTCCTCTCTCCATGGGATTCTCTAGGCAAGAATTCTGGAGTGGGTTGCCATTCTCTTCTCCACCCAGGGATCAAACCTGCATCTCCTGCACTGCAGGCGGGTTCCTTACCATCTGAGCCCAGGGGAGCCCCACTTTCGTTCTTAGGAAGTCAGTTTACTGACCACTCAGTGCTTCCTTTGTTCTCTCCAAATGACTATTTCACTCAACCTATCTGTCACAGAGCGGTCAGCAGGTTTACTGTTTTTCCAGGCAGCTCCATCTCATTACAGCAAAACTGTATCTGTAAAAACAGATGTAACACATGGTCACTACAACACAGATTTGAGTTTGGGAGGTATATAATTTTATGAGATACTAGGACACTAGAGTAGTGAGTTAGCTTGCAGTGTGGACCAGCTTGAAGAACACGTGACTCATAACTATCAACATCAGCTTATGGGTTATCCATTTCTCTCATTCAAGATCCAAATAAAAGGCAAATAACTATCCAGAGTTGGGACATTCCTCTTAACGAAAAATTTACACAAAAGCATGCTACACGTTTCCCTGACCTTTCTATCCCTGAGCTCCTACTTCAGTGGGATAATTGGGGATAGGTGCACGGCCTTCAGAAGTCACAGGGCAGGGCTGGGAAGACAAGGCGAACAGGGAAAGTGCGATCCACCAGACCCTCATTTGATTATGTTTACATTAATTACACTGTTTTTTTTTTTCCAAAATAATTATTACCTGTTATTTGGGCTTCCCTGGTGGCTCAGATGGTAAAGAATCCACCTGTAATGCGGGAGACCTGGGTTCGATCCTTGGGTTTGGAAGATCCCCTGGAGGGCATGGCAACCCACTCCAGTATTCTTGCCTGGAGAATCTCCATGGACAGAGGAGCCTGGCCGGTTACAGCCCAAGGGGTCACAAAGAACCGGACACAACTGAGAGCCAAGGCACAGCACAGCACGCTGCCTGGAATAGTTCTCCATCAGCATTATATACGTTCTATATGGTCTCAATCACAAAACTTTAAATTCA
Source organism: Hydropotes inermis (assembly GCA_020226075.1). NCBI lineage: Eukaryota > Metazoa > Chordata > Mammalia > Artiodactyla > Cervidae > Hydropotes > Hydropotes inermis. The sequence goes on from CM035291.1 coordinate 5,502,649, forward strand.
TACTCCTAATTAAGGAAGACCTTTACATAGCTAACTATTAATGAGTATGCTCAATATTGCTAGAAGTGTATTACTTTCTACTTTTAGACAAAATTAAAGCTTTAATTTAAATTTTAAAGAGAGCATAAGAAAACTCACGACTTAGGGAATAAGCTCTGTGAATAAAGGCCCCCACAAAATCCCATACTTACTTTGATACTAATTCTATCATTTTTGAGATATCTTGTTAAAAAACATTCCATAGAGACTTCATCTTTATAAAGATATCATACTGTTTCTTCTCCTAGACAGACTAATTTACAAAATGCTGGGTTGCTGTGTACTGTTGTTAATTCGACAAAGAAAACGGGCACCCCATCTTCCCAGCTCTAAAGCACTCACATTAATGCATTTTGCTACTGACACATATCTAGCCTGGGATGAATTCTTAGGCTACAGGAGTGATTCAGAAGACCAGCTGTCTTAATCAAGATAGGTAAGGAAAGAGAAGTTGTTATTTGATTAGCTGAATTATTCTTTTTCATTATGAGTGCTTTATAAAATTAAACAGCAAAAGCTTGAGGTTACTTTACACTGAGCAGGCCTCATGTCTTCAGTTTTAATTAATATAATTAATTAGAAGAAGAAATGGAAAACATTGAAAATCTGGCAAAATATATTTATAACATAAATAATAATATATTTTGAAAGGCATGAATTGTCTGAACATTGTATTAAATTATACATGAAACCATAATGAGAAACTGAACTGAAAGATGTAGACCCTCTCTTTCCACTAATATTTTGTTCCCTTAGAGCTATCTGGGATAACATTATAAAACAAGGTATTGGTATTCACAATTTAAACATCTTGAGCTGCTGTAAGAAACTACATTTAAAACAGAGGTGTAAGACTGTGAGAATTCAACAGACATGGATCCCTTTTTCTTTCTCAGCCTATACACTCCTCTTTCTCTCTGAGTCTATAGGCTGTCCACAGGCTCAGGTGGTCCACGCACTAGTTTCGCTCGGTCTACATGACATCTGAAAAGTTCAGAGTTCTCCTTTCTCTTCTCCCAATGAGGTAGATCACTTACCTCCCTGAGATCAATTCAAATTTCATTCAACTAGTTTTTCTCCCACTATTTATAAAACATGATTTCCACGTGTTGCAATCAAAGCTAAGAAACACATGTGCCATGATTTCAATCTCAGGAGAACAAGGAGGTGAGCAACTGGATAGTTCCCCCAAATTACAGTTTGATGTCCCAGTGAGGAAGTAAGTGGCGGCTGTAATTAGGAATAAGTGAGGATCACGGTTAATCAAGGAGGGAGACTGTATATATGTGATGCATGCATGCTCAGTTGTGTCTGACTCCTTGCACCCCATGGACTGTAGGCCACCAGGCTCCTCTGTCCATGGGATTCTCCAGGCAAGAATACTGGAGTGGGTTGCCATTTCCTTCTCCAGGGGATCTTCTTGACCCAGGGATGGAATCCGGGTCTCCTGCTTGGCAGGTAGATTCTTCACTACTGAGCCAACTGGGAGGCCCTGTGGTATATGTAGGGTGGAAGTCTTAGATGAAGTCTAAGATGAAGTCTTAGATGAAGAAATAGCACGTACAAAGGTCTGGGTGTATGAGGGAGAAGCTATAACTATATAGCTATAGTATATAGCTATAATATAATAACTATAATATAGTTATATTATATATAGTTATTTATACATATCCTCCCCTGCACTGGTCTATTTTTAACTGTGATGGTTACTTGTGACAAGCTAAAAAGACTTTCCAAGCCCAAAAAATCCAATGAATATTTCCTGTATTATTCTCAACTATTTAATAACTTCATTTGCATGATAGCACATACCTGCTTCTTCTGTGTTTACAAGAATGCCTCACCTTTTACCATTCATTGGAGTGGGGTCCACTAACTGCTGTAAAATGGTAACAAGATTATGCTTACTTTCCATGAGATCTTTCTTCTGAGGAAACTTTACCTCTTAAGAAAAGTAAATCTGTATTTTGTTGAAAGATGTACTTGGTAAGCCAAGTACATGATGCTGCTGAGACAATAAAATAGAAGCTTACGGATTTACACTTTATAAGCCTGAGATGTGAAGCAATAAGTTTATAAAATCAACAATTTGGAGGGCTGAGAAAGTGGGTGAGGACAAGTCCATCTCCCCCCAAGTGCAGGAGTGTGTGTGCGTGTGCACATGCATGCACACAACACTGGTATCAGTGAGCAGCAACCTGGCATGTTTATCGTGAGATAATCACACCCCCAGAGGTTTAGAAGCACTCAGCTGAACCTTGTGCTACTCAACACACTTGGGGTGTCATTATCTCATGATAACCATACTCCCTGTCAAGCCTTATTGCTTAATTAGAGGTTACGGAGGTGAGAAGCCTAAAAGAAATCGGATGAACATTACCTAAGATAAATGGCACCTTAATCAACTTAAACCTGGTGGCTGAAGGAAGCATGATGAACAAATACAAACAGCGAGTTACATGTTATTTTTAGAGAAATTTGTTAATAATAAATGAGGAGAAACCTAACCTGCGTCCACAGATTACTTGGACTGCATTTGCCAAGAGACAGGACGTTTATGATCAATAATTTAAATTGTGTTTTCATGCAGTATGTAAAATGTTCAAGAGATGAACGACAACATGAAATTTAACTTTAACCTAAGATACCCAGTTTACGGATGACAATGATTCATCATAAACCAAATACAGAATTTAGGTATGAAGTCTGTAAGGACACTGATCAATAACACCCATGCTGTGTTAAGATTTTAACATACTAACCTGAAACCAAAGAGGAAAAATAATGTGATATGCCCCTTCCTATTTTTTTCCCTACTACAGCTTAAAATAATCAGACATGACAAAAAAAAAAAAAAATCACAGCATCAAATGCTCTAAAAAACCATGTCCAAATATTTAACTTTAGTTCTTTTGTTCTATTTTTGTAAACAACTGCCATATTTGTGGACAGAATACAGTGCTCTTGAAGCTGCTTTCCAATTCGCTGTGAAACATCAATTATCTTTATCAAATAACAGCATCTCATCTCAGTCCATTATCAAGATGGAGTCTTATTTTCACTGGACTGAAGCCCTATCTGTATATCAGGGCTGGCCGCAGTGGCAGAGCGTGAGTGAAAGGCTGTGAAATAATCAATAATAATCATCAAATTGTGGTCGAAAGGTTGTGAGGATGGAAGTTTTTGATGAAACCTCACTTTCTTTTTTTTTTTGGATGCCGATGATAAAGCTTAACCTTTGCAATACCTGATGACTATGAGTCAGTTAGAGGAAGCTTTATGTACATTTTAAAGTGGTTCTGAATGTCCAAAGACACACAGATACTTCAATGGGACACAAACCTTGTGCTATGGAAGGCCATCAGGTGGGAGGGCTCAAAACCATGGTGACCAGAGTTGCAAACTGGACACTTGCCTCCTACACACAGAACTCAAACCTGACAGACTGTGGGTCCGAAATCCACGTAAGTAAAAGTCTGCTCTGAAAGAACAGTGCTTGCATAACAATGGGTCAGATGTGCCCGTTAATCATCCCAGAGGTGAATGAAATGTTGTCAAGCCTCGGTACCTAGATTTGAAAAGGTTTTAGGACAGCTGTTGGCATCTCCTGCCCTAGAAGTTCATGGGGTGTGTTATGGAGAATCACAGAGAAGAACTAATTTTTTTAATTTAAAAGAAAAACATTAATTTGATGGAATGAGATGTGAAATGCCTTTCCTCTGATTCTTCTGTCAGGGGGTTCAATTTACAACACCTGGACATAAATCAGAAATAAATAAGTTGAGAAAGAACCAGACTCCAGTGAGAGACAATTCTGTTGCCCGGGTTTTATACAGATCCATTAAGTCTTCCAAGACAACCAAGAAGAAAGATTTCACATGATTTCTTCTAACTTGTGACCCTATTGGAAGTTGAAATGTATAACGGGGGAGATTTTGACAATAGCAAATTAGAAATATGTAAATCAAATACAATTAGATGCTTCCAAAAACCATCATGCACTGTAGCAATAAGTCATGGTACACTCTTGGTGACATATTTCACAACTCACTTTTGAAACTACTACAGCAACACATCAAGCCTAATGTGAACAGAGAAAATGCTTTTCATTAGCCCAACATTTTTAAACTATAGTTTTGTACTCATAATGCAAAGTTTCATGTTAACAATATATGCAAAGCTAGTGTTGGCTGTAAGACAATAAGAACATACTGTGTGTGAAATCTTGCTGTAGACGTACCTATTAAACTACACAAGACAGAATCCTAAAATCGCGGCAAAGCTTTACCCCATATACAATAAACCTTCTCCGGAAACATTGCGGCATTCTTGGGCTGAGTCAGTTGGCTCAGGGCTGAGGGGCAAGAAGAGAGTATGCTTTATTACGAGTGTCATGGAGACGGTGTGAAAAATCAAGAGCCACAGGCAGGCAGCAACAGTGGGTCAATGGCGCTCCCAGAGACCCTGTGCAGATAATCAACAGGCCCGAGGTTCTCTCTGCACAGCACACGGCTGAAGGGCAAATCAATACAGCCACACAGCCGGGGGCGGGCCCGCCGCCCAGCTCCACGTCCCACCATACACTGTGGCTACTCTAGGAGCAACACCCCCAACTGGAAATAGAGCGAACTTGCCGGGCAGCTGAACAATCAACTAACCTTTCATGTAATCACAAATTCACCCTTCCAACAGGATTCCGAAATAAATCCAAACCTAACAGTCTGCCTAAAAATGAAACCACAGCCAGGAAAGAAAATGCTACCTAAACAAGGGCCAGAATAGAATCACTTACATATGAAAAGGGCAAACCTGAGCTTATGAATTATTTCAGTTTATAATCCTAAAATGAAAGCTGAATCAGGATTTTTGTGAATGAAGAATTCTACATCAGGAGGCTTCTGTTCCTTAACTTTGGGGCCCAATATTGATAATGCTCAAGCAGTATTATTGATTCAAAGAGTAGACAAAAAGTAAAACTATAGTAAATTTAGGAAATTGTAAATTGTATTTGAATTACTTGACTTGTTCCCCAAAATAGAACATAACATTTTAATGCATCTTACTGGTTATGAGGGCAACATTCTGTCGACAGTTTTTGTACCTGACACCTTGTTAAATATATGATGCTAATATTTCACATTTTCCAGTAAAAATTTACGGGTAGGAATATGTTGATTTATTACTTCTAAAGAAAAAGGTGATTCATCACATCCATCATTCTGTTAATCATTAGGTGTTATTCTAATTTACTATGTAAAGCCATCTTTCCTGAAATGTGAAGAAAATGTGCTGGAAGAAAAAGAACAATGTAAAACATTTTAAGGTTTATTTTTTATTTTTCAAAATTAAAGTTTCTTTCTTTTGCCCAAGCAGATAAAATAACATCCTTAAGGATCAAAATGTACAGTAGATCAAACATGAAATATGTAAACACCTCCTCAACATAATATTATAGGAAGTAATACAGTATGTTCCTACTGTTACAATTTCAAATTATTATTAAATGAACATTAAAAAAAGAAAAAAAAAACGACAACTGTGTAAAATGGCTTGTGGGTGAATTTAGGAAACAAAGCCCTGCTCTTTATGGAATTTTAAAAGAATGTTACCTATTTGTTCAGCCTACTCCTAAGACACTTCCTTGTTTCTTTCACTCATTGACAATGAGTTACAGGTACTAAGGAAAATACTACTATATTGTTTAGCAAGAATGCTCCAAAATTAGCATTATTCTGGCAACACAAGTTGTTTAACTAGAAAGAACATGAATTCAAAACCCAAAATTCCTTTGTTGGTGCTTACTGTGTTGTATTACTATGTTGATTAGGAGAACTAAGGGACTTTTCTGTGTGTGTGTAATTATTGAAACCTGATATCTTTAAAGTAAACTCAGAGGTTAGCTAGGGGAGAAATTGAGTAGACATTGTCCGCTATGAACTCTGCATTTAAGACTAGTACGTCGGCCCAACATGGTTAAAGGCAGATCTCCATTTTTGAAAAGTTATATTATCTGGTCACCATGACAACAAAACTGAAGTAACACGGCAAGCCTCAGAAAAATATCTGCCTTTGAAAAAGAGAAGTCTGCTTCTGAAAATAGTTAAGGCTGTTTATAAATACTTATTTCATGAAAACGCTAGCCTTATGGAAATAATCTAAGGAGTAACTGGTGAAAATAGAAACTGTCTTTCATCACCAAATAAGATGGTTCAGACTTAGATGCCACCAATGATGGGAGATCTGAAATGAAAGGCAATAAGATCGGCGGTCTTTAAAAAGCGGTTTTCCTATGGGATCCCTCGTTGTCCCTTCACATCTACCTATTATTAGAGAATCTGTGTTGACCTATTTAATTTCAGGCCTTCCACCTCTTTGTCAAACCCGGTTGGGATCAGCCTGCCCAAGTCCTGCTGCTGTCCAGGGACTGCCGGCTGTGTGACATGACAGCTGGCTGCTTTGCATCTCTCTCGCCTATTGGCCGAGGCAGCCGAGGAGGCAGTGGGACACTCAGAAACAAAGATTTCAGATGCTCCCTCGTTTTGAAAATTAGGAACATTTCTTATGTGCTCGGAGTGCATCTCCACAACCCCAGATGCTATACATCAGGGTAGTGCTTTTTCCCACCAAACATGAGCAGAAGTTGAGGATAATTTAAAATGTACTCCTATGGACACACGGCTCACAGATTAAAAACCCCTCGATTCTAATTGTGTTTAGAGGCTTTGGTGTTTGGTGGGATTTTTTAACGTCCCATAACCACATGATCAATCCAGGTGATTTAAAATCAATGCCAAAGCCAGACAAAGGCTGTTGTAAGCAGCTCTCTATTTGCTTTATGGAAAAAGTGAAAGACCAGAGTAATGCTTTCTTCAGTGAAAGGGCTAAATGATAGGAAAATAGTTTCAAGCCATAAGGCCAGTTGCATTTCCTTGATGGAAATTCAGATATGTAAACTGAATGCAAACCCCTGTCTTGTCCTGAGAAAATGAAGAGAAAGCCTCTAAAAACTGTGCTCATCGAAACTGATACCTCCTTCCTGGTAACATGAAAAGAATGCTTTGGCCAGGATATATTTGTACCCAATATAAATATATTTGATGAGTCAAATATATATGATGCACAGATAGCCAAATAGTGCTCTGGGAATGTATGCTCTTTAACCCTGGAAGTACTGGATTATCGAGTAATTTCATTTAAGAATACTCAGAAGCTGAGTGCTTCTGAAATCTGACAGATTTGCAAGTAATACACATTTTTGAAATCCCTGGACAAGTGACTTATTAAAGCCAGGTGTAAAGGCACTGCTCTTCATCTTAGGCCGTGATTTCAAAGATCTCTCTTGATGACCCCTGCATTACTCTACCTAGCACAGACCTAATGCTGCTGGAATTCTTTTGAGTTGGCATTGAATTGATATTATAATGGCTCAGAATAATAGTGTCACCACATTTTAGTACACAGACAACATGTAGGAGTCTTTTCTTTATGGTCAATCCCAACAGCATCCTTCCTATCTATTTTAAACCCCTTTGTACTGCTGAATGTTCTACTTAGGTAAACTCTTGAGTCGGGTGTTCACCCTGTGGGGGTCAAATATCCTACAGATTATTTTAAAAATACGTATTTTTAAAAAGCAACTCTCTTGACACCACATCTACACATGGTCGCCTCTCCTTTCTCTCTCATTAAGGAATGGCACACACAAGCCTGCCTGCTCTGCAGCTGCCAGATCTGATGGCCCTCTCTTAATTTTTATCCTACTTGACCTTTCGGCAGCATTTCTTTCATGAGACAGGCTCCTCTTTTGTACCAGTTTTCTGATTTTCTTAGTGTCTCCAAACCATCCAGTCTCCTATTTCTGTGAATATATCTCTCATCTCATTGCTAAATGTGGAACTTTTTAAGGGCTTTTTCCCTGCTTCATTTTTACTGTATACTCATCCACTGTTATGGTTCTGAATATATCAACACGCCAATGATGTCTGAATGACCATCTCCAAAGACAAGCAGGCAGTTACATATTTGACAGTGCCATATGAATGTTTATAGGCATCTCAAAGTTAACATCAAAAACTAAGTGGTTAATTTTCTACCACACTTATACAGGAAATCTGTTTCACTTCCAGTACTTTCCATCTATTCAGTTGCTCACAACAGAAACTTGAGAATTATCCTCAGCACCTCATTCTTTTAATAACCATGCTGGATTCATCACAAGTTCAGTTTTATCTTCAAATTCATCTCAAATCAGTCCATTTCTCTCTCACCTGGAATACTTTTGGAAGAGCCTTGTCACTAACTGGTCTTCCTATTTCCACTTTTGTCTTCCTTTGATCCATTTCTCCACACAACAGTTCAATCAGATCAAGTGTCTAATTTAGAACCCTTAATAGTTTTCCACTGTATTAAGGATAATATCAAAATTTCATATCATAATTCAGGGGCCTCTGTGACCTAGCTCCAGTCCACCTCTCCAGTCTTATCTCTTGTTGCTTTGACATAAAATCTCTCTTTGGTGCTTAACTTCTTTTAATATATTATTAAGGACTCATTGACAAACTAAATGCTTAGAATTTTCCTTAAATATGGAAGTGTCTCACATCCTGGGAATATCACTGGATTCACAACTTGAAAAGGAAGGCAGCTCTAGTGTGTCTCCGGACAAAGCATAAATTTCCCCATAGGCATTCATCAGAAGTATATTATTTCAGCAGTGAGTAGCACTAACATCCTGGAATGCAAAGTCCAGTGGGCCTTACGAAGCATCACTACAAACAAGCTAGTGGAGGTGATGGAATTCCTGCTAAGCTATTCCAAATCCTAAAAGATAATGCTGTGAAAGTGCTACACTCAATATGCCAGCAAATTTGGAAAACTCAGCAGTGGCTACAGGACTGGAAAAGGTCAGTTTTCATTCTAATCCCAAAGAAAGGCAATGCCAAAGAATGTTCAAACTGCCACACAATTGCACTCATCTCACACGCTAGCAAAGTAACGCTCCAAATTCTCCAAGCCAGGCTTCACAGTATGTGAACTGTGAACGTCCAGATGTTCAAGATGGATTTAGCAAAGGCAGAGGAACCAGAGCTCAAACTGCCAACATCTGCTGGATCATTGAAAAAGCAAGAGAGTGCCAGAAAAACATCCACTTTTGCTCCACTGACTACTCCAAAGCCTTTGACTGTGTGGATCACAACTAACTGGAAAATTCTTCAAGAGATGGGAATACCAGACCACCTGACCTGCCCCCTGAAATATCTGTATGCAGGTCAAGAAGCAACAGTTAGAAATGGACAAGGAACAACAGACTGGTTCCAAACAGGAAAAGGAGTATATTATGGCTGTATATTATCACCCTGCTTATTTAACTTCTGTGAGAGTACATCATGTGAAATTCTGGGCTGGATGAAACACAAGCTGGAATCAAGACTGCTGAGAGAAATGTCAATAACCTCAGATATGCAGATGACACCATCCTTATGGCAGAAAGCAAAGAGGAACTGAAGAGACTCTTGATGAAAGTGAAAGAGGAAAGTGAAGAAGTTGGCTTAAAACTTAACATTCAGAAAACTAAGATCATGCCATCCGGTCCCATCACTTCATGGCAAATAGATGGGGAAACAATGGAAACAGTGACAGACTTAATTTTCTTGGGCTCCAAAATCACAACAGATGGTGACTGCAGCCATGAAATTAAAAGATGCTTGCTCCTTGGAACAAATGCTATGACCAACCTAGACAGCATATTAAAAAACAGAGACATTACTTTGCCAACAAAGGTCTGTCTAGTCAAAGCTATGATTTTTCCAGTAGTCATGTATGGATGTGAGAGTTGGACTATAAAGAAAGTTGAACGCCGAAGAATTGATGCTTTTGAACTGTGTTGTTGGAGAAGACTCTTGAGAGTCCCTTGGACTGCAAGGAGATCCAACCAGTCCATCTTAAAGGAAAGCAGTCTTGAATATTCACCGGAAGAACTGATGCTGAAACTCCAATACTTTGGCCACTTGAGTCAGCTAAGAACTGACTCATTGGAAAAGACCCTGATCCTGGGAAAAACTGAAGGCGAGAGAAGGGGATGACAGAGGATGAGATGGTTGAAGGGCATCACCGACTCGATGGACATGAGTTTGAGCAAGCTCCAGGAGTTGGTGAGGGACAGGAAAGGCTGGCGTGCTGCAGTCCATGGGGTCACAAAGAGTTGGACACAACCGAGCGACTGAACTGAACTGATATATAGCAGGCAGTCAGTAAATGTTTATTAAATGAACGAATAAAAGAATGGATACCTCACAAAAACATGCAAAGTGTTACGGGGTAGAATTAACAGGCTTTTGAAAAACCAATCTTATACCTAGTAAATTCAGGCTCACAGAATTTAAGTAATGAACTTAGTAACTGGGTCTAAGTTTTCTGACTCCTCGTTTGGTATCTCATGTTTGGCGTTCTTTCTGAAATTTGCCAATTAGACTATGTTGTATGAAAGATGGTCCACCTGCTGTATTTTGTATTCACACCACTACTGACAAATGACAAACTGCCAGAAATGTGTAATGGCATGTAAGTTGTTACCTTCTTTAACCTCTGTCTACAGTAGAAGCTGTAATTCCAGAGGCCTGATATACATGTCTACAGGTAATAAATCTGTGTGAGTTATAGCTGTATCCTTGTAGATTTATAATGATAAGTTTTAATTCCTCTCTGGCAACATATTTACATAAATTACAGCAATAGAGTAATGATGCCATACGCTGGAATGTTCACCCAGAGAAATTCAAGAGGCTTACGGTAGCTGGCTTTCTCGCAGCCACAAGCGGCCACCCTCATATATGAGAGAAAAGCACTGAATTTGGTATTGTGGGCGTTATACAGATGTTTTCTTACTCTTGACATTTGTCTGAAAGTAAACTATGCTTCTACTGCCTCTCGCTGCATTAATGAATAGTCTCAATTAAGATGTAACTTCAGGGAAGAGCAGGATTACTTAAACAGTCAAACATTCAGAGGAGTAAGTGCACATCACTTCTAATGGTCTACTCTGTCTTCAAGTGCGTCTGCCTAACAGCGCTGAGGCTGGAGCACAAGCTCAGCCGGCCGGGAGGGCAGAGGGACAGTGCGAGGTTGTCAAAGGCAGTCCTCCCCTCTCGGGTGATGAAGGGCAGGGGCCCTGGGCCCAGACGCCACATGGAGAGGAGCCACCGCCGGACCTTGTGAGCATCGTCAAGTGCTTCAGCGCTCCAGTTCACTGCTTCTGTTCCCAGAAAAGGGAAAGCAGCGTCTTCTAAAGTCATCGTACTGTTAGCATTCTTTGCTGGAACATATTTCCCATTAAGAGTTTTGTTCTTACATCGAAAAGAGTCTTTCAAATTCAGAAACTCAAAATTGGATATTAAAGATGACCATGAATCAACCCACCACTACCATTTACTGCGACTGTAATAATCATGAAACTAAATGTCTTGTGTTAGTTTAATTAATCTTTAAAAGGGCCTAAAATTATGCCCCTAATTTCCAGGCGAGGAAAGAGGGCTAGTAACTTGTTTAAGGTCTCAAAGATAGTAGGTGGAAGGGCAGGTCCTAAACCCAGATCCCATCAACCTTCCTTCCTGTTTATCACATCTTACATCACTCCAAGGGCCAGACCACCAAATTCCCTTGGGGAGGAAATGTTGGTTGCCTTCCTCAAGCCAAGGTCCTGTGTTCAATAAAGGTGACAGCTTTCATCTCAGGAGTGAACTTCCGCTAGTCCATCATAATTTCATTCTGTTTGCCAGCAACAGGTTGAAAAATGGATATGTGATGCAATTTTGGTCAATTGAGACGTGAGAACAGGCTTTCCCAGATGGCCTATTTGCTTTAAAAACTTCTCCTTTTTGCCTCTGGATGATATCCTCTGCATAGCTTGCTGGTGCTGTGGCAACATCTTGTAGCCTGAAGTGGTCTGGCCAAAGAGACCACCACTCTGAACACAGTGATGAAGGGAGGGTCCTTCACGATACCACTGCCTGCTCACTTCACCAGCTACCTCTAGATGTTCTGTTACATGAAATAATAGATTCTTTAATTGAAAGTCTCTTTTGTGCCTTCTATTACTTTGCAAATAAAATATCTTAAGTATTAAATCTTTCCAAAAGCTCCATAGCTTTTATTTAAAAACTCCCATCTATACAAAAACTGGGCTTCCCTGGTGGCTCAGACAGTGAAGAATCCACCTGTTGTGTGGGAGACCCAGGTTTAATACCTGGGTGGGGAAGATTCCCTGGAGAAGGGAATGGCCACCCACTCTAGTATTCTTGCCTGGAGAATTCCACGGACAGAGGAGCCTGGTGGGCTACAGTCCATGGGGTCACAAAGCGTCAGATATGACTGAGCAAATATACCAGATTTTAAGTATTTTATATATCAAGAGTGGATATAAAGAATACAAGGCACTGAATCCAGAATAAATTCAGTGTACTGTGATTCTCCTACCTCATGTTTTTTAATTTTCTTGACTAAATATATATAGAATCTATAAATATATCTATAGACACGTCAATATTCTCATTTTTATGAGTTGATAGGAAAAATAAAAAGGCTAGGAAGGAAATTAAATGGCATTGAGAAATGTAGGTAAAATGTGAATTTTGGTAATCAATGCTTTTACAAAGATGTTGAAATGCTTGTAATAATTGTTGTGTTTGGAAACAAACTATCTGTTTCACATATTTCCAACTATAGATATTACCAAGAATTAAGTTTTTTTCGTTGGTGTAAAAATCTTAAATATTACCATTCAAAGTATAACATGGATTTCATAAACACTCAATGAGTGATGGGGCAGAGAGATGACAGAAAAATACACCTGTACGTGATCCATTAAATTATTTAAAAAATTTTAAACTTTCAGGGTAAATGATGGTCTAATTGCAAGCATTGTTCTGTATATCTCTTTCTCTTCCTAGAGGTTCTTCTCTAACTAGTTCACTTTTAAAACGGGAAGCTTGTTGGGTAATTCTTCAACAGGGCGTCAGAAAACCATTGTCTTCTTCAACCATTCATCTTATTATCACCCCTGATGCCGTATTTCTGGTTGCTGCTCCTGAATGTCATAGGGAACACCTGCCATAGAACCGGCTGCTGAAAAGAACAGGAAGAAAATGCCTAAAATGTTGGCCTGACTAAGCACTGTAGCCAATTCTCACTGCAATTTTTGCAATCATCACAAGTACCCTTGATGTATAAGCATTATAGACTTCTGCCCAGTGAAAACTGTGCCTGAAGCTTCAAAGCTCTGCCATAAAGAAACATCAGTCTTACTGTCTACCAAACCGCTAAGGGCCATTGCTCCTCCTAACTAGCAGTAAAATCTTTGTTATTTTCAGAGAGAAAAAGACATTGTTCTCCAAACTTCTGTCCATATAAGTGTGTTTGCTGACACTGCTGTCAAGCCGGAATGTTAGCTTCCTTGCAATATGCAGTGACCTTAGAGTGCTTGCCAGAATTCAATGCATTAGGGAAAATTAGGGCCTCCCTAGTGGCTCAGGCAGTAAGGAATCGGCCTGCAAAGTGGGAGACCAGGGTTCAGTCCTTGGGTTGGGAAGATCCCTGGAAAAGGGAATGGCCACCCACTCCAGTATTCTTGCCTGGAGAATCCCATGGACAGAGGAGCCTACAGTCCTTGAGGGCTGCAAAAAGTCGGACAACGACTGAGTGTCTAACACTTTCACCTTCATCAAAATGCTTTGAATCCCATGCTGAAAACATTTTCAGATCTTGCCAGGCCCCCTTTTCCTAAAACAACTGTTTATGGAAAATGCCAGCACTCAGTTCTTGCTTTACATTTTGCTAACACCATGTAAACTTTATTTATAAAATCTACAAATTCGTGAAGCATTCCATATTAAAAAAAATAATCTACATTACTGAGTTAGCATTCAATAAGACATAGAGGGAATTCCCTAGTGGTGTAGCAGTTAGGACTCTGTGCTGCCACTGCAGGGGCCACAGGTTCGATCCCTGGTCAGGGAACTAAGATCCCACAAGCTACACAGCCTTCCAAAAAAAAAAAGGCATAGTGAAGCGGTGTCTCTAGTTATCTATTGGAATGACTGTTTTCCACCCGAGATTTGCGCAGTTCCCTGTGTAAGACTTTTGCTATAACATGAACCATACATACAGTGGGGAGCACATCTCTCAGGTTTTGATAAACCTGCTTCTGCTGCATTTCTTCTCCCTCTTGGCTTTGCAGATGCTGTTTCATCTGCCTGGAAGCACGGCCCTTTCCTCCCCTTCCTGCCTATAGCTAGTGGCTCAGCTCCGATGCCTTCTCCTCTAGAGAGCCCTTCCAGGCCATTCTCTCTAGTACCTAAACAGACCTGGGCCCGTGCCCCTCCTGTGTTCCCCGCCATGCTCCAGCCTGCCCTGCTGGAAGGACAATCACAGCATTCCAGCTCTGGGTTTGAATCTGTCTTACAGTGCTTGCATGCTAAGTCGCTTCAGTTGTATCTGACTCTTTGTGACCCCATGGACTGTAGCCCACCAGGCTTCTCTGTCCCCGGGATTCTCAGGGCAAGAATACTGGAGAGGGTTCCCTTTCCTTCTCCAAGGGATCGTCCTGACCCCGGGGATCAAACCTTCATCTCTTACGTCTCCTGCATTGGCAGGCTGGCTCTTTACCACTAGTGCCACCTGGGAAGCCCTCTGTCTTCTAGTCCAGAGTATAAATTCCTTGGAGGGATTTTATAAGAAACAGTTTATATTTATTTATCTTCATCCCTTGCACATAATTCAGTGTCTGATGCAGAGAAGAGTTATCATAAAATTATTTTTGTTTTTTATAAATAAAACGAGGCCAGCTGGAACTTCATTCTTCATGAGAATAATTGCAGCTCGAGAGTCCTTCTGTGGACGTCCCTGGTGGTACAGTACATAAGAATCCGCCTGCCAGTGACAGGGACACAGGTTCGATCCCTGGTCTGGGAAGATTCCACTTGCCACGGAGCAACTAAAGCCCGTGGGCCACAGCTGCTGAGCCTGCGCTCTGGAGCCTGTGCGGTGCAGAGAGAGAAGCCACAGCAATGAGAAGCCCATGCACCACCACTAGAGTGTAGGCCCTGCTCGCTGCAACCAGGGAAAGCCCCCGCGCAGCAGTGAAGGCGCAGCGCAGCCACAAACAAAAACATCAGTTTTTAAAGAAGAGCCATTCTTTTATTCATAGGGCTATTAGGGAGAGTATGGAAAAGCTAATGCCCATGAACTATGAGAAAGTAGTTTCAAAGCATTTTGGTAATCACACACACAAATCTTTGGACCTAGCACTATGCATTCAGGAATTTACCCTAAGAAAATCAGATAGACATAAAAAGTTATGTAAGTTAAGACTATGTAATATAGCACTGATGAAAATGGTGAAAATGGAGGGGGGGATGCCTACATATTCATTGGTAGAGGATCAGCTAATGAATCCTCCACCTGTGTACTGGAATAGGATGTAGTCATTCAAACAGACTAAAATAGCCCTTCAAACTTCACACTTCCAGAACCTAAAATCCTGACCTGCATCTCATACATCGCCTGTTTTTGTCTCAGCTATTAATGGCACCAAAATCCATCTGGTTGCTCAGGACTCAAATCTATGAGTCACCCTTGAACCCTTCCTTTCTCCCACCATTGCCTCGCCCTGAATCCCCCCAGCCCTGCACCCGACATCTGAACAATCATTAAGACCTGCTGGCTCTACTTCCAGAATATACCCTGTATGTGCCTGCACTTCTCCATTGCTATTGCAACCATCCTAGTCTCCGCTCAGCAGCCATTAATCTTTTCAAATAAAAACAGATCAAACCAGTTGCTGTTTTTAGGATCTAGCCTACAGAGAGAAAAGCACCAGTGTATAAAGATGCTCATTGCAGCTGTGTTTGTAGGAGCCCAGAGCTGGACTTAATCTGAAGAGTTCATCAACAGAATGGTTGTTTTATAATGTATTTTTTGTTTTGTAAAGAACATGTTAGAACAATGTTGTTTGACCAGGAAGTTTAGCTATGATGTAGTATTTTTTTTTTTAGGCTGCAGAATACTGTGTCTATTGTGATTCCAAAGTTGTGAAATAAAGAACAAATGCCTTCCCAAAAGCAAAGCAAGCAAAAAATAATTGTTAAAACATCATATATTTCTGACCACGAAGTTATGAAACTAGAAATCAATTACAAGAAGAAAAATGAAAAAAAATCATATAACACCATATAAATTTCCTGGCATGAAATTCTCTAATGGCAGCCCATCACACTGAAATAAAATCTGAGATCCCCACCCTGGCCTTCATGATCGGCCCTGCCTTCCTAGCAAACTTCACCTCAAATCTCTCTTCCACTTGCTAACAAAATGGATGCACTTTACAGTTGTCTTTTTTCCTGCTCCCCCAAATTTCCAGTGTTGTTCCCACCTTAGTCTTTGTCCTAATTGCTCCTTGTCCTTATAATGCTCTTCTTAGAGGTGGTCACATAGTCTTGGGTTAAATAAAGCCCCCTCCATGTGCTCACCCCGAGCGCCTACAGCAGGTAGCTAGTCATTCCTCGGTATTATCATACCGCTCCCTGACATTTTCTTGTTCAGTTTCCTGTTTGTCTCCTCTCACTGAATAGAAACTCCTTGAGGGCAGGAGCCACACTTGCTTTATGTGCCACAAATAGTAGGCACTACTTGCTATTATTGAATGAGATACATGGACTCATAGTGAGAAGGTAAAAACAGGCTGCAGGAAACTCAAATTATTGGGGAGGAGGAAGAGAATAATATTATTTATATATCTCAGAAACAAGACTCAAAGTGTTTACAATAAAGAGCTAAACAAGAATCAACGCCAAGGGACGGTTGTTACAGTGGACTTTAAGTTTCCACTTTAAATATTTTGTTATTGCTTGAGGTTATTTTATAATGAGTGTGAATTACATTTATAATCTGAAGAGACAATCAATAAATTTCATTCACTTTCCAGAGAAAAAGGGAGGTTGATTTGCTCATTCACCAGCTACATACGTATCTTCCTTTTCCCTAGTTTTCATGTAAAGGCTAATCATTCAAGCATTATATTTGGACTTTCCGGGGGGGAGGGGAGGGGGGGTGCATGAAAATTACAGAAATTACTCAATTCTGACTGGCCAGGCATCAGTCGATCATTATTGTCAATGAAAACAAAATAATTCCTGTAAGAAAATAATTGCTACAGGAAGCTTCAAAGCTTAAAGAGAGAGAGAGAAGAGAGAGCGATGAAAGAAGGAAGGAACTAACAACTGGCGGCAGCTCACCAGATCCAGAGATGAAGCAGAATCAAGAAGTTTTCGGCCAACTCCAAACCTAGTAAAAATCAGGAAACCACAATCCTTAAGATCCTAACTACAACTGTCTTTCGTGTTAAAAAAGCAGCCATCTAAGCAGCATTAAAAGGCTTGTAATTTATGATGAAGAGGTAAGCTTAGAAAAAAACGACTGAATTTCAACAGAGATAAGTAATGAAAGGATAAAGAATAAATGACATGCAAATAAGAGAGAATGAGAACATTCACAGCTATGCCTGTTGACAGCAAGAGAAACTACAAAGAAAATTATGCTAACAAATTAGAAACTGAATAAGAATCATAAGAAGACTGACTCACTGACCCCATCTTTTATATCTTAAAAACGATGCTGAAGAAAACAGATGTGGAAACTTACACAGTAATAAAATCCTGGAAAAAAATTCAGCGGGGGCTAATTAATATAAGACTTTAAATATATGCAAACAGATATGCCAAAAACTGAGATATGCTGGCAATTGGGAATACCATATTTAAATATCAGCTTTACTCAGAAAAACTTTAATATAGCAGTAGCATGAAAAGTAATATTTGTAATGATAGCAAAAATTTACTTAAAAAATATATCAGCAGGACAACAGATTAATGCTATGCAAAAATCAGGATAGATGAAGAATAATCATTAAATATGGTTGGCTGAGGACAGATCAATAAGTATAATCTTAACTTTGTTAAACACTTGGTTTGATATTCTACTCATCCTACATTTAAGAGTAATCAAGTTGTTTGGAATAAACAGCAACAATTACAACAAAATCCTAAAAAAGAACTTGTAATAGATATAGCTAGGATGAAATCATGTATACCCAAGTAGGAGAGAAAAGAAGCTTGGGGTTGATTTTGTCTTATTTAACTAATAACTAAATAATAATTATGATAGCTAACATTTTTTAAGCACTTACTGATGTTTGCTTTATATATATATATATATATATATATATATAAAAATTTTAAATATATAGATAATATACATATGCATAAATAAATAAATAAATAAATATATCTACAAACATTCTGAGGTTTCAAGGTTTATCTTTAAAATTCTTCACAGTTAATGTAATTTCATTGCAGTGTAATGCATTTCCAAGTTTATTTTACTATAATATAATCAACACTTACTGAATACTACTTGCTGAGAATTTTACACAAATTACCTTCCTTCTTACAAGTATAGGCACTATTTCTATTACCACTACATAGCGAGGAAGCTTCAGTTCAGCAAAGTTAAGACACATTCCCAAGCTTGTGAAATGAAGATCAGATTTAAGTCACACAAGTTTCTCTTTGTTCTTTTCCAATGTATTACACTGTACCTTTTAAAATTTTGTTTTATTTAGTTTAAAATGTTTGGCTGCATTGCATCTTCCCTGCTACGCGTGGCCTTCTCTGGCTGCAGCGAGCCGGGCTCCTCTCTCTAGCCGTGGTGCATGCTCTCACTGCTGTGGCTTCTCCTGCTGCAGAGTGGGTGGGCGTCAGTAGCTGTGGTGGGTGACAGGCTTTGTTGCCCCACAGCATGTGGGATCTTCCCGGAGCAGGGACTGAACCCATGTCTCCTGTGTTGGCAGGTGGTCTTAGCCACTGGACCAGCAGAGAGGCCCCTATGCTGCTTTAGATCACTTTTCAGTTGAATGAGTTAACTCTTCCTCCTCTAACTACCTAAGACAGAGGTCAGCCATTTTTTTCTGGAAAGGGCCACACAATGTTTCAGGCTTTGAGGACCATACACAGTCTTCGCTGGCTGCAGAAACCCAGTTCTACCACTGCAGTGTGACAGCAGCCACACGCGATCCTTAAACAAATGACGTGGCCATACCCCAGTAAAATTTTACTTACTCAAACAGGTGGCAGGCAGATTTGGGCAATAGCTTGCAAACTCAATATGAGTGAAATTCATATTCCAGACTGAATGCATATTTAGATGCAGCTTTGTATAATCTCCTGTACTAGATTGAGAAGAAGAGGTCGTAAGAAAACGGATTTTAAAAAAGATAGATGCTAATGCCAAAAGGTGAGGGAAACAGACTGGACTTTCCAGGTCTGTCCCTTGCTAGCCCATCTCAGGACGACAGGGACCCTGAATGCTCTGTGCCCCTTTCCCCTTTCCTGTGCTCCCACTGGGCCCAAGGACACTGCCTCGCCTCTGGCATCCCGGACAGGTCACGGCGCATCTCCCTGTAGTGGGGGCTCTCATTTAGGTGGCTGCCCCTTGTATTTTCACCTATCTGGAATCTGCCCCTGGAGCCCAGTGAATTTACGAATTATCCCTTCTACGTCTTTTATGTCATATTTTTTTTTATGTCATATCTTAATGTCTTTGCTCAATGTTAGTAAAACTGTCCCCCTCTCTCTATTCACTGATTTCAACAGGTAATTAAAAAAATATTTTACTGCATTCCTAGTTCAAAATTCTAAGTCTTCTGGTTCACCTCTAAAATATCATTTCTAAATACACCAACCATACTCATGTATTCTGTTTCAACTGTTGACTCACTTATTTCAAACACTACAACACTAATACCATAAAGGAATTAAGAGAATCCCTTAAGAGCTCATTGTCACTGGATAAAACTGGTAACTGACAAAAGCAGTTAAGATTGATTTTAGAGATTTAGCTTTGTTTTCATGCTCTGAAAGATAAGAGGAAAGGGTAACCTTCCCTTTCACACTACACTGGAAGGTAAAGGTTATTCCATCATACAACACTAATGACAACTGGGATATCAAAATCAAGAAGCTGAAGTAGAAAAATACCATAGGGTCACTGAAATGTCGAAATGCAGTAAAATAAGGCATGAAAATAAAATGAAATATGTGTGACATTACAGATTTCCGTTAAGAAAGAATGTCATTGATTGATGAGTATTTCTCAAGTAATTTTACTAAAAAGAATAAGATATTCAAAGCATGTTTTTTGCATGTTCATTAAGATCGTCGCTGAGACGATCACGAGGAGGGAAAACCGCCAGGAAGTGTGTGCTCAGCACAGCTCTTTACCGTGGCTCCTCCTTCACTCCTCTGGGTGTTACGCCAATGCCTCGCTCTTCCCTCTGCTGGTGGCAATGGCATCCTCTCTGTGGTTTCCTCACTTTAATTTTAAAGAAGTTTGAAAAGATCACCTTGTTCAATTTTATTTTGTCTTCATCTTGTTGATGCTTGTGGCTTATTTCTCTCAAGCTGGCTAATAATAATATACAGCTGACCCTTGAACAACACGGGCTTGAACTGCGTGGGTCCACTCATACTTGGATTCCTAGTCCCTATGACAGCTCTACACCATCCAGCATTGTCTGAACCCCCAGATCAGAACCAGGGATCCGGAAGGTCAACTGTAAGTTACATGTGGGGCTTCCCTCCTGGCTCAGATGGTAAAGAATCTGCCTACAGTATAGGAGACCGGGTTTGGATTCTGGGTTGAGAAGATTCCATGGAGAAGGAACGACACCCACTCCAGTATTCTTGCCTAGAGAATTCCATGGACAGAGGAGCCTGGACAGATAATCCATGCGGTTGCAAAGAGTCGGACATGACTAACTCTACAACTACCAATGCACCACTGCATCACTAACCCCAGCGATATTTAACAACTGATTCTGAAAATGATGCTTGGAGACTCTGTCTCTCAAGAGGAAAACATTATAGACAACGTGTAACTTGATTTTTAAAGCAAGTATTCAGAGTGATTTCATTGCTTAAAGTTAGAGCTCAGAGTAAAGCAATACAGTCATCAATGAGGAGTTAATGTCTTAAGAAAAAAAATCACACGAAACTCAATAATTACATCAGTGTGGCAAATGGTGCACACTCACAGGAAACGCACAATGGACACTCACGCATCAGGGCTCTGAGAAGGCCTGCATAAAGAAACGTGTTAAATTTGGACGATACCCACAAAACTCGCCTGACCCCTGAAACTTTTACCGCCAGTCTGTTACCATCTCTTAGAACTATTTCATGGAAAGCTGCCAGAGAAGCTTTTGGAGAACTAATTAATAGTTTATTAAATTCAAGAGGCAATTTAAAATTTAGCTACAAGATGTATTTCTTCATATTCCTTTTGAAAATTCCTAATACAGTTGAATATATCAGTCTATTATGGTTGAATACAATTACTAATATGATCGAATACATCAGCATTGATAACTGCTACAGTGAAAGACAAGGGATGATGACTTGGAATTATTTATCAATGAACACTATAAATCTGCCTCAATCAGGACGGAGTCCACTAACTTTGTTTTTGCCATTAACCAACAGGGTGACTCTGGGATAAGAGACTAATCACTTCAATGTCAAATGGGGCTAGACTTGCTCCACCTATGCAAGTGGCACATTTGGAGAACCGAGTGCTCAAGATCAAGACTCAGACGAACTTCTCATCAATAATAAAGCTGTATAAAAGCATAGGAAGTTATCAAAGCATAAAAAAGGAATATATTATTTCAAATAGAGCCTTGGCTTCCTTCTTCCAGAATCACAACAAACGCCACTGTGATTTCTGCCTTCCTTGAACTGAGTAGGATACTGTCCTCAAATTGCTAAAGATCTCATTTTACTTAGAAAACGAATTTTCGTTTAGCCATTAATCATGATGATGTATCATCACATTTCCCCCCCCCCAAAAAAAAACACATGATAAGAATAAGAAAATGAGAAAACTTTGTTTAAAGGAAGAAAGATTTATTGCAAAGGGCTTTGTGAGTAGCACCACCTTACTCAGGGCTCTGTGACGAGCAGGTCTGCGGCGGCCCTTCACTCCCGCTGAATAAAGACAGTAGGGCTCTATATTCTCTGAGTCCTTCATTAAACTATTGATCCCTTCAGCATTATCCATAATGTTCCCGCAGCTCAGCACGTCAACTGGTGAAGTGCTGGTCTCTTACTCCTTTCAATAACCTGCGGACTTTATGGAGAGGAAGTCACAATGATTTATTTACCTGACATTTTCCAGTCCGAATGTCGTACAGGGCCACTGATCCGTGGCGTGCTCCAACGGCTATTCTGTGACTCCGCTCATAATAGCTGACCATGTAGAACCTGCATTGAACATTTAAACAACAGTGAAAAGGAAAAAAAACAGGTGAGAGAACCGGCATGTCAAAGTGGATAGCAACACACTCTGAAGATTATAAAGCCAGTTCCAACAAATACTGTTAAATAAGTATATCCATAATTAATAGATGGAGCTTTTCCAAAAATGTTTCATTGTGGTTAATTCTTAAAATCAAATGAAAGAAAAATGATGCAGAATACCACTTAGGCCTGTTAATGATTATTTTTAATAGAAAACAACTTTATAATTACAAACATCCTTGAATTTTTAAATAAGAAGGGTCAAAAACAGAAAAGATTAAACATGAAAACACAGTTTTGCTACAGTGACTATTATGCAAATATTTCTATTCGAACAGAAATAGAAAAGATGAAAAGGATTATATATTATATCTAATTATGTTTTCATGGTTTATTATGGTATTAAGGAATGAACATTATTTTTTAGCAGAACAATCATAAAAATAGAGCATATTAAACACATTATGCTTAAATGTTCATATCAGTAATTTTAAATGAAATTAGAAAGTTATTCACCAAAAAAAGTTATCTGGCAAATTTTCAAGAGTTTCCACGTTTATCAGTTTATCCAAATGATAACTGTGCCTACTGGTAACATAAATAAGCATATTGGGTGATTTGGCATTACATGAAAATAGGATTTAGGGAGGATGCTTTGAAGGTTGTAAAAGGTTGATTTACTTTTATTTGTTTATTTTTCTGGATTAATTTTCATGACTTGATTAAGTATTTGAATTCCTAATCTTTGCTTTGTCATGATTTAATAGCCATATGGCTAGAGCCCGGGAAGGCAAGAATAAAAATTATTAAAAGTGTAAATAAGGTATGCTTTGATATCCCCAAAGAGTTTCAAATATGCCTTCCCATTATCCACTCCTACTGTCTCAGTGAGAGTTACCCAGATAAATTAGTGGCCTACTCTCAACATTTCTGAGGACATTACATCAATTTTACTATATATTTCTTTCCTTTTTTCTCTTTGCTTCTCTGCTACCAAACTAAATTTTCTGTTATTTTTTTAAAACATAGGAGGGGAGAGGAAAAACAGATGATGGAAAAGAAGTAGCATGTCTCTAATTCTTTCTTGAGATTGATACAGAGTTAAAAGCAAACAAACGAACTGGTGGGACACTGGGCTCCATTTCTGAAACTCTGGTCCGAGGCTGAGAGAGAGGAGAGGGGAGATATCTGCGAGGAGTCAGAAACCAGGGACAGTCTGACGAAGCCGTTTTTGGCATTGTCAGACTTTATGACTTTCACACACATTTTATAAATCTGGAAAACAGGCCATTAAGCGTTTAAACTTTTCGTTTGATACTTATTCAGCAGTACTTCTGTCCGATCTCTAAGCCCCAGCCAGCAAGGCAACTTTTGTCCTTTTTAGTGAAAGATAAAGGCTTCATTTCCAGTCATATGAAAGACACTACTCTAGGATGTCCTGTGGGGCTGGGCTGGTATGGGAGGTTTTCTCATGCATTCAGGTGTGAGGGAAGGAAGAGGACTAGAGACTCTCAACGTCTGTGGCTTCCTCCTACTGAGTGGTGAATAAAAACTTTCTTTAAAAATCTTTCTTGTCTAAAGCATTCTACTACTGTCCCTACATAGAGAAGGTAAGAACCAACAATGAGCATTCAAAATTTAATGTTTCCACACTAAAAAAGAAAAGAGATTTAGAAGAGCTTTAAAATGTTTACTATTTTATTATTCAATAATTCCTGTGGTCTAAGCAGGAGCATCACTATGCATCTACATGTGTGCCTGTATCTACACCGCATCTAAACATACCTAAGCCCACACAATTTAAATCCTACCAGAGTAACACGGAATATAATATTTACCAAATGTTTTAACAAATATCTATTCTGTGCAGGTTAATAGCCACAGGAAAATAACATTTCCAGAGGTATTTTATTATCTGTTATTGAACTTTGCAAAGATGTTAAGAGTTGTATTGTCCCAATACTTCTGTGAAACGTAAATTTAACTGCCCTTCAAAATAATCCTCTTGAAAACAAGCTTTTGGTAAAATACATTTATGTTGACAAAATTTTACTTAGTTAAACCTGAATCTAAAAAGTTTTTTTTTATTACATTGACCATTTTCTATGCTCTGGGTATCAACCTCATCTTTCTATATCACCTACAGACACCATTATTTATGGGAGAAAAAAAGACCAAATCTATTCTTGGTATCAAATCTTTAGTCTGCCTGAAAGGACCATATATTACAGGTCTGCATTTTTCATTCTTTGCAATTTACTACCAGACTAATACTCCTAAAATATCTGAAGGAATTCTGGACAGTGGAGGTCTCATGGCATGTTTTTAATCTTTGGGTTTCTTGTTTAACTTTTTCTTTCTTTAACAGTCTCTCTTTTAACAGAAGAAATCCAAGGTATGTGTGCATTCACTTCCCAAGTACTCACTCTGGGGACTGGCTGCAGTGACTGTCTCTCTGCTGAGGGCTTCCAGGGCCCACCTTGCCCCCAGACTAGTCTTCTCCTGGAACCAGTTCTCCAATGTAATGTTGCAAAATGTGTTTCTTGCTGGGGCTAGGGTGGTCATCATGCGAAAAGTTTAAAGTCCCTGATCTCCACGCTTTCATCACTGTCCACGCGCATCCAGAGTGGTCCTTATCCAGAGTGGTCCTTTTCAGCCATAAATCAAATCACCTCTCTAGAACGTTCACAACCCTCCTTCAAGACCCTGCGTCATCTGGCCCTAACGCCTCTCAGACTTTATCTCATCTTGTCTTTGCTTGGTCTACTCTGGCCATACTGATCTTATGCTTTCATGATTATGCCAGGAGTATATCCATTTTGGAGCTTAACATTTGCTGCTCCTTCTGCTTGAAAACCTCATCCTCCCCGGTTTGTGCCCTCGCTTCACTCAGGTCTCTGCTCCAGGGCTGCCTTGGATACGGAAGGCCTTTAAGAGCCATCTGTCTTATTTAATACAGCAGCTGTTCCTCCTCCACTCTTCAGTCCAGGACCCTAGTTTTTCTTTACTGTGCTTGTCTTCTCTTTAAGATTACACAGTAATTTTCTGCTTACCGTTTCCCGCCATCAGAGACTCTGTCTTTTGTTGAACGTATGCATACATAACCAGGGTCCAAGAGACCTACTGAACAAGGTCCTACATTAACCTCTGTGTTGCAGGATACAGCAGTGCATAGGTTGATGCTGCAAGAGGTCCAAAACACTATGCTTATCCTTCAGTGACTAGTGTATAAACTAGGCTAAAAATGTCAGTTTTTAAGACTAATGAATGTTGTCTAATGTCTAAAATAATAACCAGTATAAAACAACAAAGGAAATAAAAACTGTCTAAAAAAGTTAGGTAGAAATCGTGAATCAGAAAGCACCCCCCGACCTTTCTAAAAAATGTATTTTCCATTGAGACAAACAACTGCAGATTTACAAGAAGTTATATGTAAAGACTCTTGAAGTTTGAGTACATTATCATGAGATTAACAAGTGCATAATGGAAATTATTTCACTATGTTTCAGGGAACTAGAAGAGATTATTTGGTCTGAAACTTAAGGCAAATATAGTCTAAATACTGATATATACAATACAGTATATGTACTTGGTATAAGTGGTCTGAGAATAAAAATTATTCTAAGAATCAGCCAGATATTTATATAGGCACATATAAACTTCACTGAATATAGTATTATCACACAAAACATAATTAAAAGAAATAATCACTTATTGGTCATTACAAGCTACCAGAATAAGTTATTCTATTTCTCTAAAGCGTATTTGTGACATCAATCCCTCAGGAGCCACTGACAACAGGGTGCCAACCCCTCACAATGGGGTGGTTTACGAGGCGAAATAAATATGTGAATTTGGTCCACTCTGGGGCAGTATCTTGGGGCAAATCATGCTGCTTAAGAGTTTGCCAAGCACCCAATGCCTGAGTCTAAGTAACTTTGGTACCCTTTACTTAGTCTCCCTTGAATTGATGACCTTTTTACTTTTTATTGAAAATGGTCCTCAAATAGGGATTATATGTATACCTATGGTGATTAATGTTGAGGTATGACAGAGAACATCAAAATTTTGTAAAGCAATTATCCTTCAATAAAATAACAAATTAAATTAATTTTTAAAAAAATGGTCCTCAAATAAGAGAAGTTTGTGTGATACTTCAAAAAAAAAAGGTGGGGGGGGGGAGGAAACATGCAACTCTCAGCAGAGGTAGGATTTAGCAGGAAGACAGAAGCTTATAATATCACTTTCTTAACCATGACTCTGGTAACGTGGCATCATGATCTCAGGATGTTAATATTGTATATAGTGTCCGTGAGCATTAAAATGCAACAAGGAATACTCTTCAGTAATGCAAAGTCAATCTACAGCTAAAATGAACCCATCTAAAAATCTAAGGATGTAAGAAATAGAATGTATGGGCTATAAATATGACTTACAACTATTCATAGCCACTAATTACTACTGAGGGCAAACTGTGTCAGGCACTGTGCTGAGAATTTGCATCTGTATTTCCAGGAGTAGCTGAGGTATTAGGAGTGGTTCTTATCTAGCTGCTTTTACAAATTCTTGATGTTGATTGAAAATGATCCCCAAACTTTAAACTCTTAGTCTAAAAAGTATTAAGGCAGTACGTAATTGTAAAGAACCACCACTAATATGTATGTAGCAAAAGGTAAGTCCACTTATGCTTCCTCCTTCACCAGGGGTTAATTGCTGTTAACAATTTGGTGGCCGTTCTCAGCTTTGCCTAATTTTTATTACAAAAGTGGTGTCATATTACACCTATTATTCTGCAACTTTCTTTTCTTCCTTCAGTAGTTCATGGAGCATCCTCCCACATACATGATTCCATGTGATCCTTTCTCACACCTCCATTATACTCCTGTGCATTTATACTCCATTACTGAAATAGTCCCTTTCTGACATTTAAGTTATACACATATCCTTGTATACATAGGTGAATACTGTTGTAGGAAAGATTCCCCAAAGCTAGATTCTAGATTAAAGCATACACACATTGTACACTCTGATGTGAGTGCATGCATGCGTGCTCAGTCACTCAGTTGTATCTGGCTCTTTGCACCCCATAGACTTGGGCCCGCCAGGCCTCTCTGTCCATGGAATCTTCCAGGCAAGCATACTGGAGTGGGTTGCCATTTCCTACTCCAGGGGATCTCTCTGGCCCAGCGATCAGACCCACGTCTCCTGCACTGGCAGGAAGCTTCTTTACCATTGTGCCACCTGTGAAGCGAAAGTCATTCAGTCATGTCTGACTCTTTGCGACTCCATGGACTGTAGCCCTCCAGGCTCCTCTGTCCATAGAACTCTCCAGGCAAGAATACTGGAGTGGGTAGCCATTCCCTTCTTCAGGCAATGCCAAATTATCTTCAGTTCCCCACTCGATATGATCAAATTTTCTACATTTTTGCCACTATGAGGGAAAAAAACGTTATCACATTTTCATTCTAACTTGCATGAAATAACTTTTTAGATTTGTTCATCTGATTGCACTCTGCAGGATATGCATGAAGATTTTTTAATTAATGAAAAAAAAGTTATTTAAAATGTAATTAATACACCATCCCTTTATCCATCACGTATACTAGATGATGGAGACAGCAATGGCACCCACCCCAGTACTCTTGCCTGGAAAATCCCGTGGACGGAGGAGCCTGGTGGGCTGCAGTCCATTGGGTCCCTACAAGTCGGACATGACTGAGCGACTTCACTTTCACTTTTCACTTTCACACACTGGAGAAGGAAATGGCAGCCCACTCCAGTGTTCTTGCCTGGAGAATCCCAGGGACGGGGGAGCCTGGTGGGCTGCCGTCTATGGGGTCGCACAGGGTCAGACACGACTGAAGTGACTTAGCAGCAGCAGCATACTAGATGAGGAGAGAGACTCCTCAGTATCCATGATGTGCTTCCAATAGCCCAGGGACAAGACCTGACCCCTAAACACAAGCAAAGCTATCAATGCAGGAAAGAATGGCCAGCCTTCTCTAGTGGAGCAACATACAGGTCAGCATGACCACAGAAGGTATCAGTGATAACACCTTGGTGGCCTGGACGAAATGGCAAAGAGCGCTTGTAAGGACCGCCATGTGAGGAGCTCAGGACTTGATTCTCGAAGCATCGGTCAATAACCCTCAGGGATGTCAGAGCTGCATCCCCCCCCCAAGGGGGGCACTTTGCACAGGAAGAAGCTCCTTTCAGACATCTTCGCACCCTCCCCCCAGAACTCTGGGTCTCCATGCCGCTAACACGTTTGAACAATTCAGAGACACAAAAGTAGCTTTGATGAAGGCATCAGCTCAAGGAGAGCTGTGCTAGTTTGGTGGGGCGGGGCGTGTGAACAGTGGAGGAGGAGGGAATGTTTTCTAGAAGCACTTCATTCCCCTAGTGACAGGCACCAGTTCAAAGGACAACATGGAACCTTCACTCTGAGATGGTGACTGACAACCAGAAAGTTCCATCTGGGAGTCATGACTTCCCACTCAGCATCTCATACACTGTAAATCCTCAATGAAGTGAAAGTTGCTCAGTCATGTCCGACTCTTTGCGACCCCTGGGACTATACAGCCCACGGAATTCTCCAGGCCAGAATACTGGAGTGGGTAACCTATCCCTTCTTCAGCGGATCTTCCCGACCCAGGGATTGAACAGGGGTCTCCTGTGTTGCAGGTGGGTTCTTTACCAACTGAGCTACCAGGGAAGCCCAAATCTTCAACAGATGTTTCCTAAACAACACCACTAAATATTTAATAGGTGAATTACTTCCCTTCTAAAAAAACTGGCTAGAGGCATGCTGCAGCTGGGGTTTTAGAAGGACAACTGAAAACAGGGTTTCTGCAAGTAAAAATAACATGCCCATTGAGGTGTATTGTAAATGATGGCTAAGAGATACTTCTCTTATTACACGACTCATCCACTTACTAATTTGTGACCTTGAGCAACTTAGTTTAACTTATCTGTGATTCAGCTTCCTCATCTGTAAAATGGGAACAATAATAGTACCTGATATGATTATCGTGAAGACTGAATTAGTTACTACATGTAAAGTACTTAGAAGTGTTCCTGGCATATAAAAAGTACTTTCTGTAGTAAGTACACACTAATAGCTACCATAATTATCATCATCATCACCATTTGCATCTCTGAATATATGCCACAGAAAGGATATAAAAGGTACAGTCATTTTGCTATTTTCCTAGGGTAAAGAAGTGCTAATAATATGTTAATAAATAAGGGAAACAAGTTTTGCAAATATCATAAACTTGTTTGTTTCTTAAACACTTATGATTTTCAGATATAATCTGATAACAGCATATTATCTCAGTTTCAGCTTCAAGTTAGGTTTGACTTTGGTTTGAAACTCTTCTCTATTATCATTTCAAGCAGTCGGAAAATTTAATGTTCTTTCTGTTAAACAGTGAAATGGAATACTTCTGGAAGCTTTAGAGATTTGTTTTTTCCTCAAGAACTTTAACACTGAAAGACAGTCGCCTGCTGGTGCATTTTCAGGAGTAGGCACACGGACTGAAATGGTTTTACAAGGATTTCTACTCACGTGAGTACAAGACAGACATATATATTATAAAGGGTATCCTATAAAACTGTAACAGATTTAAGAATTTTACTGGAAGTTAGGATAGAAGCTTTGCTACATCCTGTTATTGTTAATACCATCGAAATAAACACAAACCACAGATTTGGAATTTTTTTAAAAATGAGCTCATGGACTGTTCTCAAGTAGACAGTGTTCACTTTCTTAACCGGATTTTAAGTGTCCATTTAGGGTGCACAGAGCTGATTCAGCTTTTCACCTGAAGAGCAGAATCAATCAGTCTGTCTACATAGTAACAAAGTTTAAGAAAAGGTAAACTATGTCTGAAAATACAGACTTTTAACTCTTCTGTCTGGATTTTTTTTTTTCCCAATTCAGTTCAAAAGTTTAAACACTTTACTCTGAATTTTTTTGTATCTTATCTATGTTATAGCTTTAATGCTGTCCCAATGATTTTTTAATTTGAATTATTGTAATACATATATCCAATTTAAAGGAATACACACACACTCATTGTAAAAAAGAAACCCAGAGTACAGAAAAATAAACAGCTAAGAAAGTTATCCTTGGGGCTTCCCTGGTGGTCCATTGGTTAAGAATCCGCCTGCTGGTGCAGGGAACTCGGGTTCAATCCCTGCTCCAGAAACTAAGATCCCGCGTGTCTCGGGGCGACTAAGCTCGTGTGCCACAGCTGCTGAAACCTGGGTGCATGGAGTCCACGTTCCACAACCAGAGAAGCCACGGGAGAGAAACCAGAGCACCACGACTGGAGAGGCACCTCTGCTTGCTACAACTAGAGAGCCCAAGAGCAGCAATGGAGACCCAGTACAGCCAGACATAAACAGATTAACCAGTGAAAAAAAAAGGAAAGCTATCTTTTACCACAACCCCCTCCATCACCCCAGGTAACCATGAGAAAACCTTTGGGGTGTGTCTTTTCCAACTTTTTCCCTCTTCTTCACTTGTTTACATGCAAGTACATGCCTGAATATCAATCTTTACATATAGTTTTCTTCTTTTAAAATGATTTTACATACTTTTCTGAAACTATGCTAGTTTCTTTTAAATTTATCTTTTGCTGACATCTTTCCATACACAGCAGAAATGGACTGCCCTCAAGCTTTTTAATGCCTGTATGGTAAGGCTGCTAGGCCAGCATATTTCAATGGAAGAAACTGTTGGTAAGTAATAATGATATATAGAGGACACAAGTGAAGAAAAGTGTTCTAATATAAAGTACATTTTCTATGTAATAGCATACTAAGAGGCCAGTTGAGAGATAATCAGTTAAATCCAGGAAAACATACAAAATACTTTAAATTTCAATGTCTAGACTACAAAGACTTAAGTGAATTATCCATTTACAATAAATTAGAGAAATTTATACCCCGTGCTATTTAGTTTCCTCCCTACTCCTACTGCTGTCTTTTTAATACCCACTAAGAAGCCCAAGTAGTTGAGCTGTTAACTATATTGCTTGGGTCTATGAGGAGCATTTCTTCATTCTTGACTCTAAATACACAATGGAAAGGAATACACACTATAATTTCTGCAAAGGGATCATTGATTCATCAGTCAGAGATTGACAATCATGCTTAATACATTTCATTCAATGACAGCCAATTTTGCATATGGAAATACCTTCGAGTTTGGAGTCAGGAGGATTTCTCTGCCTGATAAACATATACTCATCTTTCTGTTTTTCTCTTTTTCTTTTTGTATTTTTTATTTTATTTCTATTTTTTTACTTAAATTTTTTAAATTGGAGT
The DNA here is from genome assembly GCA_020226075.1 of Hydropotes inermis. Lineage (NCBI taxonomy): Eukaryota > Metazoa > Chordata > Mammalia > Artiodactyla > Cervidae > Hydropotes > Hydropotes inermis. The sequence goes on from CM035291.1 coordinate 5,534,427, forward strand.
ATAGCTGACATACAACATTGTCTGAGTTTCAGGTGTGCAGAGGGGTGAACCAGTTACACGTACACATCTATCCACTCCTCTTAGATTCTTTCCTAAGAATCTAGGATTCTTAGGATGCATTCTTAGGTGATGCAGCTAAGGCATCACCAGCCCTCCTCTCAGCTCCTGTGTTGACAGACAGGCCCCCGCTGTGCGCTCCTCCCATCACAGCACCTGGGAGAGTCCCTGTGATTTACCACCCTGGGGACAGGGACAGCACCTGACTGACAGGCCCAGCCCAGGACAGTGCGCAGAGATGGAAATGAGTGCGGCTTTACTCAAGGAATAGAAAGAAGACTTATGTGCCCTGAGCATAGTGAATTGAGACTGGGACTTGAGGCACGCAGGTCTGACACATATAATAGGATATCATCTATAACATGGGCCCTAATGATAGGCAGATTTGCCACCAGGTAATATGTATCATGGGCCTCCTCTGAGGCTCAGCTGGTAAAGAAGCCACCTACAATGCAGGAGGCCTGGGTTCCATCCCTGGGTTGGGAAGATCCCCTGGAGAAGGGAAAGGCTACCCACTCCAGTATGCTGACCTGGAGAATTCCATGGACTGTATAGTCCACGGGGTTGCAAACAGACACAACTGAGTGACTTTCACTTTTCATTACGTATCGTGGTGCTTTGGGTAACACCAAACATCTAGGATTCTTCAAGATGGCCCCCTTTTGGGACCAACAGCATTGGAATTCAAGGAGAGCCAAGAATCCCTAGAAAAGTGAAGGGTCCTTTAAAGTAAGTGGAATAAGTTTCAGGATTGATACTGAGCCTCAGGAAAACTCATCCCAGGTCTTCCTGAGATCTACCTTACCCTCTCCCCAAATACTGTATCCTAGGAAAGGTTATGACTTCAGGACACAGAGGGCATAGAAAATTCTATTAAGAGTTTTAAGAAAGAAGAAGTGAGTTTCACACTTTGGTGCAACAAAATGTTCCGCTAAATCTAAGGTTCTTCACCAACTAGGGTCTGCAAATCCTCGGGGACTCTATGCTCCTACTAGGGTCTGCAAATCCTCGGGGACTCTATGCTCCTACTAGGAAGTTTGTGAGACCAAAACTACCTTTATAAAACTCCTGAGGCATCAACGAGCTTTTCGCTGTATTGAACTGGCACTGATGGTACACAGTGATGGGTAAAATGCAGATTCTTTGGTCCGAATCAAGGCAGTGGCACCAGATTCTGCTACTCATCACAATACCCTTCACTGCCATGGTAGTAAATAAAACAACGAAGTGTTTTCACTTAAGAATGTCCTTAATGAAGCTGTAAAAATGATTAATTTTATTTAAATTTTGACCCTTGAGTACATGTTGCTTGACTATTCAGTGTGACAGAATGGGAAGTATATATAAAGTATTTCTAACATCGACTGTAAAATGACTGGTGTCTCAGGGGAAAATAGTTGGAAAACTGAGGTGTAAGCTAAACTAGCTGTTTTTTTCAGTTTCACTGACAGTATCACTGAGAGAGAAACTATAATTATTTGGACTTGGGTATTTGCCAGACATTTTCTGGAAAATGAACTGTTTTTTGTCCTGTCCAGGAAAACAACAGCCAGAATTTGTTGCCAATGATAAAATTCAAGCTTTCAAATAAAAATTAGAGTTTTGCAAAATGGTATCTGGCTTTCCAATACTGACTTTTTTAAAAAAAATGAGATCAGCAGTGATAATAGCAAAAATGAGTTTTTGATACTGTGGATTGTAATGTGACAGTATATGGAGAATTTACAAACAATTCAGTAACCAAGATCTTCCAAAGACAAGGGCATAATGTTATAAAGTCATGCACTGTGAAAGACCTACTCTAAAAAAAACCACTCAAAGGCCCATCCAATGTACTGAAGGTAACAGTATGAAAAATTTGTTAAAATTACAGATTCCTCATTGCAGCTAATCTTTAAAAAAGGACCACCTGTTGAGTTTTGATGAACTACTAAAAAATATGCAAAATTATTTTAAAAGGCTATTGAAATATGACTCTCTTTTTAAACTAAGTAGAGGCCAGATTTTCACTATAAACTTTAAATAAAACAATATACAGCAACAGATTAAAGACATGTGTGGATATAAAAATCCACCTGCCTCATATTAAGCCAGACATTAGAGAAATCTGCCAAAATGTTAAGCAATGCTTCATCTGTCAGGTTTTTTGTTTGTTTGTTTTGGCAAGTAGTTATTTTTCATAAAAGTAAGTTTTTACATCAACATGAATTGAGTTATTATTAAATACACCAATAAATATTTTTTAAATATCCAAGTTTATATTTCTAATATATTAGAACTCCACAGATACAACTTTCATAAATAAAAAATTCTTTGGGATCTTCAATTTTGAAGGGGTTCTGAGACCAAAAGTTTGATACACTCAAGACTGAAAAAACACTTGGCAATCGAAAAGTTGTAACTGGGGGAGGCAGAGAGAGGATAACAAAGAGCGGGGACGAAGCGCAGACGACAGCAGCTTCACGGACGTGGGAGCTGACAAAGCGGACGGGGCGCAGACTCCTTCCTGCAGGAGGGGAGACCAGAGTCTGGGCAGCAGAGAGGGGGCCGCGGAGCGGAGCAGACAAGAGTGCGTGTGTTCAGACCAAGGAAGGGATGTCGAGGACAAAAGAGAGAGCATGGGGAAGGAAGGATGCAGCCAGGAGGAGACCTGGGCCTGGACCACAGCGACAGCCATCTCGTCCTCTGCTGAGAGGCCGGACTCTGTGCCGCGTGATGCATGAGCAGCGGGCGCACATCCGCCCGCCAGGGCACACAGCAGGTGTGGCATCCTTTCAGCCGAGCGGCCTGCACTTTCACCCGATCCTCGGCTCAGGAAAGGACTGACTATACACTACTGATACTGTGGAAAGATAGATAACCAGGGAGAACCGACTGTATAGCACAGGCAACTCCACTCAGTGCTCGGTGGGGACGTAAAGGGGAAGAAACTCCAAAAAAGAGGGGATATGTGTGTATACATGTGGGCTTCCCAGGTGGCACTCGAGGTAAAGTACCCATCTGCCATTGCAGGAGATGCGGATTCTATCCCGGGGTGGGGAAGATCCCCTGGAGGAAGGGCATGGCAACCCACTCCAGTATTCTTGCCCAGAGAATCCCAAGGAGAGAGGAACTTGGTGGGCTACAGTTCATAGAGTCACAAAGGGTTGGACACGACTGAGGCAACTTAGCACGCACACATGAACGTGTAACTGATACGATATTGTAAAGCAACTACATTCCAATAATTTTTTTAAAGCATGTTCTTCAGTTTGTCCCTTTGTCAAATGAAGGCTAGAAATAGGTAATTTATAATCTGAAGTCCACTGCAGAGTCCAAATTCTACAAGTTGTATTTCTATAAAAATAATGCAACAAGGTCATCGTTTAAGTGAAATAAATGGTGCCATTTATTATGACAAAATTAAGGACAAAACACATGAAGTAGCATAGCTGGTATCATTATTCTATTGAGGGCCTATATTGAGAGTTCAAATTTTCTAAACTAAAAATTAGGACAGAGTTCAAAAGGGACTCCTTTTGAATCTGTGAATTTATTTAGTAAGTCTTTGAAAGGAACAAAAATTCTCAGTCTTAGTTATACATTAAATAAATTTCCTTCACTTAAAAGAATAAAAATGTATGGAATAGGATCTATGTGGGAATTCTGGGGTATATTATGGTTTTTGGCCAGATGAAGCCCTCTATTACTTGCTATGGACACAATAAAAGAAATAGATGCAAAAATCCCTTTCTTCAAGCTACTCACAATGTGCAAAAACAATTCATCAAAAAAAATCCCTAATAGTTTGTTATCAATTGTATCACTACTAGCTCTCAAGAACATAACTGCCTTAATTTAAAAGCTATATTTTAATTTGATTACATTTTTGTATTTTATCTTCCTAATTGAGCTTTGCTAGTCAGTAGCTTATAAAGGCTTAAATTTTTTCTGAGATTAGTAAATAATATCTTTTGCACAGCAGAAATTAACACAACAATTTTTAAAAAAGGATACTTTTGCAAAGTGTATAACAAACCCTTAAATTATCCATGTCACATTTGTGTGCTCAACTGCTTTTCCCTTAGTTGAGTAACATCTGTGCATTCCTACACTCCCATATTTATGCTACTGCATCAATGAAAGCAGAGTAAAATTCAATGGTGACCAAAGGGAGTCAGGCATGGCATAGTCCATGCTGACGCGTCTGCTATAGTAGAGTCTTCACAAGGACATTCAAGTTTAGTAACACAGCAATTGGTATGACTTCTAAGGGAAACTCATGCATGCCCGTGTGCTCAGTCACTTTCAGTCGTGTCTGACTCTGCAACCCCATGGACTGTAGCCCGCCAGGCCCCTCTGTCCATGGCATTATCCCAGCAAGGATACTGGATTGGGTTGCCATCTCCTCCTTCAGGGGATCTTTCCGACCCAGGGATCGAACCTGCATTTCCTGTGGCTCCTGCATTGGCAGGTGGATTCTTCACTTGAGCCACCTGGGAAGCCCCCTGAGGAAACCTCGGTAACATTTATCCTCCCAAGACTCAAAAAAGTTAGTTCTCCTTTCTTAGTGTCTAGGGTATTTTTAACTGAGGATGCTGCATTATTGATGGTCTAGGTAATTAACTGTAAATTACTCAGAACGCTCTGTACTTCTGTCTCTAACAATAATCATCTAGAGTGCTGGATGATGCCTTTTGGAATATCATCTAGGAAACTGAAAAAAGGTAAAGCAAAGTCCAATGAAAACACAAGGGAATGTAGACGAGTTCATTCCTTAAATTTTACATTACTGTAATTCCTACTTTGCTTATTAATAATATGAATATGAAATTAATTCAGTGTTGCAACAGTCTTGTTGTTGCTAATATATCCATGTTGTAGAAAGAACATATTTAATATCCATATAATAAAATAGTTTTATTTGTTACAGTGATGAAAAATCCGGTAATAGAACTTCTTTGAATAACTATGTTTTCAAGGATGTGTATGATAGTTTCTCAAGGGCACTGAAATCTTAGTAATTTTCTTGTATTATTAATGGATATCATTGTATTATTAACAATATCCCTGGAACTAAAATGTGAATTATTAGGAAATATTTAAATCTATGACTATGAAGTTTACACAGCAGTCAAAATTGTAATTTTTAAAACATGGAACCATAAATGATTCAAAATTGCCAAAGCAATCTGGAGGGAAAAGAACAAAGCCAGAGGCATAACCCTTTCAGACTTCATGCCATACTATGAAACTATAGTAATCAGAACAGCATGGTATTGGACAAAAACAGACACACAGATCCATGGAACAGAGTGGAGAGCCCAGAAATAAACCCACACACGTAGGATTAAGCAATCTATGACAAAGGAAGACTATACAATGGAGAAAAGACAGCCTCTTCAACAAGTGGTACTGGGAAAGCTGGACAGCTACACGTAAATGAATGAAATCAGAACACTTCCTCACACCACATACAAAAATAAACTCAAAATGATTTAAAGACTTGATTATAAAACATGACACTAATCCACTTCTAGAAAAAAAGATAGGTAAAATATTCTCTGGCATAAAATGGAATAATATTTTCTGAGATTAGTCACTCAAGGTCAAGAAATAAAAAGCAAAAATAAACAAATGGAACATAATTAACTTTAAAGATTCTGCACTGCAAAGGAAACTATTAACAAAATGAGAAGACAACTTACAGAATGGGAGAAAATAATATGAATGAAAAGGGGTTAATATCTGAAATATACAAACAGCTCATATAACTCAAAATCAAAAAAGGAAACAACCCAGTTAAAAAATGGGCAGAAGACCTAAACAATTTTCCAAAGAAGATATACAGATGGCCAACCATACAAATCAAAACCACAGTGAGGTATTACCTCACAACGGTCAGAATGGCTGTCATAAAATAATAAATTATATCTACAAAGAATAAATGCTGGGGAGAGTGTGAAGAAAAGGAGCCCTCCTACACTGTTGGTGGGAATGCAAACTGGCACAGCCACTATGGAAAACAGTATGGAGGTTCCTTAAAAATCTAAAAGTAAAGCTACTGCATAACCCTGCAATTCTACTCCTAGGCAAAAATCTGGAAAAACAAAAACTCAAATTTGAAAAGACACATGCATCCCAATGTTCATATCTGTACTAATTACAAAAGCCAAGACATGCAAACAACCCAAGTACCCACCAACAGAAGACTGCCGTAAGAAGAAACAGTGTGCATGCACACGTTTACATACAATGGAATACTACTCAGCCACAAAAACAATGACATAGTGCCATTTGCAGCAACTTGGATGGACCTTGAGGATATGCACTTAGTGAAGCAAGTCAGACAAGAAGGACAAATGTCGCTTACACGTGGAATCTTAAAAATAATACCAATTAATTTGCATATAAAACAGAAACAGATTCACAGATATAGAAAACAAACTTATGGTTATCAAAGCAGGGAGGGAGGGAAGGAAAGACAAATTAAGAGTATGGAATTAACAGATACAAAATAGATAAGCAACAAGGATTTACTGTATAGTACTGGGAAATACAGTATAGTGTATACATGCAATACTTTGTAATAATCTAAAATGAAATATAATCTGAAAAAAACACAACCTTGTTACACACCTGAAATTAATATGGTATTATAAGTCAGCTATATTTCAATTTTAAAAAGTTATTTTTGTATCTTTTGGAAAAATATCTACATATACATAAATTATTCTAGGGAGATCTAGGATATTTCAATTAATATAATTTTCAGAAAATAACCACCGTGAATATTATGTGTAAAATGATCATCTTTGTTTCTATGACTTCTGAAATTATAAATGTGTTAAATTTCACATACACATCTACTTAAATACACACACACACACACACACACACACACACACACACAACAGAAAGGACTTAACGGGTGGCTCAGTGGTAAAGAACCACCTGCCATGGCAGGAGACACAGGAGACCTGGTTTTGATCCCCAGGTCAGGAAGATCTCCAGGAGAAGGAAATCCTCTCCAGTATTCTTATCTGGAAAATTCCATGGATAGAGGAGCTTGAAAGAGTCAAACACAACTTGGAGACTGAGCACACACACAGGGACTTTTATAAAACCTAACTCAGTAAAAGAAGAGGAAGACAAGTTTGAGATGTGATGATGAGATAAAGAGAAAGGGAGATGTAAGCCCTAACTATTTAAGTTAGGCAGGGAATGTGGTTTTGAGCTGCCCAATGACCAAGGCAAAATGTTTAAATTAACTTTAGTTAAGTGGAATTAAAAACAAAAAACACATTCTCATTCTTTAGGGTAAAGCAAACAAAAAATGCCTGTCATCTGGATTTGAAAGAAATGTTTTTTCTATCCCTGGGCCAGGAAGATCCCCTGGAGGCAGGCATGGCAACCCACCCCAGTATTCTTGCCTGGTGAATCCCAAGGACAGAGGAGCCTGGTGGGCTCCAGTCTGTGGGGTCGCAGAGTTGGACACGACCGAAGCGACTGAGCACACTTGGAAGGTAACCGAAACAACAGACATCAGCATGACCCCAACTGCACCATAACCTTCCTGAGACGCTCAATGGCAAGGTTCGGCAGCGCAAACTGCAGGCAAGACACTGGCAGGGAACTTGGGGAAGTCAGTGCTGAAGGAGACCAGACAATGTGGTCCTCACAGGCAGCTCTCTGATGGCTTGGCTTCATCTAGGGATATAAACTAGACTATGCAGAGGGGTAAATGGACCGTGCTTTTTAAAACTAGCTTCTAAGTGTTCCAGTTTTGTCTAATGGAGCTTTAGATAAAAGTCGACTACTGAACAGTCTGAAGTGAAAAGCCTCTGCCGCCACTCTGCTACGGTCTAAGGGCATGTCTTTCAAAACTAACAGTGTGTCGCTGCAGGAATGAAGGAGCTGAACGGATGTCTTCAGACATTTCCTTGGAAATTCTGAGTTTACTCTACATGTAAACAAAAAGGCAGTCTAGGAGCCGAGTTCTCACATCACTGAACGTGCCACAAAGGACAGTGAGTCAGGTTTTGTCTTCCTGATAGAGGATTATCAGAGCGCTTGCTTCTGAACTTCTGTGTGCATGGGAACCACCAGGCTTCAGGATGGTCAGAGGCAGTGGGTCTCAGGCAGAGCCTCAAAATCAGGTAATTCTCCTGAAGGCCATCCAGGAGCTGCACAGAAGAGCTCATTCCTCCTCCCGGGACCGAGCAGAGAGTGAGCATTTATTACTTGTGTTGTGTCTTCAGTTCTCTCAGCTAACAGGCACGGAATGTATTTTAATACTGACTTGTGCAAGCTCTTTGCCAACACATCCTTGAGAGTTCCAAAATCCCTAAGACAACTGGGTCTGCGAACTACAAATGGCTGTCCCTGGATACTTGTGGACGCTCTCTTACGTAAAACGTTTTATGACAGTTGCCGCTCTGCTTCCATGGGCCCCACATCCACAGATTCAACCACCGTGGGTGGAGACTCTTCTGAGGACTCTCAACTCCACATTGATCTCAGTCCTATAGTGTGTTCCTCTTGAGCACCTGCTCTATTTCTATCAACTGAAGACTGTGACTTAGGCATTGATGGTTGGCCCCTCTTTATGCACATGATGCTAAGAAATTGAGATACAAGCCTATAGCTCAACAATCTGGGTTTCCCTGGTGGCTCAGACTGTAAAGAATCTGCCTGTAATGTGGGAGACCTGGATTCAACCCTTGGTTCAGGAAGATCCCCTGGAGAAGGGAAAGGCTACTCACTCCAGTATTCTTGCCTGGAGAATCCCATGGACAGAGGAGCCTGGTGGGCTACACTCCATGGGATCGCAAAGAGTCATACACGACTGAGTGATTAACACATTCACTTTCAACTCTGGCAAATTATACATTAATACAATGTTATAACCTCATGTTTTAATATTAACACATGATTTTGGGTCAGTGACAGGAAAAATTCTATTAAATTTTACTGGGCATGTGTTCTAATCCATTTCTGCTTTCAAGCAGAAGATATTACAAGAGGTTTTAATAACTAATGGAAAATTATATGAACTAAATTAGAAAAAAATCAAATTTTCTGTATCAATCCTACTTTCTTTCACTAGATATACAATTTGTAGCTTAAACTTGTTTGAGTATATATGTCACAGGACAAAAATTTAATTAAAACATAGTCCAGTGGATGGAGTCACTATTCATTAAATTACATATTAAGTCATATAATCATTAATAAACCTGAATAAATAAATGAATAAACAAGAAAATCTGAATAAACTGACTATTGGTATATAGCAACATACAATACAGAGGTCAGCCTAAGCTTAAGCCCAAGACTTTCAAGACAGCAACCCAATGGAAGTTTTATATGCAATCTAAAAAACACCTGCCAAGTTACTAACAATGAAGAAAATATTAGAGAAATTATGACAGTCAAGTTTTAAAATTCTAAACTGAAAACTCAACAGTCAGATGCATATCAGAATCAAAACCTACTGGTCAAGGTTAAAAAACAAAACTGAAAAACAAAAGACCAATCTTAGGATCATCATTTGATGATGCTAATCTATCTTGGTACTCAGAAAGGAGTATATATGTATAACCCAAATGGGAGTACTTTTGATTTAAAAACAGTCAATGACTTCAGGATACCAGATTGGTTCTTGATGGAATTAATACAACTTTAGATATGAAAAGCATCTTTATAACACTGACTAAAAATTATTTAATATTTTGGGAAATAAATCAATTTTTTTACCTATATGAAAATGATAATAATGCCATCCTATACTTTTTAGGCATATAAAATCCTCTCAAATAAATATTAACAAATTTCTTACACACATTTTGGGTTTTTGCATTATTGTGTGGCTAGAAAAAACACTCCCCCAGGAAATTAATATTCTCTGAATACCAAAATCATAAGCACTCTGACAGGTGATTTGACAAATATCATCTCACTAAAATATATATATATATATACACACACACACACACACACACACACACACACACACACACACTAAATGAAAAGTATAACTTTTTATGATCTACCAACTGGAACAACTAAATATTGGTAATGTAGCAACGTTATAAAGGTTAGCCTAAGCTAAAATACAAAGCATCTTTGGGCTTCATTAATGAAGAATCTACTTTCCGATGTAGAAGACCCAGGTTCAATCCCTGGGTCGGAAGATCTCCTGGAGAAGGAAATGGCAACCCACTCCAGTATTTTTGCCTGGGAAAAACCCCATGGACAGAGGAGCCAGGTGGATTACAGGCTCTGAGGTCGCAAAGAGTCTGACATGGCTTAGTGACTAAGCATGTACACATTGCATCTTTAAGAAAGGGTAAAAGAAAAGAAAGAGGAAAAAAGCCAACAAAACAAGAAGAATACAAGAATACAACATCACATAAAGACCTTAAAAACAAATTTCACCTGACTGAACCATAGATATTCACATCATTGACTTTAACTAGAGTTTCATATTTAGTGAAAGGAATTTACTTGTAAATAGAGGTCATCTAAGTGCTATAAGGAACCTAGTACAATGGTACAAACATGACAGTTATTCAATAAAATAATTTTTACTTCTGTTCATATGTTAACATGTTTGTTGTTCATTTATCGATCGAGTACAAATCAGCCTAAGTAGGTGGCATGGTGTCGACCTGTAAGGAGGTCCCGTCTAAGCTTAGAATTCTCTGAAGTCCTCCATGATTTATTATCTGTTCTAACTAACAGTTTTAGTACAAGTTACAACCTTATCTTGTTACTCATCTTCCTGTGTTTATGCACCGACCCTTTGGGGCTTATATCTTCACAACTCTAATAAATAATATATCTAACATAATAAGAGGTAGTCAATTATTTCAATTTATAACTATTTGTTACAAATCCTATGTTTCACATGTTGTTGAGTCACAAAAGTCACGTCTGACTCTTTTTGAGACCACATGGACTCTAGCCCACCAGGCTCCTCTGTCCATGGGATTCTCCAGGCAAGAACACTGGAGTGGGGTGCCCCTGCCTTCTCCAGGGGAGCTTCCCGACCCAGGGCCCTTCATCTCCTGCATTGGCAGCTGGATTCTTTCCTGCTGAGCCACCAGGGAAGCCCACGTTTCATACACACCCCACTGTGTTTACAATAAATAACCAACAAGGACCTACTGTGTTAAAAAATGGAGGGAACAAGAGAATGCTACAAATGAGATGAGACTGGCCATGTGTTGATAATTCTTGAAGCTAACTGATGAGTTCATGGGGATATATTACATTACTCCTTCCACTTTAGTGTATGTTTGAAATTTTCCAAAATGAAAACAATTTTTTAAAAATCCTGATTCATAACATTATGCCTTATCACCTATATTCTGGCAGGAGTTTGCTTAAACTCTGCTGACTCTCCAATGCTTGCAGAATAATGACCAAATTCCTTCATACAGAATTCAAAGCCCTATCCTGCAGCATGTTGCGAAAATTCCACCCTCAACCTACATTCCGGTCACTACCACACAGCCTTCACCAAATTCTCTCTTACACGTTTGTGCCTCCAAACATTTGTTGGTATGATCCTTTCTGTAATTCCAGATGACACACACCAATTTATTCTGCAAAGCTCACCCCATCAACTCTTTGGTGAAGTTTTTCTAAAACCTGCCACTACTCCTTCCAACACCACCCTAAGCCCCTGCGGAGGACAAATCCTTTCCTTTGCTTGGCAGCCACTTTTTAAAAAAATTATTTATTTTAATTGAAGGATAATTACTTTGTGATACTGTGATGGTTTCTGCCCTACATCAGTATGAACTGGCCGTAGGCTTGCATGTGCCCCCTCCATTATGAACCCCCATCCCCTCCCTCCCCACCAAATCCCTCCCAGTTGTCAGAGGGCACGGGCTTTGGGTGCCCCACTTCATACGTCAAACCTGCACTGGTTATCCATTTTACATATGATCACATATATATTTCAATGCCATTCTCTCAAATCATCCCACCCTCTCCTTCTCCCAATGAATCCAAGTCTGTTCTTTATATCTGTGTCTCTGCTGGCAGCTATTTTTATTAAACTATTTTTGTCCATCATTAAAAGGAAATTGGGGCTTCCCTGATAGTTGAGTTGGTAAAGAATCTGCCTGCAATGCAGGAGACCCTGGTTCAATTCCTGGGTCAGGAAGATGCCCTGGAGAAGGGATAGGCTACCCACTCCAGTATTCTTGGGCTTCCATTGTGGCTCAGCTGGTAAGGAATCTGACTGCAACGCAGGAGACCTGGGTTTGATTCCTGGGTTGGGAAGATCCCCTGGAGAAAGGAAAGGCTACCCACTCTAGTATTCTGGCCTGGAGAATTTTACGGAATGTATATTCCACGTGGTCGCAAAGAGTCTGACACGACTGAGTGACTTTCACTTCCACAAGGAAATTGACATTATTAGACTGTCTTCTCCTTTGTGAAACTTCCTAAGACTCCCTTATGATTATTGTTCTTATTCGGCTTCTTCATTGTGAACGTTGTAAGACTCTCACATTCAGACTTAAGCACTGTTTGCTGCCCAACCCTGCCCCTGGTAAGTAATCCTCCTCCAGCATACAACACAGCACCCCTGGCATTATCTTTTAACTACCTGCCCTACTAGACCCTGTGCTCCTTGAGGACAACATCTCACTCATCATTTTATTCCCAGGGCCTAGTTAGCACCTGATACACAGTAGGTGTTCAATAAATGGTATCAAATTAATAAAATACAATTGCTTTTGGCCAAATCAGAAAAAAAAATTAACATTCAGCTTATATGTTTCTTTAGCGTTTAGGCAGAAACTTTCCTCTCCTGTGATTAAACAACTGCAAACAAAAGTGGACTGCCAGAAATTAAAGGGACTTAAGCAACTGAGGATGCTGGAGGAGACAGATTTTCAGCAAGGGAAGATATAGGCCCTTTAAACGCTGAATGATTTGTTAGCCTTAGATCCAGGAGGCTTATTTTCAGTAGACACTGGTGCTACAAGGAATGCTTTGCTAACCTTCAGTAAGATAATTCCTGATAAAACTGCTTCCTTGCTTCCACTAAGTGACAGATAAATGTCCATTTTTTGTTTAGACATTTCCTTAGAGAACAGTCGACCGGGAACCTAAAGGCTACACGTATTTTTAACATCAATTAATTATACAAAAATCTTTATCTATATAATTTTCAATAAAAAGAGTATAAACCAGAATTAAATGTGGCATAATGTTAAAAAATTACTGTATTCTAACATGCCTAATCTATATCACAAGAAAATATGCATCTATACAACATGCATATTAGATAAACTTTTTCCATGTGTTCATGATTCAATCCCTGGGTGGCATATATCAGAAACAGCAAAATGAAGAGATTAGGATATAAAATCTATTGTAAATATGAGGGAAGATATGGAAGGATGCAGAGTACAATTAATTCAGCAAATATTTGTTGAAATGCCAGGAAATATAAAAGGCATAACGATGCACTGCGTAATGCCACTGCAAATTCAAGGCTTTCCAGTGCAGTACACTCACTGAACTGAACAAACATTCAGTAAGGACATCACTGCACTTATCTTGAAAAATGTTACGTAACTATGCCTAACTGGTCATTCTGTTTTCTGTAAAAACAACTGCTAAAACAACTTCAGCAGACATTAACACTGTTTCTACTGAACACATGGAGGTAAAAAAATTTTTTTAACAAAAGTGTATCTCAAGCTATAAACATTTTGAGAACCAAAAACTACTTTAAAAGAAAAATAAACATGTGACTACATTTTGACATTTAGAAAAAAAAATCTTCATTTCCTAACAATAAATGCTCTACACATACAAGGAGCTTCCCAGGTGGTGCTAGTAGTAAAGAACCTGCCTGCCAGCGCAGGAGACACAAGAGGTGTGGGTTCCATCCCTGGGTCGAAGATCCCCTGGAGGAGGGCATGGCAACCCACTCCAGTATCCCTGCCTGGATAATCCCCCGGACAGAGGAGCCTGGTGGGCTATGGGCCACAGGGTTGCGAAGAGTCAGAAATGACTGAAGCGACAGCATGCGTGCACACACGTACAAATGATTAGAATTATATGTCACCTATGCAACCTTGTTTATAAAAGTGTTAACTGCTCTTGGCTTCTTTGAACTGCTCTTGTTCTCACAGGGAAATCACCTATGCTTAGTAGGAGAATATGCAAATACTGGCTTTTATATTAAAAATAAAAATATACTACGAAAAAGGTGGCATAAAGATTTCTATTGCTGAAAAGTGTATCTTCTCCTTCAAGCTTCCTAACTCTTCTTTTTGTAATATACAAGCTAATTCTGGTAATGGATATAGGAACAGACATATTTAATAGATGCTATCTTTTACTCCTTTTTTTCAGTTTTGAGAAAACCTCTTCACAACCCAGTTTCAAGTAGTGGTTCTATTATAGTTGTGTTTTCTTAGAATAAGCGGATTAAACTGTTTTAGAAAGTAAGAAGATATTAATTCATAACAGAGTTTCTAATTGGCTACAATCACTAACTCATCCTGCTCAAAACACAGTTTTAAATTATTTGCTACTAAAACTTTTTTTACTTTGCGTGCTATAGAAGGCTTCTTTACCTGCAGATGGCTGGAAAACATTCCTGAAGACCTTTCTTTTTAACTAAAGATCCTTCGAGGCAGTACATAATGATGTCCATAACCTTTATAGAAAAGATACAAATTTAAAATTAGTTTCAAATATGTAATTTTCCATAATTTAAATTATTAACTTAGGCCTCATTTACATGAAACTTCTCATAATTTTATTTTCATATTTACTTTAAAATTATAGTATACTTACTTTATACAATAGGCTATCCTTTCTCTTATCTGTGAAAACCATTTTTTAAAGAGAGCACACAGTAAAATAAAGAAACCAGACTTCTTTACTTGAAAGGCATTTCATGTTTTTATATATAGGATAGGTAGTTTTTATTCAAGCACACGCTATGTTCTATTTATAATGAAAGATACCAAAGAGACTATAACCTTTAAAAATTAACTCTAAAACAGAGTAATTTCATGTGAATGGTAAATGGACATAACAATTATTTTGATTCTTGAGGAAATTTAAATAAAGTCTTCAGAAATTATATAAAAGTTCATTCACTTTAGTTACCTTTCTTTATTTTAGAGGTGTTGGAAATAAAGACGCTGATTTATATTACTACACTAGAATACTTAATTTAGGCTATGGATGTATCATATAAAACAGAATAGTCTTAGGACTTCCCGGGTGGTCCAGTGGTTAGGACTCCATGCTCCCAATGCAGGGGGCCTGGGTTCCATCCCTGGTCAGGAACCAGATCCCACAAGCTGTGACTAAAGAACCCATGTGCTGTAACTAAGAGCTGGTGCAATTAAATAAATATTTAAAAGGAAAAAACAACAACAACAACAGAATATTCTTACCTCTACGAGAAGATCCACGACATCTGTGGGCATCTTTTCAATAAGAATTTCAATAACTCTCAGAATTTCCCCTTTCGCTCGGGCAAGAGTGGTGGTGTGCATATTCTGCTGAGACTGGGTGTTTGCAGCGAGAGCCGTGTGTCTGTGCACCTAGAAAACATTTCCAGGCTGTAGATAAGGTCGCTGCCTCACAGACTTTACATTTCTAGCTGCTGGGTTATTTTTCACTTACTAATACAACAGAGAGAAAAGTCAACAAGAACAAATGTCTTACGGGTGGGTCAGGAGACACTTTTAATTGCAAAAGAAAGTACTTAGTACAATAAATACATATATTTCCTAATGGAATTTTAGTTCCTGGGTATTATATGAGACTTTAACTGATCATGACATTTTTAAAAAGAGACAAACTGAAGTTCTGCGAATTTTGTATATTTGGCATTGAGGTGGGTAGCAATTAGGGGACTGTTGTTGCTGTTTAGTCGCTAAGTCCTGCCAGACGCTTTTTGCAACCCCATGACTGGACCTGCCAGGCTCCCCTGTCCCTGGGATTTCCCAGGCCAGAGTATTGGAGTGGGTTGTCCGTTCCTTATCCAGGGATCGTCCAAACCCAGGGATGGAATTTGTGTCTCCTGCATTGGCAGGTGAATTCTTTATCCATGAGGAAATGGCAACCCACTCTAGTACCCTTGCTGGGAAAATCCCAGGGACAGAGGAGCCTGGAGGGCTACAGTCCCTGGGGTCGAAAAAGAGTCAGACGCGACTGAGTAACTGAGCATACATGCTCCCAAATGACACTCCCTCAGTCTGGATACCGTTTCCACACTACGAACATATCACGACATTGCTAATCAGCTAGAAGCCAATATAAAGTAAAACGTTTAAAAAAATAAAATAAAAAGACTCATATGTAAATGGTGAAAATTAAGTTCAAAAACACAATTAATATAGAGTACTTGCTTATTCTCTTTAAAGAGGCAGTTTAAGGTCTGGTATTTACAGGACTTGTATCTGGGTTGGACTGACGTAAGGCTTATTTAGTATAGTCAATATTATTATCTCTGCATATTCCACTGATATGAAACACTGGTTTAAAAAAATTCCAGGTCTAATAAATCTGTTAATGTATACATATATATACTTTATAAAAATATATACTATTCTTAAAATATAGATATATATTTTTTAAATACAGTGGACTCTCACTATAACACTATGCACTATTAGAAAACAAAGGCCCTCAGTCTGCGAATCCATTTTAGATGTGAATTCAGAGTCCCACTGCCTCATAGAAACTCAATCTGCTATTAGGCCCTACCTTCCTCCCTTCTAGCTATATTCACATCAGAAATTTTTGCTGCACGCCTATTAAGGATGGCTCTGGGGCAGATATAGGCCCAGAAGGTTGTAGGTTATCAGGGCAGGCTCAGAGGTATTTATTTAGCATTTTAAAAATTCATCATAGCTACAAGAAAAAGAACTCAGGCAGAGGCCATGCCCCGCAGACACCAAGTCTGCACACTGCTCATGCTGAAACGGAAGAAACCTTTAAAGAAAATTTAGAAGCTTATCTCCCTTGCCTTCTCTCCTACTACTAAGACCTAGAGGAAAGACTCTATAATTGGTTCATTGTTATTTACTAGTTTTTCAGTTAGATGTAGCCAATTAGTTAGAACACTAAGAATGTGGGAATCAATTGGCATTCAAGTCTTTATCTGCGACATGCCATAGGAAAAACAATTAGCAAGTTTATGACTTACATTTTTGTTTACAGTTGGAGAGCCAGTGTTAAATAAGTTCACTTTTGATTACAGGTAGATACCATGGATACCTTTAATGGATTTTTAATTTGAACCAGCCTGCTATATTTCAGATTGAGAAATTGCTGGCAAATATTTACAAGTGAATTAACTTTGAGAACAGAAATGAATGCAAAAGCGCAAGTAATGAATGCACTGCCATGGAGTTCAGCATGTGGGCACACAGGTACATATGTCTTCATCCCAGTGCAAAATTATTAACTCGCATTGTTCTAGAACAAACTGGAAGGATTATCTATGCATATGGAACCTCGGCTGACAACATGAACTCATTCCTCTAAATGAGGAGACAGAGCCTACTGAGGAGTTGCTCGAACCTCTTTGGCGATGGTGGTGATGAAGGCGGGTGGTCTGGCCGTGGCAATGAGGGAGAGGGCATGCCGAGCGGAGCGGGCGGAGTCAGCGGCAGGGCTCAAAGGCAGCCCCGTTGTGATGCTAAACAGGGATCAGAAAAAAAGGGAAAAGAGAAAAGAAGCATTAGAAATATAGACTGAAAAGATTAGACACAGCTTATAATGTCAGTTCAAGGTCAATGGGAGCACTCAAACAGTTAGAATATAATGGACTTGCAACAATGAGTGGTGATTAGAAGTCAGGGTGTTCTGGCATCAAATACAAAATCGAATAATTAACCGTGAAGATTGAAAACAGTATGTGCATCTGTCCAAAATGTTAAAGACGCCTTGTTAACAAATTATCAGGAACTAGCTCTGCATACATATCACTGAGCTTGGAGTCAGGGAAGAAAGAATATTGCGAAGGGCATTTTCATTTTTTTTTTCCTTGAAAAAGTTAAAGGTAATATAAGGCCAAGTTAAAAGGCTGTATTTAAGGCCTATATCTGAGAGGAAGCAAAACTCACTCCTATCCATTAAATTATCAGAAGAACTGAAAATGACAAAATTATTTTTTAGTTTGTATTAATATATCCTCAGTTGTGCCAGTTTACCCCACACTCAACATTCTCAGAATTAAGTTACTAATTAGCATGTTCTGCCAACAGTTATTCAGTATTGTTGCAAAAAATTGTGTTGACACTTATTCTCTCTCTATAAAGAACATACACATAGCATTATACACATACACATGGATATAGTCCAGGCTATATATGTACATGATGAAATAAATCTATCTCCTTAGAGGATAGTAGTGCTATATAATCCTTTGCCACTCCTGAAGCATAAAAAATAATATTTTTTAATAATATTTTAATAATATTTTTCTGTTTGGAAGCTTCCATTATACTTTTATATAGACTACTATGGAAAGTATTAAGACTTTTCATTAAAACGTGGTATGTGATCCACACATCAACTATACAGAGGGTGTATTTTGTTACTCATTAAGAGATCCGTTAACGCCTTCTCTCTCTAGCTAAATAACATTGATATTTAAATATCTGTATGAAATTATATTAAGATCTGTCCTGCTCCAATCAAATAAGTTTTTGTGCTTCATGTGTCAACCGACTTACCTTTACTCAAAATCTGTAAGAAGTTTATAAGTATTTCTGTAATTAATCTGTGAATCATTAACTTCTAGTTTAAAATAAAGAAGCATCATTTAGGCATTCCCATCACTGTTACAAGAAAGTAAATTGATTATAGAAAATTCTGGGCATTTTGTTGCAACTGTTACACTGCTTTAATCTTTGACTGGTACTGTACGTGTTTCTACTTTTTCCAAACGGCAGGGCAGACACAGAGGAGAAACTCAGAGCAGAAGACGATGGAGGGCTGTCCTTTGACGCTCACCACAAAAAAGACAGATGTGAGCTAAGAACCGACACACCTACTGAACAATAACCAGAGGGGACCCGCTGGGGGGCGTATCTCCCCCAAGGACAACCCTGAGGCCCTGGGGACCCCAGGGGGCTGGACAGAGAGCGGCTCTGCAGGGAGGCAGTTTCTCTTCTGGACTGAGCTTTGCTATTGAGAATTCAGGAAAAGAAATGTTCACCACGTGCATAGTGTAGGGCTAGACTGCTTGCAAAATTACTGTAAAGTTCAGGTCATGATTAGGCTGTTTTAAAAACTTCGAACTCCAAACTGATTTCAGATACTCTAGGATGTTTCATCAATGTGGATGAATGGGTGTTGATGGCAATGAAATGCAAAGTGGTATGTTAACTGACTAATTCTAAACAAACCTAAATCAGCTTTCCTGAAGTGAATAAAATCACAGGATGTTGAGGTTGGAAAGACCCCTTAGCAGTCAGCCAGGGAGCAGGGGTGTCTGTTTCCAGGGTGGCCCGGCCCCGCTGGGGACGCACGCAAGGAGGAGGAAGAACTGGACGAGGACGGAAGGTGGAGGCGGGGCTGCCCTGTGCTACCTCAGGTCCTGCTGCATCTGCCCAGAACACCCCTGTAAGCCTGTGACACCAGCAAATGACAAGGCAGAAGTCAGGTCCAGGGAAGTTCAGCGAAGACTCGAGGTAACAGAGTACCGTCTTTTAGGACGGCCAATCCCTGGAGAAAACAGATGGGGAGCGGCCGGACGAGACTGCGCTTAACTGGGTGAATGGACTGGTAACATGGCTAAACTCAGCAGTTTTGGATAACTGGCTAGACTGCATCCCTGAGAGGGGTTTCTAGTGGTATATTATAAGACATGGACCTTCGCTCTGCTTTATTCTGTATCAACAGTCGTCTGAATGAAGATACGGAGTGCACGGTTACCCACTGCTGGGCAGAGAGTTGTGACAGAGAGTGACTGTACTAAACAGCAGAACAATGTCTCTAAAATGGCTGCATTAGAATACTGACTTCATTGGGTTGATGAGAAGAATGAATCAGCTAACAAGATGCAAAAACATCTAGTCCTGCATGTGACATATTACAGTTATAACAGATGCTTCTTCTCACCAGAGAAATAGAAACAAAGAAAACGAGATCAACCTGCTGGTCACTGGTTTCAAGTGAAAGGCTTAGTCATATACCACCCTTCCTCCTGCTCAGCAAATGACCTTGTGAATTTGGGAAAACTGGCAAACTTCTTACAGGAAGCGAAGTGGTAAAGTATGAGGTTAAGAAGAGAAGCTGTAGGGTAACAGGGAATGAAGCGAACCAAAGATATATCACAGTGCTATCCACTGCCTTCCTCGGAGGCTGGACCACCCAGCAGTTGGTAGAGACGTCGGTGTGTGCATTTGAGGAATGCCTGTCCTCAGTGCCTGGCAGTCTGAGGCCAGGGCCTCAGAACGGGGACACAGCTATTGCTCTGAGGTCAGGGCTCTGTGGTGACCCTCAGAATATCCACAGAGCACAAGTGGGTGGGTTGTGAGCATAATAACAGAAAGGAGTCCCCCAGGCAACAGGGGAAGAAGAGAAACCTTGTCTCTCCCATCAACAGCCTCTTCGGTGCACCACTGCTTGAGTAATCTTCCCAGAGCACCAGCTCTATTTCATGGTTAACCTGCTTAAAAACCTCAGTGGGTCCGGTGCTTAGAAAAATCTTAAACTCCTCGGTTGGAGATTCCAGACCCTCCATAATCTAGTTTTGCTAATTTATCACTCTGTCATCTGCACGCCCATGCTCCCGAGGCCAGACTAATTTCAAAGCTGGTCCCTAAAACTCATTCCTTTTCAATCGCAGTATTTTGCTAATGCTTCTCCACTGCCCCCCCTCCCCACTGGCATACTCTCCTCCCTCTGCTCTGTTCAACGCTTGTGGAAGCCCACGTGGTATTCTGCAATTGCTAGAGCACTCAGTGACCACCTACTGAAACAAAAACAACCAATGACAAAACCTGTTTATGTCGGGTCCTGAGCACCGACTCTCATTCTGAATTAGCTTTGTATTATGAACCAATACACAGACTGGGACCGTGCCTTCTAATTCTGTGCATCCCCTTGTCCCCCCACCGATGTGCCTAGTACAGCCCTTGGTCATAGTGGTAGCTCAATAGCTATGCACTAAATGAAGTTACCTGGTAAATTCAGCAGGAAAAAAAAAAATCACTTAAGCCAGTTATTTGACTGAATTGACCAGGCAATGAAGTCAAAGTAATTGATCTGGTAGTCCCAACAGACAAAGTCTAATTCTGCATGTAGTTATCTTGAAAGTCAAAAGTGGGCTGGGTGTGTGATATATTATAATGTGAGATTCTAACTGAACAAGGAAGGATCATACTATCAGAGGCTTGAAACAAAAGGGGGTGTCTGTCTTATTCTGGAATCTGTACATAAACACAGAACTCCGTCTTTTTGCCTGATCCAGCTCTTCGGGCTGTTATGCAGATCATCTGTTATATAGGATTACAGGATGGTCTTGGTTTCAGTCTTTATTCTGAAAAATATGATATGCCACACTCCTTGTTTTACTCAGCATTTCAGAATATATATCCAATACGAAATACCAGAGATGATAGATATTATAGATAAAAACCATGAATAGAAAAAGAGTCCACTCAGGCCAAGCTCATTCCTTACCTGACTACTCATTAATCCTGTTCTAATCCTTATCCCATGGAGGTAAACGCTTTTTTAAAGTTACATGTAAGACCACTTCAGTTAAATGGCACTTCCTACAATTGTCAGACTTTCCCATCTATCAAATTAAGGAATGCTGCAAGGGAATGTTCCAGGGGGAAAAACACTTTAACTTTCATAGAAAAACCTGCAAATCATAGTCAAGATTGTTATGGATTGAAAGCTTTTATTTCCCTAAAATTCATATGTTGAAGCCTCAGGACTCAAGAGATAGTGTATGGAGCTGGCCCCTAAGGAGATAATCAGATAAGGCCATGAGGGTGGGGCCCTTGTGATGAGATCAGTGCCCTTAGGAGAGATACAAGCCTGCTTGCTCTGTCTCTGTGCTTCCCGTCTTGGCCACAAAGGAGTCATATGAGGACAAAGCAAGATGGCAGCGCCTGGAAGCCAAGAGAAGGGGCCTCAGAATGAGGTCTCTTCAGCATCCTGCTCTGGAACCTCCCAGCCTCCAGGACTGCGAAAACTACGTGGCTGTTGTTTAAGTAGCCCAATCTACCTGCTTTGTTGTGGCAGCCTGAGTGACCAAGACGAGCAGTAGCAGGGCACTGAAAATGCTCCCCTCTAAATCAAAGACTAAAATTACTTCGTAAATGCATAACTACATGCCATCTGGGAGTCCCTTCCTACCCCTTCCTGGTAAAATAGGTGTATTAACAACTCTCTTAAATGCAATAACAAATCAGCAATTCCTCCTTGTCATGTGGGACCTGAATCTGATAAGTCACAGGTGGCACTAATTTCCTAAACTCAAAGGTAGTAATTCCTCCAAGAAGTACTTATACTTTAGACATACTTTCTATATGATGTATACATTTACAATGATTAAAATCTATGCCAGCATGATTTAGATAAGTGTGTGTATGTGTGCATGTGTGAGAGTCACTCAGTCATGTCCAACTCTTTGTGACCCCATGGACTGTAGCCTGCCAGGCTCCTCTGTACATGGAATTCTCCAGGCAAGAATATTGGGGTGAGTTGCCATTTCCTTCTGCAGGAGATATTCCCAACCCAGGGATTGAAACCAGGTCTCCCGCATTGCAGGCAGATTTAGATAAGTGGTTTCCTCTAATTACAAACTTTCTATTAAAAATAAATGTCATGTGAATAGGAAAAATAATTTAAATATGGAAGCCTAAAGCACCTCAGTGATTGTATGATGTGTTCTCTACTCTCTGGCCCTCAAATCGAAAAAAACATGCTCAAGATTTGAGTTAAAATGTCAGTTCTTTTTTTCCAACTCTATTTCATATCATTCAAAAAGAATCTTTCTAACATAAAGGACTTATCTATGCTATCAAAGCATGTGTGGTTTCCAGTGACTGTATGTTTCTTTCTTAAAGTACGGCAACTATTAGTGTTCCAGAAAAGCGACGGGCTTGGTGGGGTTCATCCACACCCGTCCATCACAGCAGTCTGGCACTTTCAGCTGCGGGGTCGGCCCTGGTCTGCTGGTCTCCTTCAGAGTAAAGGTCGGCAACATGGACTAGGACAGCTGGAATCAGAATCACACAGCTCAGCCCATACAAGAGCACAAGGTTCCTTCTGCACTTTAATACATAAAAAGGGAGGGTTTTCTACTGTTTCTAACACTTTACCCATATGTTCATAACCATGCTGATCTAAAAAATCATGGATTTATAAAAAAAGATAGTACTGTGTATGTTTCTATTTTTTTCAAAGTTAGCAAGGGATGGGGCAACCTATGATTTCAATGAGGTGCAGTTTCCATGTTCAGTTAAACAGTTGTCATGAATAAGCAGCCCGTGATTACTCATTTTAAAAATTCCTCTCATGAGATTCTAGCTGTGGATTACTCATTAAACAAAGGGTGACACAATCATGTGGTATGGGAGCAGTAAAACGAGAACTGGGAGACTTAAGTGACGATCTTAGCCCTCACAGAGCTGGTGTAACCTCAGATAAGTTGTTTCATCTCTACAACTTACTTTTACTTAATAAATATTAAGGGCAGTAGGTTGCATGCTGCTGAAGAAGAGTTTTGTTCCTAAAATTCTAGGACTTCATTAAATGCCTCTTGTAAATGACAATGCAAATTATATAACAGGTGCTTGAATACATAAGAATAAACACACAATACAAGGCCCAAACAGTCAAGGGGCTTACTGATATTTAACTGGATCCGCTGGAGAAGGGATAGGCTGCCCACTCCAGTATTCCTGGGCTTCCCTTGTGGCTCAGCTGGTAAAGAATCCGCTTGCAATGTGGGAGACCTGGGTTTGATCCCTGGGTTGGGAAGATCCCCTGGAGAAGGGAAAGGTTACCTGCTCCAGTATTCTGGCCTGGAGAATGCCATGGACTGTATAGTCTGTGGGGTCGCAAAGAGTCCGACATGACTGAGCGACTTTCACTTTTAATTTCCAGAAGGCACAAAATTCTTGATGAAAATGATTTTTAAAATCTGAAAACTCTGAGTTGATCTCTTGTAAGTCTTTTTCATGTTGTTACTGTTGAGTTGCTTAGTTGTCTCCAACTCTTTTGCAACCCCATGGACTGTAGTCCGCCAGGCTCCTCTGTCCATGGGATGTCCCAGGCAAGAATACTGGAGTGGGCTGCCATTTCCTCCTCCAGGGGATCTTCCTGACTCAGGGATCAGACCCATGTCCTCCGAACTGGCAGGCAGGCGCTTTACTACTGAGCCACCGGGGAAGCCCAAGCCCCTCTCCATTGGTGGGCTTAAGGCTTAAGGTGGTTTTAAATAGAGTGCTCCGTTGGTCTTTAATGCTCTGGGTGTTCTATTTCGAATGCAAGATGACACAGTGGTGGGAGAGTGGCTTTTGGTATCAGCGAGACCTGGGTTTGAACCTCACCTTTTCCATTGACCACAGTGTTACTGAGGACCAAGAGAAAGCACCTCTCTGAGAGTCATTTCGTCATCTTTTTAATCATTTTTACAGTCTTTTAATAAAGAAAAAAGTAAAACCAATCCTCTCTTTGACCCCAATTCTATTCCCAAGAGATGACGAGGAAGGCAATTATGCTCAAGTTTTTGACGGGAGCATCCCAGGGTTTAAGTTCTGTAAGAAATTAATGAATACAATTAGCTAAACAAGAACGTTTCCTTTCACTTTCCTGCGTGTGGAGCTGCTCGCCAGCCTCTCCGGCACACACCTACGCTGTCCCACCTGTCCCCTCCTCTTTCCACAATCACTGAGTCACTGAGTCACTGAAATGAAGATTCATCTGATACTCTTCTTTGGGTACTGTCTGGGTGTGCCGCTATGATTTATCGGCCACGCTCTGAATGTCCATACCATTTACTCTTCTCCTTCCTGTAAGGTCTTCTCTTTCTTGTAAAACTGCAAGGGCCCTCAAGGATCTTGGTCTCACACTACTTTGTCACTACATATAGCACCTAACACTGTCCCTTCCATAGATGCTTGCTTAGTTAATAAACATAGCTTAAAATTTGGTGAAATGTTTGAAAACAGTGGAAAACAGCTGGTTTTATTTTGATTCCAAAGATGTAAGATTTTAAAGTCCTATTTCGAAATTAAAAACCCTAATTCTGGGAAAATGCTCTATTCGTCTTGAGCCAAATACAGCTTTTCAGAAGCCCTCTCAGGGGTCCTCTCTGACGGAGGACGCTGAGGCAGGGGGCCGAGGGAAGGGCAGAGACTCTCCCATCACGTGTGTCCTTCAGAAGTCGGTAGCAGCCTGAGCGAGCTGCCCTGCCGGGAACCCCCTCCATACACTCACAAGAATTGGAATAAAGAGGGAAGCACTCTTGTATTTTTTTTTTTTTCCTTTTTATAAAGAGAAGACTAACATAAAGGCTTCCTCATAAAGCAAGCTTAAGATCACAGTCAGGAGCGAGGCGGCCGGGTGCCGTTACCGTGCATGTAGTTGAGCAGGCGCGGGAGGGGCGGCCCGTGAGCGCCGGGAGGGGAAGATGCCCAGTGGCCCCGGCTGCTCTGCCTCGCCGTGTCTCAGTCCTTCCGCAGCCTGTACCAAGGGTGCCAGGGATGGAACAGGCCATTTTCAATCTATATCTTGTTACAGATTAATAAGCAAACATTTTCTTGCTTATTATGCAATTTATCACAGTGAAAATTACACTGAACTCCTCAAGGCTACATGCTGATACGTTCACTTATTCAGAGCTGTGTGGAAAGAGTTATACTAACCTTCATGACAGAAAAGGATGTAAAAGCAAGATCTAAATTACCTACTGAGAACCCAAGCATTGGTGTCTGTGGACATACTCCATGTAGATAAAGCACAGCACTTCTTTATGTTTGCTGATATAAGCTTCGTGTGGACTTAAACACAAAATAAAATATTAAATGGTTAGCCTAAAATAAAAACCTATCACTTCTCCCAGGCAACAAAACAAGACCGCATAATTATTGAAATTGTGTTTGGATCAGATTTGAAATAGGCTATAAAATTCAGTTGAAGTGAATTCTGGACAATCAATAATATTGAAGGCTTCTCAAGGTAACCAGGAGGAGAAGGCAATGGCACCCACTCCAGTATTCTTGCCTGGAAAATCCCATGGACGGAGAAGCCTGGGAGGCTGCAGTCCATGGGGTCTCAAAGAGTCGGAAACGACTGAGCGTCTTCACTTTCACTTTTCACTTTCCCGCACTGGAGAAGGAAATGGTGACCCACTCCAGTGTTCTTGCCTGGAGAATCCCAGGGACGGAGGAGCTTGGTGGGCCGCCGTCTGTGGGGTCGCATAGAGTCGGACACGACTGAAGCAACTTAGCAGCAGCAAGGTAACCAGGAGAGCTGAGGTAACAAAAGCTACTCTGCTGGCTCCGGGAAGGTCTCAACCACGGCTGCGGCCAAGGGGAGGATAAGCACACAGGCCGGCTGCCTCTTATGACTACTGCCAACTCATGGGCTTTAAAGTCAACCAAGAACCTTCAGGCCTCCTGTGTCCAGAAACTATAGTGGTTGCCATTATGTGGAAGTCTTCCTCCTAGAAACGGGTGTCTCTTTAGCTGTCGAACACCAGGACAATGTCAATGGCATCAGCATCCACACCCCCCGCCCAACATCAGGTGGCAACATCCATCCAATGGCTTAATATGTGCTAAGCGCTCTTCTAAGCACTTGACAAATACGAACCCACTGACCATCAGTCTTATGATGCAAGTGTTTAATTAGCCCCAACTTGTAGACAGAACTGAGGTGAGAGGTGAAATAACCTGCTGAAGGGCATTGAGCGAGGAGACACAGAGGTGAGGTTCAGGAAGCGTGGCAGTGGGACAGGAGGTAACGGGGGAGGGTTGAAGTGAATTCCCTTTCCCGACTCAGCAATCTCGGGACTTCGAAACGGGGATGCCCAGCCTGAGGACAAAGTCACGGCGTCCCAGTCACGCCTCAGTTGCTGCTCTGGTGTCCACTTCTGAGCACAGAGCAGGCAGCAGAAAGACAGGCCCAAAGCATGGATATGAGAGAGGCAGCCATGGAGAAAAGGGCGGAGAACTCTAGTTTTTTTAAAGGTTAATAGTGATAAGAATGAAATGTCCTTCACTGAAAAAGAAATCAAGAGGTGGTAACAGTTACAAGCAGACCCGGAAGATATTGTAAGTTCAGTTCCAGAGCATCGCAGTAAAGCAAGTATCACAATAAAGCGAATCACGTGAAATTTTTAGCTTCTCAGCAAGCATATAAAAAGTATGTTTATATTACACTATAGGCTATAAGGACACAACATTATTAAGTATTTCTTAAAATGTATACACCTTAATTTAAAAATACATTATTGCTAAAAAGGTCGCAACAGTTACAAAAATAACATCAAAGATTACTGACTTCAGACAACCATAACAAATACAATAATAAAAAAGCCTGAAATATCACTAGAATTACCAAAACAAGACACAGAGTCATGATGATCAAATGCTGTTGGAAAAATGGTGCCAAAAGACTTCCTTGATGCAGGGTCAGCACAAATCTGAGTTGTAAAAAGAAAAAAAACAACACAAAAACCCAGTATCTGCAAAACACAATAAAGCTATGCACAATAAAACAAGATGTGCCTGTACACTGAGAAAGGCATCATGAGACAGATGGGAATTCAAGAATTCCTACCACTAGGACTTCACTCTCACTAGGATGACTATACTTGAAAAGCAACAACAAAAGCAGAAGATAGGTGATGGCAAGGATGTAGAGAAAACGGACTCTCGCACACTGCTAGCACACACATAAAACTGTGTAGCTACTGTGGAGAACTGCTTGGTGATTCACCTTAATAGGTTACACACAGAATTACCATGTGACCCAGCAATTCCACTTTCAGGTCATCTACTTGAGAGAAATCAAAGTAGCTGTTCAAACAAATACATCTACACGAACCTGCATTTTCATAGCAGCTCTATTCACAACAGTGGAGTAGAGTAGAAACAACCCAAACGACCATCAATGGACAGAGAAATAAAATGTGGTATATCAACAGAATGGAATATTGCTCAACCATACAAAGAAATGAAGGACTGAAAAGAGGCTGAAACACGAGCGAACCTTGGAATCATTATGCTAAGCGAGAGAAGTCAGACACAAGAGGCCACTATATAACTCCATCTATGTGCAACGCCACGACAGGCAGCCTCACAGAGACGGAAGGCCGTCAGGGGCCACTGGGAGGAGAGAACGGGAAGTGACTTCTCAATGGACGTGGAGTTTCCATCAGGGGACCACAGCTGGGCACCAGGGGGTGCTCCTGACAGCATAACTGCAGTGCAGTCAGTGTCACTGAACTGGGGACTGCAAGAGGGACTCAGTGGTCAATTTCACATTCTATGTAATCTACACCATCAAAGCGAAACAAAAAAGACCCTCCAAGAAGCCGGAGGCTGGGCTCTCAATACTAACTTTTAGCGCCAGCCTCAGTTTCATTTTAGGAACTGCCTCAGCTCCTGCTCCCTGCCCGCCGCTCCCTGCCCGCTTCCCTAGACCACTGCAACCCCCTGAGGGCTGACCGTCTACCACGTGCAGATAAAACCCCAATAAAGTAGGTCTAAAATTTAACCCGAGGGCAAAGGAGTAATTTCCCCAACACTGGGCCATGCATTGTATCAGTACAACATTTTGAGCAACCACATGTATTATTTTCCTTATATATGACAGGTTTATACTATTATTAGCTGATAATATCTCAAAGTGCAAATAAAAATAAATTTAAAACTATGTCACAGATAAATGCTTCACTGGCTTACAGCTAAAGCTCAATTGTATTAAAATTACAGAGACGTATCTCCCTTTCATTATCTACTTCCAAAATTTCACATCTTGAGATACTGGTCTATTTTTTTGTCCATTAAAAGTGCCCCCCAAAGATTATTTTTATAAAATTTAAAAATTATTTAAAAAATTGTAATCAGTGACCTCTGCTAAAACGAAACAAAACCAACAGAAGCCAAATGCACTGAGATGGAACACCTACTTGGCAAGTTGTTTCTCAGCATCAGCGCAAAGCTCGAGAAGCCCCATGAGGACGGCAGACACATCCATGTATGGCTCCCAGACGGTGAAACCACGTCCAATCAGGTCAATGGCTGTTCTGCGGATGGTACTGTGTGGAGGAAGCTTAGGGCTTGGCGGCTGCAGCAGAAGAAATGTCAGGGCCTTACCTAAAATGACAAAAGAAAAAAAGACAGACCGATAAAGTAATTTTCCTTGTGATGTTTTCTCTGAACTATATTTTCAAAATGTAAACCACTTTGGACTTACTTTTTTTAATTGAAAAGGGGTTTCAAATAGTAAGACTATAAAAGATCTCAAGTTTACAGTTTGCTTAACCAGGTACTTTAAAGGGAGTATCAAAACCATCTTTAAATCACATCACTGTATAGCATACTGGTTAAAGGGACAGAGTTTTCAGATTCAACAGACTATTAACCAGTTTGATAACTTACTAGGAGGTTAGACTTTGGAAGATACTCAGTGAACCTCAGTTTCCTTATCTGTGAAATGGGGATCATAATAGATACTGCAAAGGACCAGAGTGTTAAATGAATTAAAAACATACAGAGTGTACTGCCAAGGGCTACATCGGCATATGTTCCCTGAAGGGCAATCAGGGCTCATTCTGAATAACAGGTTGAACTTGTCTGTTTCCAAAATTAAGAGCATAGCATATGAAATTTAATTTACTGCACTCAATAAATAAAAGCATTTGCTCACTTTTAGGTTATAGCAATTGTTAAATGAGAATGAATTGAAATGGGGGTAAATAGAAGGATGGCCTCCCTGTTGGCTTCATGGTAAAGAATCCACCTGCAATGCAGGAGACACAATTTTGATCCCTGGGTTGGGAAGATCCCCTGGAGAAGGAAATGGCAACCCACTCCAGTGTTCTTGCCTGGGAAATCCCATGGACAGAGGAGCCTAGTGGGCTACAGTCCATGGGGTCTCAAAGAGTCAGACACAACTTAGCGACTAACAACAACACACAGCAAAGACCCCAACAGCTCTGGGGGGGCAGCTTCTACCATTCGGGGAGGCATCAAGGGAAGCAGAGAGGAAAATGACCTATTTAACACACACATTTAAAATCTACTAGTAAGTGTCTGGTTTGTTTGTTTTTTTTTTTTTCCAATGATCTGTTTTGGAGTTATAAAGACATAAAGATGTTAAAATTCCACACGTGTCTCTGACAAGTTATTCCCAACAAAACATGTAAAGATGAGAAGATAAAGAGGATTTCTAAGGTAAATCACCTGATTTCTAGCCTTGTTGATTAATAACATGCTTACGACTTGAAAGTTACCAGCAATACTGACACTTATGTTCTGAAGATATCTCAGGATTCAAATTTCTATATCATATATTCTTTCTGTTGGTACTAAACAACCAGATTTTTTAAAAAATGGTTTATATGATAATAATAATGGGGGAAAGGTACATTTATTCCTTTTCAACTTGTATTCTGTAATTTAGAGTTTATCTAACTTATGACTCCATATGATTTTGGTGCTATGCAATATGGACCAAGGTGATAGAAAAGCTAAAATTAAGACAATGATAGTACTTTCTCTATTGACAGAAAAAAAAAAAAAACAACTTGTGACAGAACTTTATGAATTTTAAGTTTATCACTCAGAACTTTTCTAAAATCTCTCTCACCCAATTTCTAAAATTGGGTGTACCCAATAAAGGTTGTATTTTAATCTGTACAAGATGGAATCTAATTTTGTCCAAAAGCATACATTAACTTAGTTTACCTAAGTGCCCCGCTGTTCTACAGTCCAGGAACATTACCTCTCTGAGAGAGCAAGGTGGAGAAGGATGCCACCATCTGCCACTATGACTGAGTCTTTTGTAAAAGGCTTTCCCAGTGGCAGCTTTAAGAAGTTTAACAGATTGGCTTGATATTTGTTCAAGACTTTTCACAATTTGATCCCAACCCTTCCATCCCAAGATTCCTGTAAGAACTATTTACAGAGTATTGCTGCAGTATGTTAAGCGCTGGGCAGACAAAAGAGAACAAGACTCAGTTTTTTTCAAGGAAATTCATTCCAGCTCAGGATACAGGTGAGCAAACAGGCAATATGAATATATCACAAAGAGTGTTAAAATATTTACAAGCTCAAGGTATCAAGACAGAATTTAACAGGAGCACTTAATCTGATCTTAGGGATACAAGAAGGGAAAGGTGAGCTGAATATCCAAACCTAAAGGCTAAGGAGGACTTAGTCACTCTCGGGAGAGGAGTATGGAATAAAAAGCATTGTAGGCAGAAAGAACAGCACGTCTACAGACCAGGAGATGGGGAACACGGCCAGACCAAGCGGTTACACACAGCTCGGCAGGGCTGGGAAATTTGTCAGAGCAAAGGGAAAGGGCTGGGGGGATGGGCAAGAGGGAAAAGAGGAGGAAGGGGATAGAATATAACAGGGGGACACGAGGCAGGACACGCTCTTAGAGCCTGATCACAAAGGGCCTTACGGTAGTGCCATGCCAAGAGTCTGTTTATTCTGGTGACAATGGGGAAACGCCGGAAAGTTCTAAGTGAAGGAGAGGTTAGATTTTTAGGAAGGGGCAAGACCTACCGCCTCTTAAATTCTGATCTACTTATCCCCAGCCAATTGGATGAATTAGAATCACAGCATTTCCAGTCGAAAAGATCTTAGAAAACAATGATCTGTCCCCACACTGTAGATGAGATACTGAGAAGAGGACGGCAGGGGGTTCGCTGCAGGCCCCTGGGGCCCAGGCCACGGGCGATGGGACCAGTATACATCTCTGAACACAACTTTACACACGTCTTTACAATCATGCTTTAGTCATGACTCTCTACCAAAACAGAAGAGGAAATAAATGATGTTTTATCTTTTCTCACACAATGAGAAGGTTGCTATTACTGGTTCAACGGCTAAATACAGCTATACCAAGTCGTCATTGTCTCGACTGTCTTAGCTGTATCACGTCCACTAAATGGTTGATGACATATCCAGTACTGCATCCGCCCTCCCAGCAGGAAGAGGATGTCGGCAATTTGACCTCTGGTTCCTCTGCCTTTTCTAAAACCAGCTTGAACATCTGGAAGTTCACGGTTCACATATTGCTGAAGCCTGGCTTGGAGGATTTTAACAAACAACAATATGGCATCTTTGGTATTTAGTCCAAAGTTGATTAGTTCCAAAATTAGTCCAAAGTTAATTTTATTACTTTTTGACATCTGCTAAATTAGTAAATTCCCTGGGTCATGTGAAATTTTCATTAAAAAGCCTTTTTTTCCTTCACATGAGGTTTATCACCATGATTTATAAATTCAGTAAGTCCTTAGTACAGAATTCTTGCTTTGGCAAATACTGAAAATTACTTTATACAGTGGGCACCCAGCATGGACAGTAAAATTATGCACAGAGCACAAATTTCCAAGAATCTGCTACAAACCTGTGCTGGTCTATGTCCAAGTTTCCATGACTCTCTGGTGAAATGGTAAAAATATAAATAAGGTAATGAGTGTTTTTTTCATAAAGCTAGATTTATTCAGTTTAAAAGAGTGATTATTCTAAGGTTATGTACTTACTGCTTTTTTGATGAATAATTTTTTTATATAAAATGATATAGATAGTGGTATTTTTCAATGTTTGCACTCAGCAAAATAAAACAAATTTCTGCTAAACACTCCCAAGTTTTATTTTTGGAAGTTTTACTGGCCCATGACATCAGAGGGTTTTCCGGACGGCTCAGTGGTAAAGAATCTGCCTGCCAGCGCAGCAGAAGCAGGAGATGCAGCTTCGGTCCCTGGGTCGGGAAGATCCCCTGGAGTAGGAAACAGCAACCCACTCCAGTGTTCTTGCCTGGAACATTCCATGGACAGGGGAGCCTGGCGGGCTACAGTCCATGGGGTTGCAAAGAGTCAGACATGACTGAGCATGCCCGAAAGGATGATCTCAGCAAATTTTGAAAAAACTGCTGCTTGTTATAACTACTGTTTGTACTGTTCCAAGGAACTGCATGGTCCTTTCCCATTCTAAGAATCACAGCTGAGAAGTCCCATTACTGGCCACTGACTTTTCACAGAGACTGCCAAGAGGGTCCTAACTCAACTTGTTACAGGATGGAATTCAGCATTATTCAAGTCAACCTGTGACCATATTCATGGCAGGGTTATCAGATGACTAGTCTTTCTTACCAGTAAGATGGGTGCAGGGTCCAGACACTGGCAGCTTTATGGTGGGAAGTAAACACACAGCCCCCTCGGCCCCACTCCATCACCACTCTACGTCTAGCCAAATGTGCAAATGAACTACAAAACGCAGACTGGCTCAGAACACTGGCAAGAAATCAAATCAAGACAGAGCAGAAAGCACTAAAATCCAGCATTGGATAAATCACAATTAACTTAGACCCTCTAGCTGTTGAGAAAGTAATTCTGTTGTCATGCAGTCAAGAGTAATAACAATAGCTCATATTTTAGTGCTGCTTTATCTCAAGCTTATCTCAAGCTGTTCTTTTTAAAAGTGTTCCTACTTTAATCTTACCATTTTTTTTAAAGTGCTACAGAGGCACAATGCTGCAAGAAAATATTTACACTTTGCTGTAACAGCAACAGCTAAAAGCGAGAAAAGGACTGACACAGAGACAGCAAAATAAAGCCTATGTAAGCTACGGGTACAGCCATATACTACAGATAACTTGTTGCTCTGGCAAGATGACTGCTGTCCTGTCATGAACTGACCAAGGAAAAATGCCAACTTAAAACATTTTTACCCTATCTGGCTGGTTATGATGACCAGCTCTTTCAAAAGATTAACAATACAAGTCATAATACACACACACACACACACACACACACGCGCGCGCGCGCGCGTGCTCTGAGACTGTTACTTAGGAAGAAATAATGAATTTGCTTTATGGATTATTTTTCTATCCTTATCACAAAATGTAGGCTCACTTTATTAATGTACTCTACATTTAATAAATAACTATTATAAGACAACCCTATTAATTATAACTATAGTTATATATTTCTATGAGCATCAGGTATCATTTTCAGCATCATTTGATAATAAATAACACTTTTATATTACTGATTCTATTCCACTTTTTCCCCTTTTGCATTTCTAACACAAGTATAGAAACTAAACTTGTTTATACCCTGAGCTCTCCGTAGCACAAAGAACAACATTAAAAGAACAAACAACAGCAAAAGCACACTATTCAAAACATAATGGAAAAAAATGACTTATTTTATTCACTTAAAACACACAGGCACACAGTTAACTGGCAGTTAAACACATTAACAAAACATTTTTAACACTAACTCAAATCTTTATTTTCACATAACCACAGATTCTACTAACCCGACATGTTCATGACACAAACATGAAGTGTGTAATATTTTTTGAACCCAGTTTCTATTCGTGCTGAAACGGCACTAAATAAGAAAAGATCATTTAAAAAGTTTTAAAATCAATATTTTTCCCAGTTTTGCGTTTGCAATTTTTCTTTTCTTTTCTTTTGGGCCACGCTTTCCCTTACACGCTCCTCTGGCAGCATGAAGGCCTCCCTGTTCCGCAGCCAGCTGCCATAAGCCCTCTAGCAGCTGGTGCGCCCAGTGAAGAAGGGCCTGGGTAACCGAGGAG
This sequence comes from Hydropotes inermis, assembly GCA_020226075.1. NCBI lineage: Eukaryota > Metazoa > Chordata > Mammalia > Artiodactyla > Cervidae > Hydropotes > Hydropotes inermis. The sequence goes on from CM035291.1 coordinate 5,569,289, forward strand.
GCTGAAGCAGGAGACGGGGAGGACCACGCAGGAGAATGGGGTGCAGGGGAGACCTCAACTACCAAGTGCCTGCCTGCTGCGCTCAAGGGAACCTGGATATTACGGCAGGAAATGTTTATAGGAAACCAGGGGCTACAGGGAGACATTCTAAGAATTAGCAATTAAAATAGAAGCCACAGTCAAACTATGCTTACCAAGAGAGAATGAGATCTTCTTACTGGAATTATTATAAAACCAAAGCATTTCAGAGAATTTTCTAAGAGCCCTTAGAGATCACTGACAATTATTGCTATTGTCCTGCTGGTAGGCAATATATGGCACCATTTTCTTGGGTTTGGGTCTTAACTGGAGAAGGAAATGGCAACCCACTCCAGCATTCTTGCCTGAAGAATTCCATGGACAGAGGAGCCTGGTGGGCTATTGTCCTTGGGGTCACAAAGAGTCGGACACAACTGAGCGACTGAGCACTCGGCTAGTTAACAGGCCTAGTTTAGAAAGACTGGTTCATCATACTTAAAAGAAAATAATTAATAAAGAAATGGCCACTAACTCCTCAGCTCTGAAGAGCACAGAAGGGGGGGGGGAGGTCGTATTTAAAAAATGTACTAATTAATAGCTCAATTACAAGAACTTCCTGTGGGAGAACATATTATATGCACTTTAAACCAGATGAATTTATGATGATTTGTGCCATTACAATGAGTGCAAAATGAATTAATAATGATTGGCCACTTATTTCAAAGTATAACCAACTGAATGAAGCCTTTTTCCAGTTGCTAATGTCCATCAAAGAACCAGGATGGCAGAGTGCTATCTAGAATTCTATTCCTTGGCTTTATACAGGTACATGATTTGATTAAAAATAATCCCAATACAGTGTGCATTATTCATGGACATAGAATAATAAACACTTCTATAATGACAGGCTTTGTATTAACAGTTATAAAAAACTACTTTTGAACTTTTTACATCCTATATTGCATAGAAACCAAGTCATCATTTCATTTACTAAAAGGCATAAAATTTTTTTGTTAAATTAGGAAGTTATTTTAAAACTTATTAATGTGATATCAGCTTAGTCAAAACAGTTTTGATTCAAGGAAAATAGCTGTTTCTTGTTCCACAATCAGAAGAGTACAAAATCCAATGCTGCTTGATTGAAAGGACATTTTGTTTTTCTGTTTGAGTTCCTAATTAAGTTGTGTTATACAGTGGAATTTAATCTCATTTTGCTTTTGGTATTTCATGTACTTTGGGTAGAAGATCAAAATAAGAGTGTACCTTAAACAAAAGGATATTAATTACTGCATAAGGCTGTTTTCCTCCTTAAGGAAGGTAAAAAGTGCTTGACTGACAATTTGAGGATCAGCAATAAAGAAGTAAAATAGTAGAAGTAGATGTTTATGATGTCAAAGAAGTAAAAAAAAAAAAAAATCCACGAATCTATGGAATCCTTTTTAATGAAATCTTTAGTTGAATGATCTAAATACTTCTATGTCCTTTTCCCCAAAGGTTGTTGAATGTCATGAATGGTTGGGGGAGGGGAGGAGGGTAAAGCAAGGGAACAGGGGTTCAAGTTCTAGTTCTGGCACCTAATAGCTGGGGGATCCTTTCACTGACCCATTATTTCCTAGGCCGGCTGGGGACTAGGCATGGTTCTAAAGCAAAGGTCAACCAAGTTGAAGCTTATGAAGCTCTCAAGAATCTTATATTCTAGCTGGGACAAAACAACCTAGAGAACACACAGGAATGTTGAGTAGTACTAAGTCCTGTAAAGAAAAATAAGGCAGACCAAGAGCCTATAAACCGAGAGAGAGAGAAGCACTCTGCAAGAGGTGACAGGCAATTGCACAAATTAAAGTATTTTTATCTTCTGGGACAGTGAGTTCTCATGACTACTGATAACAATTTGGTGTCTTTGGAACGCTCTCTAGACACAGAAAGATGGAGGCAACAGGAGTTTCTCTGGTTTATACAACATGTGTTTCTTACCATGTTCTATGCCTAGCTTCCATCAGCCTTCTCTAGGCCTGATCACCTCCAGGAACCAACCAACCAGTGTGAGTCTCTAGACTTCTAAGCAGAGACTGGCCTTTTTACAAAGGGGAAACTCTCCTAACACTGAAGTTCCACTAGCGTTTGATCTTAACCATTTCTGGTCATCTGTACCCCATTACCATCATGTGAGAGGGGTTGGGCCAATGTATTACAGGATTCAGAAGATGCTGGTGTGTCTCTCCAAAGTAACTGACCCCCTACTCAATCAAGGGCTCATGCTCAGTTACTTTATCCATGTGTACCACTCTCGGGTTTCTAGAATTTCACTATTATTTACAAACACATAAAATCAAAACAATGACATTCTTTAATAAATACTATTGATGATAACCAAAAGTATGAAAAAAACACTTGCTATAACTTCATCACTGCATCCACTTTTTAAATAATTCACACAGGCTAATTAAGGAAGTCTGTGATCATTATAAGACAAATCTCAAAGTAACTTTATAGGTAGTCTGGTGGAGAGTAAAATAATATGAAATATTACTTGATCTCTTTTCTAATAACCACAGTAAAACATTTAACTGGAACAAGGAGCTGCTGAACATTAACCCTTTAGAGATACACAGTCAAAGATTAAAGAGAGTTGCTCAGTTGCTTCAGTCTTGTCCGACTCTGTGCAACCTAATGGACTATAGCCCGCCAGGCTCCTAAGTCCATGGGATTCTCTAGGCAAGAATACTGGAGTGGGTTGCCATGCCCTCCTCCAGGGGATCTTCCTGATCCAGGGATCGAACCCATGTCTTCTGCATCTCCAGCACTGCAGGCAAATTCTTTACCGCTGAGCCACTGGGGAAACATAATGCCCCTTAGTAGATATTAAATATTAAGTAAGCTGTGACATGGAATGGAGAATAACTACAGGAGAAATAAAGTCAGAATTGTTCTACATACAGGCAAAGGAATACCAACATTCTCAAAATAAGCACTCTAAATGTTTCCTTTGTACACGTTTATTTTATTGAGGTTGAGTAAGGGAGGAAAAAAAAAAGATGAGCAAACAAAAGTCGCTCTGCTGCCCGTTTCTCAGTCTGGACATCTTTGTTTAAGCTTTGACTTGGCTTAAATGAACGAATTAATATTGACAAAAACATCAACTAAGCTAATGAGTTGTTAGTTAAGGCAATAAACATGTCACATTAGAGTCAGCGCAGCAAAGAGGTAATTAGCCCTGGAAAAGCCCTGCTGATTGGAGCTGTTGAGATCCTCCGCTCTTAACCTTTGAGTCCATTATCTAACCCAGGAGTCGTGGCTGTGTTAATGGGAACTCGCCAGTAAACAGCAGCCTTGCAGGAGCAGCCAAGCCTGCATTCAGGATCCTGGATGAAAGGGGTGCTGGTGTGTTTAACAGGAGAGCCATCAAGGAAGCTCCATGAAAATCTGGAACAGAGCTCTCCGGGAATAGATGTTAATGTCAAACAAGGAGGACAAATGTACTTCCCAAAAAACTTGGTGGTGTGGGGGAGTGATTCACATTTTTCTGACATAAAGGACACATAGAAATATATTAACACACAATCTAATAAAGGAAAAGTCATTCCAATCACAAAATCCCATTTCTTCTACAAATAAGGATGCTCTGATCCTTTCAAGATAAAGTGCAATATACTGTAGCTCAGTGAATTCCTGAACTCTCTGAGCTCTAGAAGCAACCAGGATCACACCCAAAAATCACAGATAATAATTTATGTCCATTTAAAGCAAAAAAGAAACACACACATGCTATCATACTCAAGAAATGCATGTTTACATGAGTAATTACAGAGTATCCTTCAAAGCAGTTTCCTCTATGAGATCTTTTTTTTTTTTAAACTTCTCACTCATTTTAATGATCTGGCTTTAGGACAATCAACACTAGCACTTTCAAAGTCTACGCTGAAAAAAATAATCTAACGTTTATAGAAAAATCACAAACAGGAGTTACAACATATATGAATAAAACCCCCATTCTCTAGATGACTGGATCATTCCTGAAATAAAGCAAAAGACCATATTGACAAGCACAGTTTGAATTTTCATAATCTTCACATTAACTTCAAAAAAATGATCAACCAAGCCTAAGTTGTGACATCGCTTCTAATACTACAAATGCATATAGATATATTAATATGCATATGGATCAGCTGATAATACTACATCATCAGGAAATATTTTTTTCCCTTGGAAAACTTGCTTTTCTTTAAAGATTTAAAGCAAACAAACATATCATGCATGCAAGATAATATTACACTGCCACTCATTTGTGGGTTTTCATGATTTTATGCTATCTCCCTCTGCAAAGGAAGAAAATGTTCCATCCTGATTTTATAAGTTTGATGAAAGAAATGGGTGGGTACCCAGTTTCGTGATGCTCCTGCTGTGTGTGAATATGCAGTATGTGTGTGCATCTGGGTGTGAGAGGAGCACAGACATGGGGCATTTACTATACAGTAAATCAATATGTGCTATCTTTTTCAGGCTGAGTAATTTCGAAAGGGACAGGAAGCAATTAGCTGCCTCACATCTCACTGGCTACTGCATGGTTTTAATTTTTTTTTTAATTTTCCCTCAAATGTAGTTTCTTTCTTAATGAATTTGCAAAACAGCTATATATGGCTATATTTTCATTAGTTAATTCTTTTTTATAATAAACTATAGATTGAAAAGCACTATAAACCAGTCTTTGTCTTCAATAAAAGATGAAAGAAGTAATGCTGTAAACCACAATAAGAAATACATTTTTTTCTGCTATTCTACTGTCAGTGGGAGCCAAGCAGAACCTGAAAGAAGTATACTACAGTATTTATTTATGGTATTATGCACAGCACATATAGAAATGTCCAAATACTTCTGAATTGTCTGGGAGCAATAAAGAAAAATAAATAAGACTGTCAAAACATTTTTAAAACTTTATAGACATATATGGATTTAATTTGGTATGATTATATGATCATTTCTTATCCAGGCAGGATACCATAGAACAATCATGCTCAATCTGTCTATCCCAACCTACTTGAAGAGTATGACATATGGCTAAACCATGTCTTGCTATGGCAGGAGGAAGGAAAGAAGACAGTGAAGTTGCTCAGTTGTGTCTGACTCTGCGACCCCATGGACCATAGCCCACCAGGCTGCCATGTCCATAGGACTCTCCAGGCAAGAAGACGGGAGTGGGCTGCCATCTCCTTCTCGAGAAGTGAGCACCATGAGTCTAGCATGAAAAAGTCCCCGGTCTGGTCTCCTACTCCACACCGTGACCCTGCTTCCTTCCACTTAGGGGGCAAAGCTGCCCTCCTCTCTGTGGTGACAGAGAACGCGTGGACACTTGTGCACAGCCATGAAGGGAAACCTAGACTCCACTCCCCAAACTACAACTGGTAACGGTTTGACGTCACGTAACACAGGTTGGGTGCCAGTTTCCTCATCTAACGAGATAAAACGAGGTGGAGAAAGACCTGTTTCCAGAGTTAATAGAGTATTTTTATTTCCTTATCTGACATGTAGACTCTTCAGTCTTCGGTATGGCATGCAGAATCTTTTAGTTGTGGCATGAGAGACTCAGTTCCCTGACCAGGGATCGAACCTGGGCCCCCTGCAATGGGAGCAGTCTCAGCCACTGGACCACCAGGACCTCCCTGACTGGAGTACTGAATAATACAACACATCAGGCCTGCCACAGAGCAGTCTTTGCTATATTCCTCTCCCTCCATCTCCCATATACAATCTGTCTATATAATGGCACAGACATTGTTCCCTAATTATTTCCTTCAATTGCAGATATTTATTTGTATATTGAACTAAGACTTCAAAAAAAAAGACTTTTTTAAAGGAGGAAAACCATTAATACTTAGACTCCAGTCCTTCTAAAAATATATTATATTTTTACGATTAGTTTGGGGGGGGGAGGTGAAGGAGAAATTTATTGCTTTGTCAGGCCAAGGGGGACACAGTGGGAAAGAAGACATATTTTTAAAAGAGCTTTCTACAAAACAGTAAGAAAAATCAGTAAAATACATAAATGAAGAAAAAGGGGAAAAAAAAGAAGAAGGGGAAATTCTATTTGCTGACTACCTGGTAGGTGGCGGGTACTGTGCTGGGTGGTTTACGTGTATGGTATTTCATTCTGAAAAGAACCCAGGGAGGAATATGACACTAGTTTTAATTTCAAAGATGAGGAAAACTGCTTCTCACAAACCTCAAATAACTTATTCTAGATCATACTGCTAATAATGCCACAATACAGTTTCCTTGACTTGAAATTTGTCCTATCCATTATATTGTGCATAATATTTAATTAAAAAGAAAAGGCTATGTCATACTCCACACATAAGATGACATCTGCAAAGGGATTTTATGTTTAATATTGCAAATGAAATACATCCTGTTGTTTTTCTCCTGGTAATCCCAGATACCGTAAATGGGGTTCATGACAATTGAGTAAGAGCAGAATCATTTGAACATGTATGATAAGTAAAGCCAAACTGGCAAGAGCCTCAAGCAGGCCAGAACTGTTTATCTGAATGATTTGCATATATTAACACTTAAAAAGTAGACAGAGAAAGGCAAACAAATATGATAACACTGGATTTCCAATCTTCCCCTATTAACTCTGGCCTAGTTATGCAGAGCTAGCATTGCTATTTTTCTTCCTCTCAGAATCTGTAAAGGGTGAATTAAATGTGAACGCAAGATCAATTCTGTTCTAAGGCAGTAAATGAGCTTAGGATCAGACCTATTTCATGTTATAAAGGGAATCTAATTATGCCATCTTAAATGTATGTTTGCAGAACCATATTACAGAGGCAGGAAAAAGGGAAGATACCCCCAACCCAACTCGAATGACAAGCAAAATTCATGGCTACTGAAAGGATGAGAAAAAAAATTGATCCCATATTCACACCACCCACATAGAAAAAGATCTCCATGTTTCATATTTTGTAATAGTCAAGAGCTTACTTAGTCGCTCAGTCGTATCCGACTCTTTGAGACCCTGTGGACTGCAGCACACCACGCTTCCCTATTCTTCCCCATCTCCTGGTCTTTGCTCAAACTCATGTCCATTGAGTCAGTGATGCTATTCAACCATCTCATCCTCTGTCATCCTCTTCTCTTCCTGCCCTCAGTCTTTCCCAGCATCAGGGTCTTTTCCAGTGAGTCAGTTCTTCACATCAGGTGGCCAAAGTACTGGAGTTCCAGCTTCAGCATCAGAACTTCCAATGAATATTCAGGGTTGATTTCCTTTAGGATTGACTAGTTTGAGCCTCTTGCAGTCCAAGGGACTCTCAAGAGTCTTCTCCAGCATCACAGTTTGGAAGCATCAATTCTTTGGCACTCAGCCTTCTTTACTGTCTAACTCTCACATCCATACACGACTACTGGAAAAGCCATAACTTTGACTATATGGACCTTTGCAAGCAAAATGATGCCTCTGCTTTTTAATACACTGTCTAGGTTTGTCATAGCTTTTCTTCCAAGGAGCAAGTGTCTTTTAATTTCATGGCTGCAGCCATGTCTGCAGTGATTTTGGAGCCCAAGAAAATAAAATCTGTCACTGTTTCTATTGTTTCACCATCTATTTGTCATGAAGTGATGGGATCAGATGCCATGATCTTAGTTTTTTGAATGTTGAGTTTTAAGCCAGCTTTTCCCCTCTTCTCTTTCACCTTCCTTACGAACTTCTATAGTTCCTCTTCACTTTCTGCCATAAGGGTCTAACCTTTTCATGATGATAGATCAGAAAACAGAGGCTCAGAATGGTTATGTGGCTTACTCTAAATTAGAGAACAAGTGTGATGGCAGGGCCAGAAGTCAAAGCTCCAGTCTCAAAAATCAGCATTCTCTATGGTAACACAAAGCTTCCATAATAAATGAAGTTCAAAACCATCATCATCATAACTCTTCTGACCACAACCATATCCCAGTTCTTGGCACACTGTCTGGAACTGAGAAGCATTAAAAATATTTTTGGAATGAATGACTGGACTTGATTCACCCTCCATTGTCCATATTTTAACTATATTTTGAAGTCTCGGATAAGTTTCACTATACTTATCAAAGTTTTGATGGTCACTCCAACTATTTTATCCCTGAATTTCTGGAGTACATCCTGTTTACACTTGATCTTAGCCAAAAGGCTGAGAAACGATTACATCCTGTTTATACCATTCAAAGAAACACAGACTAAGAAAGCTCAGAATTAGAAGAAACTTTAGAGATGATCTGACCTGGAGGTTTCTAGTCCTGGTTGATATTTAGAATCAAGACACTTGATGAATAGGATGTGCTCCAAAAATTCATGCTTGCTCCTTGGAAGAAGAGCTATGACAAATCTAGACAGTGTATTAAAAAGCAGAGACATTACTTTGCCAACAAAGGTCCATATAGTCAAACTTATGGTTTTTCCAGCAGTCATGTATGGATGTGAGAGTTGAACCATAAAGAAGGCTGAGCACGGAAGAACTGATGCCTTTGAATTATGGTACTGGAGAAGATTCTTGAGAGTCCCTTAGGCAGCAAGGAGATCAAACCAGTCAATCCTAAACACTCTTTGGAAGGACTGGTGCTGAAGCTGAAGCTCCAATATTATGGCCACCTGATACGAAGAGCTGACTTACTGGAAAAGACCCCGATGCTGGGAAAGATTCAGGGCAGAAGGAGAAGGGGGTGAAAGAGGATGAGATGGTTAGATGGTATCATCAACTTAACGGACATGAGTTTAAGCAAACTCTGGGAGATAGTGAAGGACAGGGAAGCCTGGCGTCTTGCAGTCCATGGGTCGCAAAGACTCGGATGCAGCTTAGCAACTGAACAACAACAATTTAGAATCAACTTAAGAGTTTAATGAAAACACACATTTGGGCCACACTATAGACTACAGACTCAGAACAGCGTCCGGTGGCTTGGCATTCACGACTCCACGGGACGACCGGTTCCACTATCAGGGATCTTTCTCCCTACATAAAATTTCAAACTTAGACAAAACAAATAGTTATTCCCATTTCTTTACAAGTTTCAAAGTAAGAAGTTAATTCTCTAGCATCATTCTACAGTGACACTAGGTTTTGTACATTTCCCCCCACATAACTGTGAACTCTTGGATCAAAATAACTTGTTACATCTCTCTTTCAATTTTGTGCTGTTACTTTTATTGCCTTTTAATCTTGCTTACAGTACCTTATATAAATATACAAATTGCTTTTGGATTTTGAGTCACTATATACAGATGTATTTCTATATCAGATTAGTTTTCTTTTAGCACTTATATGATTACATGATAGATATCAATAAAATCTCACTAAATATAAAACAGATCGCAGTGTTGAACTGTAAGTTTATAGAGTACTAACATTGTTATATCTAAATCCATTAGAATAAAACTAAACAAAGAAAGGAAAGGAAGGAAACAAAAATCTTTAACAATACCTCCTAAAAACGAACTATAATCAGAAGGGGAATTAGTACAATGTAGAAGTTTCTCAACTGTTATAGATGAGATATCTCATAGATTTTAGGCTTAATTTCACTTTCAGTCTTTCTGTCATCACAGTTCTGCCTTTACATACTCTCCCAGCCATGCGTATCCTTCAGAATCTGTGATGCTATCTACATGCTTTCTTATTCTTCTTATAAACAGCTTCATGTCAATCTTCTGTAGCTTTACCCTAATATCTACTTCAACCTGCTCTGTCCCTCCCAATTTTCCTACTGTTCTATGAAACAATTAAAAAGTTTTAAACATTTTTAGTTCACCCAGAGACAACAATAACAAGATTCTGGCACTATGAGAGAAGAAGTTAAAGAAAAGAATATCTGAAAGTGAAATTTCCTCAGTAAGATAAGGCATTTAAACATGAAATAAACAGTCAATGTAATCACCATAATTGAGAACAAAAGTCTCTGCATACTAGAGTATTCCTTTCTGCCAGGAATGAACTTATCTTGGTTTCCACAAGTAGGAGATGAGAGTAATTGTCAATCTCTACTTTCCACATGGCATATTTTGTAAAAACATGATAATGTCCCATGCAAAAGCATCTGAGTATCTAGGACTCAAAATGCCACAAAAAAAACACAATATTGCCCAGAAAATGACACCGATTCTCACCAAGCTTGTAAGCAATTAAGTGCAAAATACTTCTAATTAATAGTTTCATTAATAGCTGAAGTTTTGAAAAATACCACTGCATTAAAAACTAGTCATTGCATTTCCATATTTGAGATAAAAGAGTTCTATAAATGTATCAATCCATTAATAAACATTACATATGGCTCTTTAAATAGAAAGCTCTGAATCATTACTAAGGAGTGCTCTGGGAGGCTCACTGTAATTTACATATATTGTGAAATATAGTAAAATTGAAGCTGACTAGGTCCCAATCAAAATGTTTCAATAAAGTCCCATCTAGACAGCTGGAAAATGTGACTGCTTCTCACCGCTGAGATAGCACTGGGGTCTAACCACTGTCTGGAGAGTCTGAACAACCCAAAACCCAACTTTCATTAATAATGGAAAAACAAACATGTCAGCTGACTACCGTTCTACTAATGGATACTCGCTCTCCAGCTCAACTTTCAAAAGAACAAAAACATCTTACCACAAGAATGAAGATTATTAAAAATATTATCAAAATAATTACCATTTCATTCACAGAGCCAAAAGGCCTCAGTGACTCTAATTTTTAGAAAGTATCAAGATATAAAAGTAGATCAGCAGAAAATGTACAACTGCAGAGGTGGATCAGTTCAATTCAGTTCAGTTGCCCAGTCGTGTCTGACTCGTTGCGACCCTATGAATCGCAGCACACCAGGCCTCCCTGTCCATCACCAACTCTCGGAGTTTACTCAAGCTCTTGTCCATTGAGTTAGTGACGCCATCCAACCATCTCATCCTCTGTTGTCCCCTTCCGCCTTCAATCTTTCCCAGCATCAGGGTCTTTTCAAATGAGTAAGTTCTTTGCATCAGGTGGCCAAAGTATTGGAGTTTCAGTTTCAACATCAGTCCTTCCAATGAATATTCAGGACTGATTTCCTTTAGGATGGACTGGTTGGAACTCCTTGCAGTCCAAGGGACTCTCAAGAGTCTTCTCCAACACCACAGTTCAAAAGCATCAATTCTTCGGCACTCAGCTTTCTTTA
>CM035291.1:5580563-5600949 GCA_020226075.1 Hydropotes inermis
GACCTTTGTTGGCAAAGTAATGTCTGTGCTTTTTAATATGCTGTCTAGGTTGGTCATAACTTTTCTTCCAAGGAGCAAGTGTCTTTTAATTTCATGGTTGCAGTCACAATCTGCATTGATTTTGGAGCCCCCCAAAATAAAGTCTGCCACTGTTTCCATTGTTGCCCCATCTATTTGCCATGAAGTGATGGGACCGGATGCCATGATCTTAGTTTTCTAAATGTTGAGTAGTGGTGGATGAGGTATTTTCTAATATCTTTTTGGGCAAGGCTGCCCTTAAGTGTGAAACAAAGGCATCACCCTAGGTACTAATGTATGATGTTACCAAGGGGCATCACATAAATATTTGTAAGTCAGAAAGGCAGTAAAGAGTTTAGAAACAAAAATCTGCTATATTAGGCATGTCAAGAAGCTAACCATGGAAGCAAAGAGTTATCTGCAAAGACTTACATAATCCTAGGCCTAAAACTGGAGAAGGAAATGGCAACCCACTCCAGTATTTTTGCCTAGAGAATCCCAGGGACAGAGGAGCCTGGTGGGCTGCGGTCTTTGGGGTCTCACAGAGTTGGACATGACTGAAGCGACTTAGCAGCAGCAGCAGGCCTAAAACATGTTGCTCAGAGAGTGAAGAATCTGGTGACTGTAACATTTTCCACTGGTACAGTGATGAGGATGATACCTCACTCCTGCTGCTGTTGTGCAGACTGAGTCATAAATCACTCATTCCTTTCCTAGACATCATTTTGTCTCTGAATCTCATCAGCTTTCAATAACAAGTGGCTGTTAGTCCGGGTTCTGGCTTACACTGAGGCAGGAGGTAGATGGGTCTTCCTAGGGTAAAGTGATTGGAGATTCATTCCCTGAGGATCAAAACTCCAAGATGAGACGAGGAGGACAATTAAGAGAGGAGGCTGGGCCCTGTCCAGACCATGTGTTTCTTGCTCTTGAAGTCCGGAGATCTCCCCAACCACACAACCACAGAAAGCCTCCTTGTAGGTCAATGGAGAGTGCTGCTAAGTAATGCTAGGCGCTCCAGACACCTCTTCACTAGGATCCATCTTGGCTAAGAGATGCCTGTGCACATGTGGGAGGATCCTGAGATATACCAAATATGGCCTGTGAACCCGGCAAACCAAAATGACTGTCAGAAGAAACATCCCATAAAAGTAACTCAAGCTGCCACAAAGGTCATGTCTCAGCATCTCCTCCTCTCTCCCCCTGGGTTTGCCTGTGTATCTATCCACATGTGCTACACTTTTTTTCTCTCTTAATAAATATTTGACTTCCTTCACTACTTCCTGTCTTTGTGGAAATTCCTTTCTGCAAAGCTGAAGGGCCAGGGCCCTTGTCACTGGCCACTGGTCTAGTGGCTAGGGTGTGACGCTTTCCCCGCCGGAACCCAAGGCCTGCTCCAAGCCCTTGCAGGCCGAGGCCACCCAAGATCATATCAATTGGCTTTACTGACCTGATGCTGTTCCACATCACAGCAGACCGAAGACTTTGATGTCAGGTTGAACTATACGAAATGGTCAATATTTAATCATCTCTGACTTTCAAGAACAGCAAGTCACGAGATACAAGATAACAATTTGTATTTCCTAGTCCCTACTATCACTCTCCCTTATATGCCTTTAAAGAGAAGAGTCACACAGGCTTCCATCTTTGTGCACCTGGGTGACCACTGACACAAGATTTAAGCGAGGCGCTAGATGTGACGGACAGCAACTTTTCAATCTTTTATATTCATTGAAAAAAAATTGTATAATTATATATACATGTGCTATATAAATGCCCACAAAGGCAAACTCTGCTTTGTGGCTATCAAAACCAACCTGACTGACAGCCACAGTTTCAGCAGGCTGCTTTCTGGGGAGTGAGGAGAGCGCGAGCAACACACTGCGCGTCGTCGTATGATACTGAAGTGCTTCAGCAGTGGCCGCGTCAACATTTAGGACGTGCGCCACTGCCCAGGTTCTCCTCACTTCCCAGAAGCGGAGCAGCCTGCTCCCCTCCAGCCAAGGGCCTGATGAAGCTCTGGAGGCCAGAGCCGACAGAGGAGGCCTTCGGGGCAGACGGCTCTGCGATGTGACGGGCAGTCAAAGAAGAATTGTAAATGAGCTCGGACACATTACCTTCTCTCAGCTCGAAATTCTTTTCAAGTGCTTAGAAGTCCGAAGAATCCCCTACTTTCCAGGAACATTCCTCCTTGAAACTGTCTGATACAAAAACACCAGTAAATTCTCTGCTTGCCATTTTTATTCTTTCTTAAATCCCAAGAATGCTGTCCCAGTGAAATGACAACTGCAGCTAAAATGGATGGCGCTGCGACAATTTTACAACACATAATGGAACTGGACTGCCTTTTCTATTTTGGAGAAAATACATTGTAATGTCCACTGGGACCGAGGATAAGAGATGATAGGAACCGCTTCTTCACTCTGATAAACTAGCCAGTAGCAGGCCCAGAAATCCATAGCAATTAAAAGGCAAATAAAAGTTAAATACAGAATTTGTACATCTGTTGTACATTATCATCAAAGATCTGATCTTGTGAACTAATCATTAATTATTCCTTATCACTAACATCCCTGGGAGTAGTGGGTAAGTGAAGGGACATTACTAGGCCATTGAAATGCAAATTGAGGGGTCATAGTTGCACCATTTATTTATCCAGAAATGCCAACTGGGGTTAGCTGCACTGATCATACAAAGGTAGAGTTCAGTTTTGCGAGGCCTGGTCTAGCGGAGTTTTAAGCCTACCCTTGTCAATGGCTACGTGACTACGCTGCCTAGAGATCGTCACAGTTATGACAGGGGGCTTCTCAGAAAGAAGAAACACAGTAGGGAACAATTTCTGCGTCAGTCTCTGAAAACTTATACTTCTGCTTGTACTTTGGCTGCTCGGTGGTGTCTACTCTGAGATACCCTGTGGACTGTACATGGAACTTTCCAGGCAAGAATATTAGAGTGGGTTGCCATTTCCTACTTCAGGGGGTCTCCCTATGGGGGCCCCCCAAAATACTACTACTGTAAGTCAACTAAAAATAGTCATGGGAAACGTGAAAGTCACTCAGTCATGTCCAACTCTTTGTGACCCCATGGACTATATAGTCTGTGGAATTCTACAGGCCAGAACACTGGAGTGGGTAGCCTTTCCCTTCTTCAGGGGATCTTCCCAACCCAGGGATCAAACCCAGGTCTCCCGCATCGCAGGCGGATTCTTTAGCAGCTGAGCCACCAGGGGAGCCCATGGAAAACATACTTAGCTCATTATAAAGCACAAAGCAAAGGATGAAACTGTAGTTATTTGAAAGTTCTGACTTATATTACATCATAGTATTATGACAATAAATTAATCCTTCTGGGCCAGTTGTCAATTCGTGTATTGTTTATATATATAAACACTCACCACACAGTAAGTTGCTTCAATTGTGTCCAACTCTCTGTGACCCTCTGGATGGTAGCCCGCCAGGCTCCTCGATCCATGGGATTCTCCAGGCAAGCACACTAGAGTGAGTTGCCATGCCCTCCTCCAGGGAATCTTCCTGACCCAGGGATTGAACCCACGTCTCCTGCGCTGGCAGATGGGTTCTTTATTACTAGTGCCATCTTGGAAGTGTGTGTGTGTGTGTGTGTGTCGTGTGTGTCGTGTGTGTGTGTGTGTGTCTGTGTGTGTGCGTGTAGCTCCAAATATCCCAGCTCCAAATTCACGGCTGTCACCCCCTACACAAGCCCCACTTCGTAACCCCGGCCTTAGGCTCTGTAGGCATCCCCTTTGCCAGGGACAGGATGCTAAGCTCTGTCAGCAGAGGTGCTCCGAGCAGGAGGGAGAGGACGGCCCGTCCTCCCGAGGCTCCGCACAGCCCCCAGGGGACGGCGGGCGGCTCCCGGGGACAGCCGGCCTGCGGCCTCCAGCGGCGGGCTGCTTCAGAAGACACAGTGCCCTTCAGGGACCTCAGGACCGGGCAGCAGGCCACTTGTGCCCACGCCCTCTGAGAAGGTTCTTCATCATCCACAGGCAGGGTGTTTCCCGTGTAATCACGTTGGAGGAGGGCTCCTGGTCTTTAATTCCTTTATTACCCATTTCACCCCACCCTAGAAGAGGCAAAAGCTGACATTTTGTATGTGTTCCTGGCCCCTAAGAGTTTCTTCTACCTCTCTTAATAGTTAATCACTACTGATGGAGATACTATGCCATTCTTACAGTCTTCCAGAAGATTCTACTTCCCTCTTCCTTCACATAATTGAAAGTAGCACATTTCAGACACTATGAGAGCTCTCCAATGTCCAGCCCAATTTAATCTATGGATGACAAGATGAAACTTTTTATCACGGTAAATATATGCTAAAATGACTAAATCAAAATGCCATTCACAAAACTAAATAATGTTTACTTTATATATATATATGTTCAGTGAGTTCAATTCTGAGATCATTTATTAATCCTGATGTTAACCCTATTTGCTTAAAGGAGAAAATCTAGAGATTTGGGGGCATAAGTCAGATAAACATCACTTAGGCACATACACAATTCAAAACCTAGAGCATATATTGAATTCTCATGATTATTTTTCAAAATATGCATTTATCAACATGTCAACACCTTTCCAATGTAAAAGAAACATTCGTTTATTTTTAAATGTTATATGATGATCAGGAAGTCTTAACACAGAGAGCATAGCATGTGTTCATAACCCATTGGATATGGTTCAAGTTTCTAACGTGCACAATTCAGCATGACATTTTTAACAGTAAAACAGAAAAAGGAAGTTAATAAACGAGAGGCATGCTGTACTGGGACCTAATTTCCATGGGCAGCTTCCCTTAATGTAGGTTCAAGGAACACAACAATAAATTGTTTAGCCATGAGCAGAGGAAAAACTGTAGATGTAAAAATAAAAGATGCCTTAATAATTTAAAAGTTTCAGAAATGTCAGGCAATGCCTTAGAAACACATTATTGCACCTCTAATACCAGAGCTTAGAAAAGACTTTTTCCTTTTTTCCTATGACTAGCAATAAATAAAATTCAGAGTATGTAAATATTTACTTTGCTATTTTCTTTCAACTTAATTTCATGTAATACCCCAGGGAAGGATATATCTAGTTAAATGCTGACTTGAAAGTAAGAAGCATCAGTATTTAATGGACATGGAATAAAACTGAATTGAAAAAATTTGCTTTGTCTTCCAAAACCTACCTACTAATACAATGATATATGCTAAGAATTGCTAATTATTATGCTTTTATTTTTTAATCTATGAATAAAACAGTGCTAGACTTTCTATCCACAGATGATATAATACACCTGGAAACCAGGGAGGGCAGGATATTAGGGATGGAAACCATAAAAAAATAAACTGCAATTTTAAATTCTGAACATTCTCAGCTACTTTAAAATATAGTATTGCTTACATTACTATAAAAATGCAACTCTATTATACTAATACCTATGGGGAACTGCCTTTTTAAAAACTTTTTATTTTGAAATAATTTAAGGCTTACAGAAAAGTTGCATAAGTAGAAAGGGAATTCATAGATACTCTTCACCCAGCTTTCTCTGATGTTAAGAACTTATATAACCACCTTATGATTACCAAAGCTAGGAAGTTAATATTGGTGAATTATTACTGCCTAAACGACAGACTTTATTTGAATTTTCCAATGTCCTTGTCTTCTCCCAATATCCTCTCCAGAGTGTCGCGCTGTATTTAGTTGTGTGTGTGTGTGTGTGTGTGTGCTCAGTCGTGTCCAGCTCTCTGTGACCCCGTGGACTGCAGCCCGCCAGGCTCCTCTGTCCATGGGATGTTCCAGGCTAGAATACTGGAATCGGTTCCCCTTCCTCCCTCCAGGGGATGTTTCCAGCACCGGGAAGGAACCTGCACCTCTGCATCTCCTGCACTGGCAGGCGGATTCTTTACCACCGTGCCCTCTGGGAACCCTGCGTGTCTCCTCAGTCTCCTCCGGTCTGTGGTGGGCAATCGGATATACGTAACCTTGCTTCTCACCGGTCAGTTCGTCTGATGAATACTCACCGGTCAGTTCATAGAATGTCTCTCAGTCTGACGTTTCCTAACAATTAGACTATGGCTATACATTTTGGCTGAAATACCGCCAGTGTGATGGTGTGTCCCTCTCTGCGTATCCTATCAGGGAGAGAGTGCTGTCGATGTGTCTTAATACTGACAAGGTTCACCTTGATCTCTTGGTCATCATAACCAATTACAGTGGAGAAAGTCAATTTCCCATTTTAACTGATAAATTTCTTGGGAGAAGATCCTTTAAGGCCATGTTAATATACTGATCTTAGCATCCACCAGCATTTTGTCAGCAGCAGTTAGCACTGTTGACTTTGCCTGATGGAGATTTCATATTTCCCTCATTTCTTCTTTACGTCACATTCACAGATCAGAAGGTTCACTAATTGTTAAGATGTCAATTTCCCCCAAATTCAACTACAGATTCACAGGAATTCCAATTAAAACTCTAACAGGCTTTTTTAAAAAAATGGCAAGGAGATTCTAAAATTTTATCAAACCACAAAAGAACCAGAATAACCAAAATAATTTTATAACAGAAAAACTAAGTTGGAAGACTTCTACCTAATCTCAAAACTTGCTTGAAAGCTGAAATCATCAAGACAGTATAGTATTAGTCAACAGACATAAATTAATAGATTAATGAAAGAGAGGAGAGGGTCTAGAAACAGACCTAACTGATTTCATTTTCAAAAAAGGAAACTGTCAAGAGGGAGGGGACATATGCATCCTTATGGCTGATTTATGTTGTTGTATGGCAGAAACCAATACAACATTGTAAAGCAATTATCCTCCAATTAAAAATAAATTTTAAAAAAGGTAACTGACTGGGGGCATAAAAGAAAAAAAATGTTTTCAACAAATGTTGCTAGAATTAAATTTCTGTATATGCATTTTAAAAAATTAACCCTCCCTCATATCATACTCAAAAATTAATTCGAACTAGAGCACAAAGCTACATGTAAAAGCTAAAACTCTCAGAATAAAACATGGCGGGAGGGGGCACGGGAAATATTTGAGACTTTGGTGTAGGTAAATATTTCTTACAATATAAAATGCATGAAGTATAAGACAAAATAATTCATAACTTGTACTTCACTGAAATCAGAAAATTCCGTTCTTTGAAAGAAAATGTTAAGGTAATCAAAAGGCAATCATAGAATGGAAATATTTACTTCACACAGTTAAGTTTTTCTAGACAATGCAAAGATAAAGTACACTCACAGGACAGTAAACCCAGTTGCTTTCCAAAGTGCTTAAACCAATTTACATTCCACAGCGTAGAGTAGAGAGTCCTAGTTGCTGCTGCTGCAGTCGCTTCTAATAATCACCAAAATTTGATAATGTCACACTTCAATCTTTCACTTTGGTAGATGAGAAATGATTGTTCATTTGGTTTTTAATTTGCATTTCCCTTAGAATAAAGTTTATCATCTTTTCAGAGCTTTCTTAGCCATTCTCATTTCCTTTTGTGAAGGACTGTCTCAGTTTTTACCTATTGTGTTTTTCTTACTCAGTTAAGTGTGTCTGCGCATGTGTGTGTTTAACAGTCTCTGTCAGTTACCTGTGTCATAAACACCTCTTTCCACTTTCTGCTTTACTTTTTATTTTTTAAAAGGCATTGTTAATTACAGAGGTTTCTAATTTTAACATAGTTGAATTTATCCATCATCCTTATTATTTGGTTGGGCTTTCTGTCACCTGTTTGCAAAACTGGTTCCTCATTCCAAGGTCATTTTTTCCTGTATCATCTTTTTAAAGTATTATGGCTTTGAGCTTTCATATTTAAGTCTTTAAATCCACATAAAATTGATGTGTGGGTTTTTTTTTTTTTTGCTATCATGGGCATGAGGAATCCAGTTTCATTATTCTTCCTTATGAATAGTCAATGGCAAGTATACCATGTATCAAAAATTCTACCCTTTATTTTACTGATCATCAGTGCTAGACATATAAAGAATCAAGTTCCTCTGTATGTATAGAATCACTTCTGTGCTGTCTATTCTGCTCCATAGGTCTATCGGTTTAATCTGCACCAAGATAACACTACATGAACTGCTATAAATTTATAATAACATTTGATATAAGTAAGGGAAAAATCTCCACCTTGTTCTTCTACTTCAGGAACATCACAGCCTTTCGTAGGTCACTGTCGTCTCATATACATTTTAGAATCAGCTCGTAAAGCTGAATAACAATAAACAGTAACAAAGACCCTATTGGTATTTTATTTGATGAAAACTGACATTCTTATGATACTGGGTACACTTTTCCATAACAGTGTATATCTTCCTATTTATGTAGGCCTTTAAAAACTTTTTCAATAAAATTAAAATCATTTTTCTAAAAATATTGCATATTCTTCATTAAGTTAATGCCTAGAAATATTTTCTATTTTTACAGTACTGTATAGGTTGATTTTTTAAAATAATTATGTATTTCAAGGGGTTATAATTAGAATTAAATAATATTTGCAAAGTGCCTAACATAGTGACTGGTATATTGTTAGTGCTAATATGTGTTTACTGAATAAAACAAAATATATCACATATTCCATTTATCTCTAGTGTGTTAATTTTAGAATCATTTTGACTATTAAAATTAGCAGTGTTGAGATTTTAGTGTGTGTGTGAGATTTAAATATTAATTTGGAAACAACTGAGATATTTACCATATGGAATTATCTTATCCATCCAAGAACTACATGCCTCTTTATTTACTCAAATATTACTTTATTTCTCTCAGTGACATGTTGCAGTTTTTCCATATTTCTTAAGTTTATTCCTAGCTATGAGCTATGGAGCTTCTTTTGGTTGCCATAATTATTGAGATCTTAAAAATATTTGTAAAATATGAGCATCTATTTATTATTTTATTTTAATTACACAAATATTCACTTACTGTAAAGAAAAAATAAGGTTTTAAACAAACAAGTGTTTCTAGTAAATCTTCCTTACCCCAAATCCTATAATTGTTGGATAAGCTGCATATTTTGGCATCTTCATTCCTTCTATGATAAAACACCTGCCTATAAATTTAATCTTTTTTTAAACTGGGCTGTCTTTTTCTTCCTGGTTTTTATGGTCTAGTTTGAAGGATCTTTCAAAAAATGATGATTCTCTACATTTTCTATTTAGTTTAGTATTATAAAGAAACCCTACTGATTTTTGAGTATTTGTGTGGCTGGTTAGTCATCTGGATATCCTTGAGTGATAAGATCTACCTTATGTCTTAAAAACATCACTACCATGATGGCTATGTTTAAAATTGCAGTATAAAGGGATAAGAGTAGAAGCTGGCAGACTTGGCAGTAATAATAGTGAGAAATGAAGGTTTCTAACCAGGGTGGTATCAGTAAAGGTGGCAAACAGTAGCTGAATTTTGGATATATTTTGAAGGCAGAGACAATAAGATTTCCTGATGAATAAAATGTCGTCTGAGAGAGGAAGGAATTAGGGGTGGGCTTCCCTGGTGGAGCAGACAGTAAAGCGTCTGCCTGCAATGCGGGAGACCTGGGTTTGATCCCCTGGAGGAGGAAATGACAACCCACTCCAGTACTCTTGCCTGGAAAATTCCATGGACAGTGGATCCATGCGGTCACAAAGAGCCGGACATGACTGAGCGACTTCACTACCACATCTATCGCTGAGAAAGTGGAAAGAAAGTAATTATCAGCTGAGCTGGGGAAGGCTGAAAGCGGAGCGGGTTTGAGCGGGCAAATCAAGCACTCTGATTTTCAGCGTGTGTTTGAAGGATGGATAATTTCTAGTTTTCAGTTATTTGGTGTTTTGCTTTGCTTTAAGAAGCTACCTCTGTTGCGGCAGTTTCTCTTTGTGGACACAATGCCACACCAGTGCCGCTGTGCTTGAAGGAGTGTTAAGGGCGCAGACGGTTACTGCGCCATCTGGATGGAGCCCCAGGACCCTAAGAACATCATCTGTAAAGCAACGGTATGCGGAAGGAGCGCTCTACTTCCCGACTTCACACAGCACTCAGGCTCTCTGAGGGGCTTCCACTCTGGAAGCCAGAGTATAAAACATTCAGTCAGTCTCAGGCTCCCAACGTTCCACATCCTCAGGAATTGTGGTTTTGAAGGACACGGTACGGAATCTACACACAGGTTTACAAAATGTTTCTGTTCACTGCTTACAAAAAGTTTTCTACGGGTACCGTCAAAAGTTCCACAGCTTTTGAAAAGCTTAGACTAGATGCGCTCCTTTGTCCGCTTCAGCTATGAAATTGCTTGAACTTACAGAATTAAATAAACTAATTACAGCGACCCTGGAGTACATATATTAGGACATACAAATGTGAAGGAATGCGTCTTCAGAGCTGTCAGAAAACTTCAGACCAAGGTTATTTAATATCAGATATAAGAAAGTCCTATTCAAAATAAAGGGGGGGAGGGGCACTAGCAATACAAAGCTCAAACCTGTCACTAAATTTGCAACTCAGTCAAGGTAACTAGTATGTACATTGGACGGCTGGCAGAGTTTATACCAATGCTGTATTACATTCTAGACCCCCCAAAATTGGTATAATAATGTTTCTGTACTACATTCTTAAAGGATTCAGACCTCAGTACCATAGATGCTATATTTACCTACTGAAGTATTTTTAACAAAGTCACTTTAAAGCCCTTTTGTATATTAAATGGCAAGGAAGGACCACTGACAAAGGATTCAAATAATGTACAGGAAGGCTGACAGATCTTTTTTTTTTTTTCTGTAAATAGACAGATAATAAAAAATTTGGGCTTTGTAGGCCATACAATCTCTACAGCAACTACTGGTATAGCGTGAAACAGCCAAATAGTACATAAAACAGTTGATGTGGCTCTGTTCCAGTAACATTCTATTTGAGACAAAATGGGCAAGGGGCCAGGGTTGATTCACAGCTTTGGTTTGCTGATCTGTGGCCTACAGTACAATCACATCAATACAACACAGGTCCACAAAGTGGGACATGTGTGGGGGATGAGTTTTGTGGAAATAATTGTAGTGTGGTAAGCTGATAAGAGGTATCCATAGGAGGGATGGCAGAAAAACACTTTAAAGATGCTCAGCTTCAAACATGGCATAGCACTGGAATACTAGAACCTTTAAAAGGAGATTAACAATTGATAAAGAACAATGAAAGTAAGATAGGCAAGTTCAACTGGCAGTAATAAACAGAAACCGTATAGTTAGGATAATAATAAATCACATAAATAATTTCATATAACTGTGTAATTTTAGATGAAAGTGGCCTGAGAAATAATCTTGTCTAACTTACTTGTTTTATGGAAAAGGAACCGAAAATGCATAGTGCAGTAAATTAACAAAAAGAATTGCAAACTAAAGGTATTTTTGGAGAACAAGGATGGGATTACATCACCAAACAAGGGTTTTAATGCAAGTGTCAGATCACAGTTAAAGCGATGAAGCTGTTACACAACATAAATTATTTATAAGTAAAAACAGAAGAGTAGTGAAATTTTCCACTTGATCTGAACTTAGTATGTTGATGTGGTTAAAATGTAAAACAAGGTAATAAGTAGGTAGAAATTCATCCAAATAAGTAATATACAAATATACAATACAAATGAATAATTATAAAAATACTTATGTGTCTTATTTCAACACATATATAATAATATGGCCAAAGAAAAGTGCATTTTTATAAAAATCCTCTGGAAACCAACATAGTTTACCACAAACAGTATGAATCAGTATGTATTGTAGCAAATAATATCATGGGCTTTGGGGGAAAAATTGCATTTGGATTCAAATCCTTTGTAAGACAGATAACCTTAAGGAAGAAATCTAATTTTTAAGAGTATCTGCTCATTCATATATAAAATGTTGACAGTAATACCTACCTTATAAGATTTTAGGAAGACTTATTTTAAGTAGCCTATATACAAATATATGTCATTTACATATAAATGTCCTCATACATAGCAGATGTATTTCTTCATTCTTCTAGACACATTTCTGGTAACAACAGTAATGACTAACCCTCACCTAACACTCACTTCTACATCAGGCGCTCTTCGAAGCGCTTCACGTGCACTATTTATTTACCCTCACAGTTCTCCTCCGTGAGGCACATGGTATTATTGTTCCCATTTTGCAGTTAAAGAAACGGAGGTGAAAACATTTAAGGCCACAAAGCTGCTGAGCCGTGATCAGAATTTAAACCCATGCAATCCAGCATACTGGAGTTCCAATAAAAAGGCTGAACTACCTAAAGAATTAGGTCTCAGAGTAAAAGAAATGTTATTTATCCACTCTGATTAGTTCCCATTGCCTCTTCCCTTTTAACATATAAGGAAAATCACAATTTGTGCATTAAGGTAATTTAGTGACCAAAACCACCATAGAACACTCAATGTCAAATAACTATAAAGGACTCTATCTTCTACTGGGTTTCTCTACTCTGGCTACAGATGAAAATTACGTAAGCAGCTTAAAAAAATAAACACAGATGTCCAAATCTCACCCCTGACTTTTGGAATAGGAACCCCAGGGTGAGGCTTTTCCTCATCACTCCAGATATGATTTTAGTGCACAGCTAGAGTGAGAATTAGAGTTCTGAACAACAAAGATATGATGGCAATGCAAGCCAAGTAGGCTCTGGAACCAGGATAATTTTTCAAGAGAAAATTACCAATGAGGAGGAGCAGGAAAGAACAGGAACTGCTGACTGAGGACAGTGGGAAGAGAGAGTGAGGTGGACAGTGAGGGGAGCAGCCAGGCAGGGAGGCAGGCTCGCTTTCAGATGCCAGGAAGGCTGAGTTACACACGAGGAGAGGTACACGGAAAGGCAGTCTCTGCGGCCACAGCAGCAGCTCAGCAGCATGACCTGAGGACTTACATGTGACCAGGGAAAAGGCCCATTTTTTTCTGGTCATTGCTTATCCTTGCAAATGACACAATGCTTTCTTCATCATTATTTCTGCTTTTTTTCACAACTGGCCACTATTGTTAGTTTTGTTATTAACTGCAATTCAGTGACTTTGTCCCAATTTTGCTGATAAAACATCTGAGATTTGGCTTAACTTTCTCACCATAAGATATCGGAAATAAAATTCATTATAACAACTCCAACGAAGATTAATGTAGTCATTAAATAAAACATACATGGTTAGAAAGCACACAAAGTATTCAGGAATCATTCTGACAACAGTAGACCACAACCAACTAAAATCAAGCATAGCACCAGAAGATAATTAATATAAAACTCTAAATATAGGCTTCATAGAATTAAGATATTGCTGAGACAGCATCAAATTGAGGCTTCCAATTTGTGGTATTACAGCTGAACTAATCAAGAGGGACACAAGTCTATTCTGCTTTTAAAAATCATAGTAACACAGGAGCCATTTATTCCAACAAACTTGTGGGGTTCTTAACTGTTTAACGACTTTCTCTTGAGAATCGAATGGAATCTGAATCTTTTTTCCAGAACAGAAATGCAAGTGCACATAAACAGCATTTTCCAGGTAGCATCATGATGCCATTCACCCTGGCCAGCAGAAGAACCCTGGATTTGACCCTGGATTTGCAGAGTTCCTAAAGACACACTATGGGGAAATGTTCATTTTCTTTCTCTCAGATTTTCACCCCTTAGATGTGAACTGTTCATAAGTATGGAGATGTGGATTGTGAACATGCTTATCTCTCTACAGCACCAGCACATCCCTAAACGAACGATTCAGCAGTGCACCTGTTTCCAGGTGAGCTGGGGCTCACTGATGTGCCTGCCCCTTTTCTGTACGGCCCCATTTCTGAATTGCACTTGTTTATGAGACAAGACAACTGCATGAAATGGTGAACAAATAGATTCAGATTTGGAAGACAGGTGTTCAAGTCCAGGCTTGATGTTTTTTTAGCAGTAAGAGGTTAAAACGTTTGACCTGTGCCTCCACTGTTTGTAAGGAGAAAGTTAAATTCAACTTCAGCAATCCTGAGTGAGTACTGAGCAGAGCTTCAGGGTCCTCATCTGATAAATGGTAACAGCATGTAACGGACACGTTTAGAAGATTAAATAAGATAATACATATGAAGCACATAGCAAAATACCCTGGCACAGAGTGAATGCTCAGGAATCGACTCTTATTAATGTACCTCATATTGGATAAAATATCTGTCTTACAGGGTAACAAGAGATGCATGTGGACTTGGAATAAACACTGTGTTAAGTAAATGGTGGTGCCTGTGGAAAGAGGGGGCGCTGGGACACAGGAGTGAGTGACGGGCTGAGCGAAAGCTGCCAGGCAGCCCCTCCTCCCCTTGGCGATGGATGCACTCCCCAGGCTCTTGGGGGTGCTCGTGGCTGCAAAGTATCGGCTGATTCCCTCTGTGGGATTTGCCCCAGGATGAAGAGAGCCGCCCACCCAAAGTCACACCCCTTCTTCAGGGCACCCCTGATTCAATGACTGCATGACCTGGAGATGTAAAGGCTGAGCCCTCTGGCCCACTTTAGGACAAGTCTGAAGTCTATCCCAGCTCCAGAGTTCCAAAGAGCAACTGAAGCTTTCTAGGCAACTGAAATGCAATTCGCCTGCTCCTTCTGCCCAATTTGCGTCTCTCCTTAAAGGTACTGATCCCCAGGAGAGTTCCGCACACAAGTGTGTCTCAGAGTTGGCTGCCTCAGGAAATTACTTTATGATACCTGCCCAAAGTCAGAAAGCTAATGAGAGACCAAAATGGGCTCTGCTACAGACGTGCCAGCATCATTCCACCCATCCAGAAGGGGGGGGGGGGGGGAGTGGACTGGAGGCTCGGGAGGGAGGGGGTGTGGGTGCGCCTGTGGCTGATTCTTGTTCACAGAAAACTTCAAAATTCCATAAAGCAAATATCCTTCAGTTAAAAAAATTAAGTGGCAAAAAAAAAGTTTCGAACAAAATATCTGACATTATAAACAGAGCTGTTTTAAAGAACTCTTTTATAAAAACATTTGTGCTTTGATTTATAAATGGAGAAATAACATATCATTTTGACCAAATTAGATGACTTTAAATGTAACTTATTTGTATTTATTCTAATTTGTATAAGGAATATGACTATCAATAAATCTCCCTTACCTTCTTTACTCAGAAAAAAAAAATGAGCACAAGAGACCAAGTGAAAGGATGAACCAAAAGACCTGTAAGGTAACATAAATGATTCCTAAAATATTCTAATCACGTCTCATATGTGGAGCAGAATAAAAATGAAGGAAGATCCCTATTGAAGTTGAGCTGATGAGACACAAGAAAGCAATCATTCCTACTTAGAGCAGAAAACAGGAAGGTGAAGGAAGAGGGGAATTTCCTGGGATGCTTTCCATTTCACTTCAGAAGCAGAGACCACCTGGATCAAAAGGGGCTTCAAAGATAGACAGCTGCTGCCCTTTATTTTATACAAGCAGAAACTGCAACCTAGAGGGTCACTTTGCTCCTCAAGGGTACAAAGTCACAGAGGAGCCTGGTCTAGGACTCAGTCTCCAGTCTTTCAGCTTTGTCTTAAATATGTGATTCTGATACTTTATGTAAAGTGTAACACCCACAAAAAATTCATACATATTCCAGCATAAGTATAAACTGTGTTATAGGAACTTCTCTGGTGTCCAACAGCTAAGACTCCACATACCCAACGCAAGGGGCCCAAGTTCGATCCCCAGTCAGGGAACTGGAGAGACCACAACTGGCGATCCTGCGTGCCAGAATGGAGATTAAAGACCTCATGTGCTACAACTAAGGCCCGGTGCAGCCAAGCAAAAAATAAATAATAAACAAACATTTTGAAAAATTAACCAATTTAAGACAGAAATGGAAATTTTTTAAAATATAAAAACAAAAAAATAAAATGTATTATAAAACTATGCATAACTTTTGAATTAGGCATCATTGTCTCTCCCTGCCCTCCCCACCAATGTGGATGATTGGCGTTTGACCACATTACAGGTTTTCACAGAATGGCTTTACAAGGAAGGGTAGAACTCCAGTAATTAAAGTTCATCAAATATTGTATCTTAATGCCCTTATCTCAGAATGAGGGCAATAATTACTATCTCATTCAAGAGGATGCCATAAAGACTAAATATTTAATAGTAGCAATACATTTTAAATGCCACATAAACAAATACCATAGCGATACACATAGCAACTTCTAGCAGGTTAATATTACGCAGAACTGATTGAAAAAAGCCCAAGTAAGACATAGGAACATTTAGACACCTGACTATTTCCAATCAAGAGAGCAAGATTTAAATTGATAAACCTAAAGTTTAATCAATACATTCCAATTCTTAAAAATCCCTGTGTTAGGCAAATCTACCACCAAGAAATCTAAGACTTTGGGGAAAAAACAGGGGAATGGGATAGAAGTTACAAGAAACTCATGGTTATCTTTAAAGTACTTTTAAATTATTAAAATAGAATAGGGCAACCATAATATGTAAGGAAATACCACAGACATTTTATAGATTTTGAACTTGTTCCAGTAAGTACTATATTATTCATTTCTATATATGATTTCTGCTTTCTAGAAACCTCTGAGTATCTCTCTGCCCTTTGTTACAATGAACTAATTATAAATATTATTTGCTAAGAATCACTACCTTCTGCCCTTTCCACATCTGCATTCTTTATCCAAAGTGCTCAAAGAGGAAGTTTGGTTTTTAAAGACTTCACTGTTTTAAATGTTTGAGTAAATTTTATTTCCCTTGCTTGTAAAGTGGAGGCAGCCCCAGGCAGAAGCCCCCCTGAAGTAGAGCTCAGCCCAGTCTCCCTCATGTCAGAATGAGGCTGTGGGACCCCTTGGCAGGGAGTTCAAGTTCAGCTTCCTGAATTTTAACAAACCAAACAGCAGTACTAAGACCCTTCCATTCCTTTATCAATTCCCAGGGCTCCTTTGAAAAATCTCCATTTCTATTGTGCTTTTTAAAAATTATCTACTTCACCTAACCTATTCTGTCTTTTTATAGTTTCATTATTAACAATTTACAGATGAAACAATAAGCCAAGAGAAAAGACACACAGAAGCAAATTCATGAATATCAGAATTTTGAATAAAGATAAATTGTGATTAGTAAACAGATAGCTAAGATAACATGGCGTAAACCAATCTGCCTCTGTGTGCTCAGTCGCTAAGTAGAGTCCCACTTTTCTTCGACCCCATGGACTGGAGCCCCCCACGCCCCTCTGTCTGTGGGATTTCCAGGCAAGGATACTGGAGAGGGTTATCATTTCCTTCTCCAGGGGGTCTTTTCCAACCCAGGGACCGAACGCAGGTCTCCTGCACTGGCAGGTGGATTCTTTAACACTGAGCCCCCTGGGAAGCCAAACTACTCTGCCTAACAACCGACTATGGGCCGGGGTGAAATCAGTCAGTGACTCATTGATTCATAATGCTCCTGCAGTTATACACAGATACTAAGATATCTGGCATCACCAACTCCAGGGACATGGGTTTGAGCAAGCTCTGGGAAATAGTGAAGGACAGGGAAGCCTGGCGTGCTGCAGTCCATGGGGTCACAAAGAATGAGACAGGACTAAGCAACTGAACAAGAACAATAGCTAAGATATAAAGCTGTATGAAAATTCCAGAGAAATAACATTTATGTTCACTTTCCTTGCAGAAAAATCTACAAATGAATACTGTGGAGGTATTATATAAAACATGTTTGACTAAATCAGCAGTCTTCAAAATAGGTAACCCCTTCAAAAGGGAGCATCTTAAGTCTTTTCAAGAAAATATAGTTTTGTAAGCACACATAGTCTTAAAATATAGTTAGTTTAAAGGAATTAATTTTTGGATGATAAACATGCAAATTAACACCTTCCCTAAAACATTGAGGGTAGAAATTTTCTCTCTTCAAGGAAAATAATCAAGGATGTAAAATTTTTGACATTGAAAATTTGCCATGAAATTTTTTTTAATGGATGATGATGGCAGATATCAAATAGTTATGCCAAATATTCTACTGAATTAATTTAAAAGAACAATAGTTTCATTTTTAAATGCCAATATTCATAATATCCACAAAATTTTATCTTTTGAAAGTGTTTAAACTTATTATTAAAAAGTTTTAGCTGTCGATACAAAACTATGCAAGAGATTAGACATTTCTTGATATCCATTAGAGAGATGGTGAGCAAAAAAGTTTGAAAGTCACCAGATTAAATCATGTCAAGGTTTCATTAACCTCTAATATCCGAATATCAAAATTCTAAACAAGCTGCTATATATATAAGGCCTACTCTGTCTAGAGTGACACAGAGAGGCTGACCCTATTAAAGAACTGCTGGGGGTGTAGGTGAGATTTGAACAGGGTTTTATGAAAGGAAAACAGGAAACTTGAAAAACCTAGGAAAAGATGAAGAGGCCCCTGCAGGAGAGGGGAAGCAGATGTGGCCAGGCAGAAAACGGGAAGACCGGGAGCTCTCAGGTCACAAGAAACTTGGGTTCAAATTCAGGTTTTACTACACTTTGGCTGAGCCAGTTTGAAGAAATCTTCATTTCTATGTTGAAGATCAAATAAAGAGATAGAAAAGAAAGTGCTTTTTAAATCATAAGCTACCAGCACTTGCTGGTCATTAAGCCCTTCTGAAGCAGAAACCACCAGCAGCAGCAGTGCACGCCAGGGCCGCAGGCATGGGCTCCGGGATGACTGCGCTGTGCTGGGACAGAAGCTGCCGTTCTCGGAGGGACTGTCTCAGCCCCGACGGACGGAGCGGGCAGGCAGCCCGGTCTAAAACAGGGCTCACCAACAGGACTCCTTGGGTTCTCTGAAAGAGTATGTGACAATGATCCAATGAACTTCTTGGCGAACAAAGCAGCATATGTTTTTTCCCCTTGCTTAAATGTCAAAACTCCAAAAGAACACATTGCAATTTATGCTACAAAGAATATCTTGATGTAAGTTATATTTGGTGGTTAAGGTGGTACATTTGTTAGAAATGATTCTGCATTGCGGTAGGAATATTCTGACCTTCAACTAAGGGCGTTCTGACACTAGGGTATCAAAGGCCTCATTATAAAATACCCTGACCGATTACTAACATACCAAACAGAGAACCAAAGGCAGCAATATAAGACAAACCCTTTAAGTGCTGACATTTTTAGTCTTTTGAAAACTGTTACTGGAATATTTTTTAAATTACAGAAGTAACTCATAGTTCCTCATTCATGATCTTTAAAACATATATTATATATATATATATATATATAAATAAATACATATTTATATATAAAATACATACAAATATATTTGTATATATAAATGCAGGCATATATATTCATATATATATGTATGTATATAAAAGACAAAGCTGGTCTTCCACACCTACCCCTGGACTTTTCAAACCTTGTTCATGACAAGATGCATAGTTTTTCAGAAATTATTTTAGAAGGTAGAAGTTTTGGTTAAAGTCTTGACCAAAATGTGGAAACACAAAGCTCAGAAATGTGTTATTTTAAGAAAAGCATTTAAAAGCCCATGTTTTAACTTTTAAAAAGTCCCAGAACTGTAACTACAGGGTAATGTGCCAAATAGATTATACTGCTTTCCAATTTAATTTAAGCATTATATTTGTGCTAAAACTCAGGATATGTTTGCTACTCTAAGATATTTTCAATACACAGTATGTGTTGAGAAGCAACAGATAAACGTTAGGAATTGTTTTAACTTACAAGTATGTCTGGCCAGTGAGTAGTTGGACCCACCACTAGTCAAACCAAATCCTTCAGGGACCTGACTAGAGCTTCGAGGTCTGGTCAGCAGTTTAGGAGGTTCAATTTCAGCACCAAATTCAGCTCCTATTACTCCTAGTAAAACAATAGCGGTAGCTTGCTTCCGTCTTTCCTCATAAGATGTGGAAATTTTTTTCATTTGTGGGACACTTGATAAGCAACCTGAAAGCCAAAACATATGAACAGAAATTAAAAGACTATCAATACACACGACAAAAACATTCAGGACTGGCCATGCCCGAACGAACCATCTTTCCAATAAGCGGCACTGAAACAACTGGCGATCCATGTGCAGAATGGACCTGGGTTTCTACCTCTCATGACATAGAAAAATGAGCTCAAAATCAATCACAGCGCCAAATACAGAACTAAAACTGAATGACTTGCGGAAAAAATACAGATGAGTATTTTCATGATTTGGGGTCAGGCAATGATTTCTTAGATGTTATAGCAAAACATGAGGAATTTGGTAAATGTTTTCGAATTGAACTTCAATATTAAACACTTCTGAGCTTCCAATAACATAATCAGGAAAGTAAAAAGAAAGCACAGACTGAGAGAAAATATTGTCAAATTATAAATCTAATAAGAGACTGTACCCAGAATACCTAAGGACCTCTTCTGACAA
>CM035291.1:5600959-5719224 GCA_020226075.1 Hydropotes inermis
CTCTATATTAAGAAAACCCAACTTCTAAAATGAGCAACTAATTTAAATAGACACTTCTCCAAAGATATATGAATGGCCAGTATGCACATTAAAGCTATTCAACATCACTGGTCATTAGGAAAATGCAAATAAAAACCTCAGTGAGACACCATTTTATATCCATTAGAATGGCTACAATTAAAACAATAGACCATAACATGTATTGTTGAGCCTGTAAGAAATTGAAACTCTCATGCATTATTGGTGGGAATGTAAAATGACACAACTATTTTAGAAGATAGTTTGGTAGTTAAGAGTTATAATATATGGCCCAGCAATCCCACTCCTAGGTGTCTACCCAAGGGGAGCGAAAACAAATGTACATATAAAGACTTGTACGTGAAAGTGCAGGCTTCCCTGGTGGCCCAGTGGTAAAGAATCTGCCTGCCAATTCAGGAGATGTGGGTTTGATCCCTAGGTTGGGAAGATCCCCTGAAGTAGGAAATGGCAACTCGCTCCAGTATTCTTGCCTGGAAAAATGCCATGAACAGAGAAGCCTGGTGGGGTGCAGTCTATGCAAAGTCGGACACAACTGAGCAACTGAGGGTGCACAATGATTGTCTAAAACAGCATTATCCATAAGAGCCAAAAAGTAGAAACAACATAAGTCCATCAATCGTTAAACAGCTAAACAAAATGTGCTACATTCATCCAATAAATTATTATTCAGCAATAGAAACAAATGAAACATTAATACATGGTGCAATATGGATGTAAATACATGTACACAACCAACTTTATAAAATCCTAGTATTTTCCATAGGTGTTTCAGATTTTTAAAAATAACTAATGTGGATACAGCTAAAGTCTACTATGGGTTGTGTCTTGACTTTACTACACCTCTCTCTTACCCTAGAGGTCACCATGATTCTGACCTTATCAAATATTTTTTTATCTATTATATAATCACATCAATGTTACCTGAAAGGTATACTTTCTTGCCTTGAATCATGCTTACATTCCATCCATAAACTCTGGGTATATGGATGAATGCAAACCGGTAGGTAGGTAGGTAGGTAGGTAGGTAAACAGGCCAATAGAGTAACTCTGAACTAAATTTGCTCATAGAGTTTTTTGAGTGCATGTCCATGGGCAAGACTGAACTATTATTTTCTTTCCATGTACTATTCCTGTTGGCTCTTGGCAGCAATATAATACAAGCCTCCAAAACTGGGTTAACTTTTACTCCCCAGTACTCTGAAGACAGTTAGAGAATCACTGAAGTTAGATGGAATTATTTAGTTATCAGGGCTTCCGGGCTTCCCTGGTGGCTCAGATAGTAAAGAATCTGCCTGCAATGCAAGAGACTTGGGTTTCAACCCACGGGTCAGGAAGATCCCCTGGAGAAAGGAAAGGCTACTCGCTCCAGTATTCTTGCCTGGAAGATCTCATGGACAGAGGAGCCTGGTGGGTGACAACTCAGGGGGTCGCAAAGAGTCGGACACAACTGAGGGACTACCACTAACAGCACCTGTGTCTCAGGATGGCCCTCTTCTGGAGTCAGGAAGCAGCAGACGCAGAGGTGGGGAAGGTGTAGGGTGGAGGAAAGAATATTTTTGTTGTTACGAATTTATTTTCTGGAATAACTATTTGGCTTGATTTTCTACTAAACTCTTGAATCATTTCAGATAGTTTATCATTTTAGAATTATCCATTTCATCCAAGTTTTTACATGTGTTGATCTGAAGTTATTTAAACTGTTCTCTCTGATTTAAAAAATCTCACTTGTATCAGTTGCTATGAATTCTTATCAGCATTGTTTACTTGTGCCCAGTTGCTCAGTCATGTCTGACTCTTTGCAACCCCCGGACTGTAGCTCGCCAGGCTCCTCTGTGCATAGAATTTTCCAGGCAAGAATACTGAAGTGGGTTGCCACTTTCTGCTCCAGGGGAAGGGGACTTTCCTGCCCCAGGGACTGAACCCACATTTCTTGCATCTCCTATACTGGCAGGTGGATTTTTTGTTTGTTTGTTTGTTTTACCACTAGTGCCACCTGGGAAGCATGTTGTTTACTTGCGCCTTCTCTAATATTATTTTCCCTGCCCTCTTGATCAGTTCTTCTAGAAATACACTATCAGATTTCCAAAAATACTCTGGTTTTGATCTTACTGTTTCATTGCTTTCTATTTCACTCATTTCTGTTGTTACTTTTACTATCTCTCCTTCCTCCTAACTTTCTTTAGGTTTTCTATCCTTTCTGTTTCTAGGTTCCCAGATTGAATGCAACTCACTTCATTATTTTCTATTATGTTTAACAGAGCGAGTCACACAGTGGGCATCCATTTTCCTCTTCTCCTTTAATAATACAACCTCGATTTTGACTGAGTAGCAATGTATTCATATTTTTCCAGTGTTCTTGCAGGAATGGAGAAAGCCTGGCCTTTAAGTTCTTTGCTCAGAGGAGCCAAAGCCTGCTTCTGAAGAGCAGCTAATCGTTTCAGTCGAGTTTACTGCATTTCTATTCCGTTACTTGTCCACAAAGATATCTTTCTTGAGCCTAATTATGCCTTGTTGGTTTTCTATTTGAATATTTTATCCATCATGGCTATACATGGGGTAGAGGGATTTCAAAGGCAAACTCCTGGAGTCATCTTGATTGGAGGTCAGCCTTCTGTCTTTCTAATTTTAACCCATCCAGTTTTTCTGGTCTCTTTCAGCCCATTGTTCTATACATTAATTAAACCAATACAATGACGGGCCCTCAGAGCAGTCTGGCAACTAAGCAATTAGCAGCAGGGACTTCAGAATACTTTTAGATATCTTTATGTTGTCTCTGTGGGTCTTTTTCCTTTGTTCTTCTATACTGCTGCAAGAAAGGCAAGGAGATGACAACAGGGAGGGTTTAAGGAGCACCAAACACAAACAGTCTTCGTACAGCCACCTGAAGAATTTTAATGTTGGGCTACTGGAAAGCTGTCAAACAGTTTTGTATAAGCTGGTGTCATGAGATTCCTGGTCAGAGAGATCACGATAGCAGTAGCGTGGAAGGTGATGGTGGTGGTGGTGGTGGTTTAGTCGCTAAGTCGCGTCCGACTCACTGCGACCCCACGGACTGTACCCTGCGAGGCTCCTCTGTCTGTGAGATTTCCCAGGCAAGAATACTGGAGTGGGTTGCTCTTTCCTTCTCCACTGGCATTTCCTGACCCAGGGATCGAACCTGAGTCTCTCTCGCATTATAGGCGTCTCCTGTATTGTAAGTGGATTCGTTACCGACTGAGCCACCGGGGAAGCCCCAGGATGGGAAGGCAGATGGGGAGGTAAAACAACATTGGCGTCAGGTAGAATCAAACGATGGCTGATGCCAGGATCAAGTGGAGAGTGAGTAGCAGTGGGGGCAGAGTTCACAACCCATCCCATCAGTTAACCATTCATCACATGAGAACGGAGGACCTAGTATCTGCACGGCACTATGCAAATGTGAATTAATGAACTGATATGGGAAGAATTAAGATAAATGAATAAGGATAAGAAAAGCAAAGTCCCCATCCCCACTGAACTTAAAGGCGACTAAACAGGAATTACAAGTGTAATGGTGACAAAACCAGTAGGAACTTCATGGTCTAAGAGAACAGTATGTGTAAGAACCTAAAGCATAATAGAACTTGCTGACTTCTACCTGTTTGTAAGGATAGGTAACTGGGCGGGAAGGCTGTACGTCCAGAAGAGAAAGGTTAAAAATGAGCACACATCACAGACGACTCTACTGGTCATGTTCCCAACGTTCAGTCCTTTGAACAATGGAACTTAGGGTTTTAGAAAACCACTCTGAGTGTGTATGAAGAATGCTGGATATGAGGTGATCAGTAAAGAGGGTATTGTAGAAATGAAAGCGACAGGCTAAGGTTGGTTTGCTGTTGAGATGTTAAATAGGAGATGCAGAGATGTGGATGGTTTCCAGATCCATGGTGAGCTCTGGGTAGTTGACAGAAAACACTGCAGAAAGATATTAGATACCATGCTCTGAATTCTTTTAAAAATCCAAATTAACTGAAACAAAAGTAAAACAAAATTTGTAAAGCCCCTGCAAGAGAGATAGGTCTGGTCTTTCTAGAAATTAAATTAAAAACAAAACAAAACACAACACTTAGAGGACAAAGCTTCTTAGAATACTTAAATTCGATTTATTTAGCTCTGTTGAAGGCAGAGTAGGATGTGGGCTGAATCTAAGAAATGGAAATGGCAAGACACTATAAAGAATTTAAGAGTCGGAAAGGAATCATTGAGTAAGAAAGTGGCTTTAAAGTACTTAAGGAAAAAAGGGGGATTAGTTATTAAGGTGGTAACATCAAAGAGTAGTTATTGTTTATTTGGAGTCTAAGAAAAGTTTGGTGCAATTGAGAACACAAAAGATTTGTTCCTGTCATTGTTACAGTTTCTTAGCTTCTGCATGTTACATTTTACTGTTTTTTCAAAAAAATGTTACTTTAGGAAATTTGCCAATAAAGCATGTACAGAAAGACAAAATCTTATATATCTCTCTTATGCATGAGACAACAGAGAACAGATTTATCTTTAAAACTATTCTAATTTTTAATTTAAATTTTATTTATCATTTTCCTAAACAAATCAAACACAGGCTGCTTTGTGATAACATTCACCAATGTTACAAAATTATAACTTCCAACACCATGTTAAGTCATATTTCATGAACTAACACTTTTTATAAAAAGTCTCAATTATAAGGTTCAAAAATATTTTCGTAACATAGCTATGTCTTCTAATCAGACACTGTAGTACGCATTTCTGTTTCTTCATGGATGTTTTTTCTGATTCTTTTTAAGACAAAGAGGAAATGTTAGTAAAAAGTATTAGCATATGCATGTGAGTACAGATTCAAAGTATGACACTGATCTGTGATAGTTTATACTAATCAAAGGGGGAAGACACCCTAAAAGCTCAACCATAGTAAAAAGGAAATCAATAATCCCTGCCTCTGGTGTTTAGAAGGATGAAAATGGACCCTAATTCCAGACAAAGTGATGTGTAATAGTTTGATCATCTATACCTCAGTACATGCAATTAGAGCCGACTTTACTTGTGGGGAAGGACAGACAGGAGGAGTAAGAGCTGGGTGCATCTAGATTCAAGGAGCGCGCATTCTATTCTCCGCATAGTCTTCTGGAAACAGGAAGCCGGCCAAGCTCCCCTCCCCCCGAGTCTCAGCAAGAGCATGCTCCGTGACAACAGTTCAAAGGGAAGCTCCATTCTGCACTCGCACCGATGGCTCTGTCAGCTGACCTCTGCAGAAGGGAGCTGCTAACCGCTGCCGGCTCCGCAGCTGACAAATGAATGACCGCGGCTCCATCTATTTTCACTACGGCTGCCTCTAGCCCAGGTGCTCAGACAGAGGGCCCGGTGTGACATCTTAGATCAAGATGAATCGGCACAAACTCCTGATCCCAGATTGTTTTATACCATTTAATTTAGTTTCTTCCCCTGCCTGGATGAGCACAGCCCTGGTTATGGATTTCTATTCTAATGTACTGAAGCAGGCCCTGAAAGAAGCCAATGAAGCAGCTGCCGGAGCAGGGGGCTGCGGGGATACTGATCAATAGGCAAGGCATTGACCCCAGCCGGGCAGCCTCCGCAGCGCCGCGGCTCCGAGGGGCGGGGGCGCGAGGCACACAGGGCCGCTTCCTAGGAAATGAAACCGCAGGGGCATTCGGAGGGCGCCACCTCCAACCCGGGCCCCCACCTTTGCTAGGCTCCTTTTGTTTAATTACCTCAGTCCTGTCCTAGCTCTCACTCCTCCAAGAAAAGGAATTGAGACTTTGGGGAAGTTTTACTAATGTTCTTTCACACTGCCCTGGGTAGATTTTATTCTTTAGCTAGCAGCAAGAATCATAACAGGTGCCCTCTGCTAAGTGGCCAAAATAGGAACTCTTAATTAGCTGTCAAGTACCCCACTTGGTGTAATTTAAAGTTTGGCATTGGCACAGCCTCCTAAGA
This sequence comes from Hydropotes inermis, assembly GCA_020226075.1. Classification (NCBI taxonomy): domain Eukaryota; kingdom Metazoa; phylum Chordata; class Mammalia; order Artiodactyla; family Cervidae; genus Hydropotes; species Hydropotes inermis. Next base: position 5,606,948 of record CM035291.1, read on the forward strand.
ACACTGTCCAACTGGCTGCGAACACCACTGACGCTGAAATTCCATGGTGTGTAATTCTCACCAGCACTCAGGTCTGAAAAGATGGTAGCTCTTTGTTAACACGGACAGAAGTCTGGACAAGGGAGGGATCCCCTAAAAGAGACACTGACTGATTAGTAAATGTCTCAGGTGATAGAGGCCCATCTCCACTACTATTCTAACAACCACCTAACAATTTCTGATTCTTTAATTTTTTTCAAATTTGGAAACATTGAAAATCACTGGCTTTGCTTCTGTTTTCTTCTAAATAATACAAGATATACACAATTAACTGCAATGCTTTCCTACAAATAAACAGACAACCAAATGGGAGATTCTGAGATATTAAAAAATAAAATGATTCTGCAAAAGTAGATTTGTCTACAGCTTCATTTGTCTCATGAAAATCTGGCGTTTTTTCACAGAGACATGGCCCCCTTTAATCACGCTGAAGGGTGACATGGAGATCCATTTCCTTGACAGGACGGTTGATCACCCTATCACAGCAAGAAAATTAATACCTTCAACTAGCCCTGTGTGGAAAACAGAAGCTACATGCAATGGTAAAGGACATCAATGTTCTATATCTGAAGCTGCAAACAGAATACTTGTTCTGTGTGAAAATAATGTTTCCTCATTATTGGGTGGCTTTAAACAAAATATGAGCCTTTGATTTTATTAAAACAACCATTTGATTCATACAGTATTCCTTAAAAGTACATAATTGTCTCTAGATTTAACATAATTGACTCTAGATTTCCAGGAGCAGGGGTAAACCCTTTCCTTACAGCTTAACTAGAACACAGGTAAAATATTTGAGAAGTTTAAGCTATTTAAAGGGCTGTGAGATATTGATTACTTCATTTAAAAAGCAGTCAGAGAGTGCAACCGAGAGGTCAAGATAAATTTAACAGTTTGAAGCACTTTACTAAATAACTCTAAAGATCATGTTAATTGGCTTTGTGCAGTTTCAGGGTAAAATTAATTTTATCCTAGCTTACAATAAAAGGATTAAAAGACATATTAAGTTCTTCAGTTTTAACTGGAATAGGAATCAATGGATTTGAATTAAGGCTAACAGCAGTTTTATGAGAGATGGCCTACCAGCAGACACTTTATATCTGCTATTAGCCATATATTGATGGGGCGCTATTATTGTATTAGGTATTAAAACCTTTGAGAAGAAGATACCACCAATTACTATCCTGAGAATATACTTTAAGAATTGGGTGATTTGACCTGGAAAAACTGTACGTCAAAAATTTGATTCTCTGTTTAGGATTCAGTATCAGGTGCTTATTATAACTGACATCTATGTTACAATATCTATAATTCTAGTAAAAATTAGTGAAATGATGCAGTTAAATTCAACCAGAATTCACATCAAGAATATAACTATATTTAAAACTATATCACGAGCATATGAGTATGGTTTTTTCAAACCAAAACATTACATCCAGATTAATTTTAGCATACTAATGTTATGTCAGAAATTCCTGGCAATAACAGAGTCCAAGTAACACTCATAATAATACAAGTATATTCTGAATTCGATATAAATTTTAATATACTCTAAAACACCACTCTCAAAATTCAGAAATGTCTATTTATTATAATAAGATGAAAATACAATTAAAAATTTTTCTTCACTCTTTCATTATTTAATAATAGGTTTGGAACTACATCATAGAAAAACAAACTGCTTTTACTATGCACTGCCCAGCAAAGCAAAAAATACAACTTGTAGTTATTAAGGTATATGTGTTATATATTAATAAGGGCTTTGTAAGCCTTTATGGGAATGATTGGGAAAAAGTAAATTGCAAGGTCTCAGAGCAGAAAACTATTTAAAGGGCAGCAGGTAAAGACTATTTATAATACTAATTTGGATTAAGCTAGAATGTAGTTTCTGTTGTAGCTCTTTACAACTCTTTTGTTTGCAATAAAGTGTATTTGCTAATATTAGGTTATGATTGATTATTAAAGAACAACAATAAATTTAGCAAAGTGAACTTTGTTAATATCGGCAATCTTAAAGACAAAAGAACTTTCAGAATTGAGACATATGATTTACTATTTACAGTGTGCAGCTCTGCAAATGTTACCCAATAAAATTATAAAATTTTTTTCTTTTTTCAGCCAAGTAAAATATTCTTCCAAATTTTCATTTTTATCTGCTTCTATTTTCTCAGTCCCAATGACATATTAAACATGATGTGGTATTATTAAGATATTATGAAAAACATAAAATTGTATATTAGAGTTTAAAACAATACAGGACAATGAAACATGTCAAATGGCAATATATTTTAATATATTTCTGAACATAAACAAAAGAACCTAAGAAAAACTAGATCTTCAAATGTGAGTTGAGTTCTAACTGTTTCTGAGAGGTACTTTAATCAAAATAATTTCAACTTACTTTTGACTACTATCTAAATTGATATATCTACTTGCCTAATGGAATATTAATTTATTTTTAAGATATGCTTTTTAAATAATCATTATACAATGCTAATCAGAAATGTTAATTTTATAATACATATACACATTGGAGTACATAATTATATGTACACACACAAGTATAGAACATTTTTAGCTTTAATGTCTTGATACCCTCAGCTAAAACTGTATTTTCGAGATTTTAAAATGAGTAATATATGTTTTAAGTCATACTGAGAAAAATATTGGCCCTTAGTGGAATTTTTACAATTATAAATAAATCGTTCCCACACGTTTAGCCAGAATATTTTCCATAGCTACTGACTGCTATTCTTAGGGTTGCTTAAGACAGCACAAAAAAAAAAAAATGTCAAATTTTACTCTATATGCAGTTATAATCTTCTAAATAAGCTTTATTAGCAATATTTTTAAATAAGCAAAAATCTTTTGCTATTTATTTTTGAGACAATTTGGTTTTAAAAAGGTACAGTATTCCAAAATTAGATTTCAGCTATCCAATATACTACAGCTCTTAGTTGAATACTTCAAACATGCATTTGTTAAGTGGGAACAGAAAAAGACATAGATTGGTAACATTCCAGCACGTGACAAAGAATTCAAAGAGCTCACTCTCTCTGGTGGTGAATCCAGGTTTCATAAGCTGACTCTATGAATCCATGACACTGAAAATATATGTAATTAAGTTCCTTAAGCCATAAGCTTTTATATGAATGCTACATATTATTTTCACTTTTGTTGGCACGGCTTACAACACAGCAACATCTTTCAACTTTTACAAAATGTGGCAAATAAACTTTGTTGATGTGGAAAAACAGAGCGGCAAACGGCTCCACGGCCGGCGTGTAAATTTCTACCAGTGCTTCTGAAGCAAATAAAATAAAACACGAAGGTTTTTGAACCTTCCTCTCTCCTTGGCGGGGGCAGGGGAAGAGGGGGGATGTACTGATTGGAAAGCAAACATGGGGAACTTCAACATTTATTTCCAGACTCTCACGTTATCACCAAAGCGAGTGTTGCCGGCGTGTGCGAAGGCAACGCTCCGTATCAGCGCAGTCACTCCCGCTATTGCATTAACGGCATTTTCTAGTTGCTCTGGGGCACACCTGCCAGTGTTCTCACACCTACTGACGAACATATGGAAGCTGCTTCCCAAATGTCTGAGGCCTTTGCTGTTTTTGTTGCCGCTGCTCCAATCCCCCCCTCACTTGAAAACTGAACTAAACAAACACGCTATTAATTTGTATGCATGCTCGATAGCCCCCTGCTGGACCGTAATCGGTCCTGCAGACGCATACATCGGGCCGTGGCTGCTGATTAAGCCGTTTTAAAATAGTGCCTCTCGCACATAGATGTGCTGTGCGTATGAGCATTTGACAAAATACTTCAAGTCTATTTTCTACAAAATAAGATAAAAGCAAAAGAAAGGAACACTCCAAAATGATCTTCGTTTTCAAAGGAAATTCAACGTCATCACTATCTTAGGGGTACATCAATTATTTTGATAATAAGAAGCCTTAAGCTTTGAGAGCAACTTGTATGTTTTTCAGAACAATTCTTGTAACAATTTATCATTCTTAACACTGACAAGTTCTACACTTAATTTCCACAAACAGCATTACCTTATTTTTCTCTTTACTGTCTACCTGATCATCAAAAATCCATTTATTTCCTTTTACTTTTAGTGCAAACATTCTCATTTTGGGAGAAAATCCGATTTAAAAAATTCCAAATATCTATCTAAGGCATGTATGTAATCTTGCAGCTAAAAATTATCAAGAATAATGTTCAATCCTTGGTCCACTTTGCCTTTCAAGGGTGAATCCGAGATACAGGTCAAGTTTTAAAAACCACAGATTGTAACATTAAGAAGACCATTATTTGCTTTTTCATAAGGAAAGAAATATTTCAGCATAGTGGTTTGTGGCTTGTAAAACTACACAAATCTGAAAATACAGCAAATAATTCTTCATTTTTTTCAGGTGTTTGAAAAATTGTTTCATTAACAACAATTAATGTTTAGAAAAAGGCAACTTCTGCAATGAGATCTACTTGTAAAAATACTGGAATAGACATGATGATGTGTTTCTTTAAAAGATCAGATGGAACACATGAGACAACATTTGGTGGACTGTTAGAACACCTTCTATGAAGATTTCATATATGTGCATTACAGCACATGGAGAAACAAACTGTTACACCTCAGGGCATTCTTATTCATAAAGTGATAAGGTATTTTTCTTATTCATAAAGTGACAAGTTATTTGTCGGACTCATCTGTAACACGTTTTCACCTAGGTAATGTCTATCAACTCAGTGAGATAAAACCAGATCAAAAGGAATAACTGCCTTGTTTTACCTAGGCGAGGGTAACAAGTATATGTTTCATTTATGATAAGTATTTGCAGTATTCCTATTTTTGAACTAATATACATTTGGTCACAATAATTTAACAATGACACGTCACTAAAAGTCACCATTTGAAGTGTTTCTTTAAAATAAATGAGAACTTCTAAGGGATTTCTTGCTATTATTTTTCTCAGTAGGTTACAATGTTTTCTCTAATTTTGAGAGATATTTACTTATTCACATGCTAATTTTTTTCTTCTGCTTTCTTCACTCTAAGTGTTAAGCAGAAGTAATAAAGCACAGTCAGGTGCAACAGAGCATCCTGGGAATTAAGGACCACACCTCTGAAATCAGAGCAGATTTGGGAAAATGGGGGGCAGTGAAGCTGCAAGTAGTTTTATAGTAAAGACTTTAATAACCCAGTGCACAATGAGCAGAAATACATATGATTTTATCTTTTTAAAAGCATCATGTGAGTTATTAAAATTTGATATAGACTAACATACAATTCCTAACAACTAAATATAGAAACTTAAAGGAGACATAAAAAAAGAGAAAGAGATGAGTAAAGAAATTTAAAGGAGATATAAAAAGGTCAAATATATCTTTGACTTTTAACTTACTAATCATATTAATAAATGATCAAAAAAGCAAAGCTTTGAAAAAGGAAAAAGCAAATAAGCACAAATTAACTAAGCATTAGTACTAATAGTCTAAAATCCATTGACAAAATAAACCATAACCCCAAACTGTTAAGAATACACTATTAGCCCGAACCTATAGAAAAAGGAAACCTCCTATAGCCTAAGGAATACACATGTGTAAATGACATATTAGCACATTTTTTCCTAAAGAGACTTCTAACTAGTTTCAGAGAGCTTTAAAGAAAAAGAAAACCTGAATTGCTTAAATCGCTACAAAGGACTTTAATTTCTGATCTCTACACATTTATGCTTTCATCATTTTTTAAGCTATATGTAGAGAGAAGAATTATGTGCCTTTTAAATTATTACAGATAATATTTAAATTATTTTACATTTTCTCATTTTATGACAGATCACTAGTCTATCAACTGGCTCTAGTTGTTATCTGCCAAATGCTTTTGTCACAGACCTTTTTTTTTTTCTGTTTACATGACTTCTTTTATTATGTACCTTCTCAAATAAGCTTGAAAGTGAAAGTGTTAGTTGCTTAGTCATATCTGACTCTCTGAAACCCCAGGGATTACAGCCTGCCAGGCTCCTCTGTCCATGAAATTCTCCAGGAAAGAATACTAGAGTGGGTAGCCATTCCCTTCTCCAGGGGATCTTCCAGACCCAGGGATAGAACCCGGGTCTCCTGCACTGCAGGTAGATTCTTTACAATCTGAGCCACCAGATAAGTTCTTTCACGTATTTGTGGTATGTGATTTCCTATCAATCAGTTAATTCCATTTGTAATCTGGCTCTGAGTTGCCTATCTTGCACATATCAAACTAAAACAGCCTTTGAGCCTTGAGTTTTGACAAAATCCTTCCAATGTTTAACTGAAAAATTAAGCACATCCACTTAGACATCCTGGATATCGAAGTCATTGATTAGTTACAACTATGGATTCTGAGAAGCTACAACTCCTTAAGTGAACACTGAGAGCAAAGTTCAACATCAACCTATGCAGGCATGCGTTCAGACAGTCAGGTTTTTAAGATGCCATGCTATTTTAAGGACTGTTTAAAAAAACAAGCAAACAAAAAAACCTGCTCCTGCTACATGATAACACATAATAATTTCCTCAAAATTCTACCTGACTCACTCAGATCATTAGGTTACTCAGGAGTTGTGAAGAGATAGCTTTATAATCTTCTCTTAATTCATTTTTTATTAAGACAGAAAGTTCCATATGTAAAAACCTAGAAAGTACATATATATTGATGCTTCATGCTTATGATTTTTCTCAAATAAAACTGTTTCTCCTAGTGTAGCAAAATAAAAAAGGAATATTTTTCTAATAGTTTACACAATGTTTTTGATTTCTACAAAATACTGTTCTAATGAAAGAATTATGTGCTATATAATCATTTTTCTTTTACAAAAGCAGGTAAGCCATCAAGAATTTAAGGGCAAAGGAAACACACCAGAAGTAGCATGTGTAAAAACATCTCCTAGGGCCACGAGTAAATGACTGAGAGTGGGAAAGTTCATAATTTTAGAGAAAAAGGGGATCACAGAGTTCTTCAAACCACATAGACCCACACTTCATAGATAAGGAAGGTCAGATAGGTTAAGTGTCACAGTGACAAGGTGAAGGGCACAGAGAGGGCACTCATGGCATCACTCCAGATTATCTAGACTCTTCCTTGGTTTAAGTCAATGTTTTGTTGCATAGAAACTAGTTAATATCTGACACCTGCTCCAAGATACATCTATACTAGGTATCTTCAAATGCTACATAATATAAAACATTTTTTAAAAATTTAATGAGCAAATAAAATTCATAATTAGAAAAAAGTCAAAATAAGGTTTGGCCTATAGTATCTATTAATAATGATGTTATATTTATTTTCTACTGGGATTGTCCCTAACAAATGTAGAAATTTGGGGGACATTATTCTATCAAGCATATGAAGTAACTAGGTTAAATTGGACTTTACATGGAATACATATATATGGCATATTGAAATATACTGAAAAAATACAAAGTACTGAGCAATTGTTACATTATTGAATAATACATTATTTTAATATTTTGTCTTAAAAAATAATACTGTTTATGCTCAGTATATGGATGAAAACACTAATTAAAAATATAACTTTAAGTTTTAGTTATCTCTACATAAGCCTCCATGTAAGTTAATGTCTACTATAAGCGAATATGCACAAATATTTTCCTAACTCACATACTGAATGCCAAATATTGCAAATAAATTCATGATCATTTCCAAAGTTCCTGTCGTAATATCAGAGAACAGCTTACAGTCTCCATAAGGGTTAAGACAATCATTTTCTACTGCATACTAGTGCTATTCTAAGCCGATAGTGTGTTTAAATCCACACCAATGAAATCAATACAGCACTGTTCTATTCAAGGTGAGACCAAATAAACCTGTCTGAAGCTTTGAGAAATAGGCTTTGCAGTATACTTTGAGTGCTAAATGCCTTTCAGTCCAGAGATCTGTCATTAAATAATCATTAGCCATCATTCACTCTTCCTAAAAAGCTTAACATCTAAACTTGTTCAGCACCCACTAAAGCATTAGTATAGACTACCAAGTACTCATTAGCACTTAGGGATGCTTTTCAACCACTCTGTTTTAACCATGTACTGTCTTATTCAAAAATACCCCCAAATATTAATACGTACTTACCACAAGCTTAGAGGATGATTCGTTCAAATGATTAGCAAAAAGGACATCAATATAGTGATCAGTCTCTTGGACAGCATGGCATAACCCACAGAGTTACAATCTACTGTTTTCTGTCTTATTTAGCCAAATAAAATCTTATGTCTTTCCTAGTATTCAGTATTATATATAATTCAGCATCACATACAAGCTGAACAAAATTAAGCTAATTACAACAGAGAATATTACTTATTACTCATCAGGTGAGTAATATTGGCTTTGATCTTGAATGTATTTTAAAATACTCCTTCTTTTATCAATGCTCTTCATATCTTTTTCAATATATAATCATCTCAGTCTGAGTATCAAATATAATGGGTCCTGCATTATTTTAGGTATCATGAGGTACAGAGAAAATTAGGATGCATTTATCCTCTATTACCTGAAAGATTGAATAAATAATATAGAATGATCTATATTTAGTAATGTTTTTGGGCTGTATGTGTAAATTTGATGGTCAAGGTAATTTTCTCTGTACTTACATAAGTTAATTCTTGTACATTATTATACTAATCCTCTCAATTTCAAGCTAATATTAATGAAAATGTCATTTCTGAAAGACATTAATTCATTTTTCTTTTTTAAAAGCTCAAATAAAAATATATGGCCAGATACTTAGGATCTCATTTACAGTTTTACAACTTACCACTTTCAATATATATTTCAACCTAAATGAGAGTCGTGATCTTATATGAACATTTTATTTAACTGGATGACATTTGATATCTTCTCAGGAATATTTAGATAACTAATTCTTTTACCTTAATAGCTCACTTTAGGTACGTTAAAATGTCAAATAACATAATAGAAATACAAACAGTAATAGACACTTTCTAGTCTTTTAATTATCAGCCCATTTGATCTATGACTTCTTCATTTTTCTATCAATACCCCAAAATGAAGTTTCAGCTGCTAAGATACAAGCAAGTATAACACTGCTTGGATAGCTTGGTAAATGCAGTAACATAATACTATATTTCAATGTAAAAAACAATTCAAGGCTCAGAAACTAAAGAAGGTTATATAAACCAAATCTTATCACAGATGATTTTTAATGGTCAAATTTTCCTTTACAGGTAGCACTAAAATATACTTTCAATATACCATGGAATATAAAACTCACCATTCCTTTTCACTTGTTAAGGTACATTGAGAGCTACACTGAGCAACTAGACAGTTAACTAAAAACCAGTAACAGTCTAGTCAATATAAAAAGGAGACACTTCTTTGGAAAAATTTTTTAAAAAGTTGTAAGACTAAAATTTATCAGCTTATGTAAAGTTTAAAAGTGTAGTGTGCAGATAATAAGCAAAAAGGGTAATATTCAAAATCAGCATCTCTATATAAATTACACTTTCATAGAATTTTGAATCTCAAAGAAAAGCTGAAAAGTTTTATAATAAATTAATAAAAACAGAAAGTTCTGCAATTATAACAATTTGCCAGGAAATGTAGTATTTTTTTAAAAATGTATAATCTATAAACGTTGCACCACTGGACTTGACTTTGACCTCACCCTCCTTGAAACAGGTAAACTCTTTCAGAATCCCAAGTAAATTCCCTGTATATGTACGGCTAAGACCCTTTGCAGTCCACCTGAAAGTATCCAACATTGCTAGTTGGCTATACTCCAATATAAAATAAAAAGTTTTTTTTTAAAGAGGACCTCAGGCAAATTCTCATTTTTTTCAATCTACAAAACACTGCTAGCAAAGTCAGCAAAGACTGACAAAGCATTTTCATCCCTTTCAGAATCTGTACCACGAATCTCTCACTGCTAATCCCTTACTGACTGCAGAATCAATATTTACACCATCTATTTGTACCAATCAACATTTATGCTACACTAAATTTTAAGTAATAAGTTTTACTTTTAATCATTAAAATATTTTAATTACTGTAAAACAAAACTGATTTATTATCTATACAATTAAATTTAGCCTTTTTTTTAAGGTAAAAATAAGAAAAGGGATTTTATTTGCCTTCCTAACAATACAATTGTTTTGTATATACTAAACAACTACATTGTGAAAAAGAAACAAAATGCTGTTTTCAAATAATTCATGCCTTTAAAAATATGTTAGATTAACTGTTAATACAAAAACAGGATCAATAAAAGCAATTCATTCTTGACTCTCAAATCTCACTGGGTGCAGGTGAAACTTCAATAAAACCAGTACTCTTCTGGACTTTACATTTTGAAGCATGATTACTATTTTATTGAAAAGTACATAGGAGCAACAACAGTATTTTAAATTACAGTCATTTTGAAACTAAGTTGCAACTTATACTGATTCCTGATGAATAGACTAGGTTCTTATTGGAAATCAATTGGAAGGTAGGTAAAATTAGATAGCCATGGTTACCAGAATATCAATAAGAGATAGCAATATACAATTCTAAGTCTTATGCTAAAGTAAAAAGAAAAGATGCTAAATTTTTTGCAAGCAAATGTTTAAGATGCAAAATGTATTTCCAATGCTATCATACAGAATCTGAAATATATAATAATGAAAAAACATTTTCATATTTCCATCAAAATCATTCTCAAGACTGGATTTTATTTTAGGTTTTCATGTGAATGTCCTAAACACTAAAGTAACTACACTAAAATGTAAGGACATAAAATAGGCAATTTAAGCTTTATCACATTTTAAATATTTCATTAATGTAGACAATAAAAGGTAAATTAAAAATTTGAAAAAAAGTGAATCTGCTATACTGAATTCTCAGAGTTGACTGTATAAAATTAAGATAAGAAATAGAAAACAGAGGGTAGAGTTCATGACAAACATATTTAAATGTCACTGTACACAGAATTAGTTCAAAAAGCCAAACTTAAAACATAACTGTTACTTATGGGATATTTTCAAAGCATATTACATGATAAATTTATACTTTTAAGTTTTAAAATCAATATCAGATCAAAATCTTCACAGTAAAAGATAAAGCATACAGAGTTTTCAGATATATAAACAATAGCTGACAAAAGTACAGTGCTTCTGAAAACTGTTTTAGCTTTGCTTTTGAATTTTTCTTTCTTTGTTAATGCTACTTATATGCAAATTATCTCCCATACCACTGGATCTACCTAGGCTTATTTGGAAAAAGGCATAACTATACAATATTATAGAATATACTAATATATATTAACAATCCATCATATTTACTCTTTAAGCATAAATTTTAAAAAAGAAAGACATACCTGTAAGGTATCTATAATCACTGAAATCTTTTTTTGTGTAAAGTATTGAAAGAATTCAACAGCATAATTGTTAGTGTCAGATAAGAGTCACATTCCTCTCAAAGCTATTAAGCATGCATCCCTTATCCTAATTAAATGTTCAAAATGGCTAGATTTGATTGTCATAATAGAGACAAATCAATATTATGATACTTGTTTTTTCAAAATATTTTTCAAAACCCCTAAACACCCTGCTCTTTCTTATAGAGACAAACACAGAAGATTACTAGGTTCTAGAAATATGCTACCGACAGTCCTGTTCAGAAATGAAAGGCCAATACTGCATTAAAGAAAAAAAAAATGAAACCACAAATAAGTAACAGAATTATCACAAGCCCCACTGTATTGAGAAGCTCGATACTGGACTGCTTGGCTGCTAGAGGAGCTCCAGAGAGTTAACCTGGTGTGATAAAAGACTTGACAAAGCAATTCTGACTGTGTAGCAATGCTAAGTTGTGGACTAATACGAGAACAGGAGGTCCAATCGCTGTCTTTCACCAAGCGCAATTTACACAGGGCTTTATCAATAGCCTTAGTGCTGAATACAGAACACACTCTATTTGGCTTTCAGTCAATTAAGCTTTAAGCTGTCAGCAAACAAGACTTTTAAGTTAATTTTGAATCACCACGAATCAAGTTGAAGGTTGTGAAAGGGCGGCTCACATGCCGGCATGAAAAAAGGCAGTTTAATTGCCTCTGAATAGCTATTATATGCTGCAATTGGCCTATTGAATCTTAGATGATCTATTTATTTATCAAAGTGCAACCATCAAAGATTAGTAAAAGAGTGAATAATCTGAATTGTACATTCCCTGTTTTGCATAAGAAGGGATATATCTGCAAAGGTCTGAAGCAGTCATATTTTTAAAGCATGTTTTATTTTTTAATGTAAAAATTCTGTGAAATGGAAATCAGCAATACAATATAACATGAAAATGGAATCATTGTATTTCTAGGAAAATAAAGGTATACCGTTTTAAAAGGTATACTTGCTACCATGAAATATTTTCATGTCCTATTTGATATCAAATGCATTATTTAGAATATAAATACTCCTTTATAAATATTCACATTATAAATGTTCATCAAAAAAGAGAAAAAGAATTATAAAATTGAATTAAGTCAAAGGTTTAAAACATCTTTTTTAGAATTCCTTAGATTAAACTGCATCATTAACTGTGTGAAGGAGAACACCACCAAAACATATCATTTTAATACTGAGGATTTCTCAAGGAGATGGTATAATCAAATTAAAAGGATTACTATATTCCTAATACTGCATAACATCTATTTTTTAAAAAAGACTGTAGCTGACCACAATCCTAATCAGTTTTTTCCTGCAATTATTTTTTTTCAATTGTATGTATTCTGTTTATTATTATAGGGTTACTCATGAGTGCTGGATGTGTATATTGATTTTTTTATTAGAAAAGAGCACTGAAGCATTAGGGCAACGGGGGGTTGGGGGGATGCTCAGATGTTATAAACAGATGTAAACACAGATCAACTTTAGGGACGGTAAAGCGGAACCATTTTGCTTTGGCTGAAACGTGCTATAGTTTTTTGACATGTTAGACCCTCAATAGCAAATGTATTGAAACATACACTCGTGGTTGATTTACATAGGGAAATCATATGGAGATTAATGGTTTTAAAGTATTCATGGTTTATAAGAATTTGGATAGAATACAGGCTAATTTTAGTATTCCCTCAAGGACAGTCACATCTTCTTGGAAGACTGGACCCATCACTCTCCATTTCCAGTCAGCAGAGGTGATGGGGTTGGGAAGCAGTACTGACTACCATCATTCCAGGAACTACCACACTTTCAGGGGCTGAAAGAGTGTTAAAACCCTTTCTCCTTCTCTCTTCTCCCATCCATTATTATAAAATACTCTGGTTTTTTTTTGCATTTAGATTCACAAAGTATAATCATTTACTAGTTATGCCTTACAAAAAAATCGATGCTACTAAAACCATAAACATAAAGATGCTAAAAGACAGAATGCCTACATGATTTCCAAGGGAAACAGGAGGAGGAAACAGATTAAGATAAACCACAGTAGAAGCCACGTGAAAAGGGGACATTCGTGTCCTGTCATCATGAAGAAATATTAACAAAGGACTTATGGTCAATGGTCCCAAAGGTGCATTGTGGATCTCCTGCTAAACTTTTGTGTTTTATATATTTACATATATACATATATAACTTTATTTTATATATTTATATAGGACGTAAGGTATTCCAAACACCTTCACGTTACTCACACAAACATCCACTCATTTCAAGTGGGAGGGGGACAAAATAGGTAACAAGACAGACAATGTCCTCCACCTTCCTGCAGCAAACATTCAGGGAAGGAAGACAAACACACAACCACAATTTAGGAAGTATGATAATGCAAAAGACAAGAGACTGACATAGAAAATCAGGCAGGAAACAATGAACTTGAGACAGAGAGATCAGAGATTGGGAAGCTTGGGCAGAGAGCTGGAGTAAGTCACCCAAGGCTCACAGCTAGTTAGTGATGGAGCCAGGAAGCAAACCCAGGGGGTCTCCAAAGCCAGTGCTTTTAACTACTGCCCTAAAGGAACCATAAAAGTCAGTGTAACCGGGCTTCCCTGGGGGCTCTGTGGTGAAGAATCCGCCTGCCAAGGCAGGAAACATGTGTTCAATCCCTGGTCCGGGAGGATCCCACATGCCACAGAGCAACTAAACCCATGCACTACAGCTATTGAGCCTGTGCTCTGGAGCCTGTGAGCCACAACTACTGAATCCCACACGCCCTGCAGCCTGTGCTCCACAACAGAGGACGCCTCCGCAGCGAGACGCCCACCCGCCGCAGCTAGAGAGCAGCCCGTGTGCCTCGGCCACAGAAGAGCCCAAGCAGCAACCAAGACCCTGCGCAGCCAAAATAAACACTTTTCTTTTTTAAGTTGGTATAACAAACCCTTTCTTCAAAGATCTCAGCTCTTAATAAAAAAGCAAAGATAAATTAACAAATAACTGAGAAACCCAAGGAAGAAACTAATACCTATCACTGAGCAAGGATCACAACAACAATAGTGTCATGGATGCTGGGGAAGTTGACCTCAACTGGGAGAAGGGCAGACAGAATGGAGAAGGGTCACTGCAGGCAGATCCCCAAACCCATTTGGGTTTGACGAGAAGAAATGGGGATGCAACTAAAGAACAAGAAACTGGAGCAAAACTAGAGGCGTATTTCAGCATCGTCCCATTCAGGCCCCCAAACACTGCTTCCCCCACCCCCCACCCCCCAGCCTGTTTCTTACTCCCCTCTATCCCGCTCTATTTTCTCCCCTGGTACCTACCACCTGCTAACACACTAGAAAATACACCAATATCTCGTCTTTATTGTCCCCGCCCCAACCTCTTCTCCCTGCTTGAATGGAAGATGCATGAGAATGGGGATTGAGATTTCTGCCATTTTGTTCACAGATGTTGACGAAGAGTCTAGAACAAAGCCTGGCACATAGATGCTTAATAAATATTTTCAAATTCTTAGTAAAAATTAGTGAATAAAGCACACAAGCAGAACAGCTCTGCTCTGTACCGGAGACAGGAACCGGGCTGCTTTGGTCCCAGATAGAGATCAGGAAAGCGATACGTGGAGGTAGAGCCGAGAATATGACGTAGTTTTAGAATACACAGCTCTTGAACACCAAACTAAGGAGATTCAATGATCTCTAAAAGCAGTGAAAAACCAGTGAAAAACTGAGCATCGCATGGTAATCATTAGGATGAGCAGTCCATCAGCTGAGCATTTAGGAGATCTAAGACAGGAGAGACAACAGACCCTGAAAGCTACATACTCAGGGCGGTGGCCGTGAGCTTGGAAGAGATGGAAAAGAGCAATAAACACTTTGTGGTTGTGTCTCTGTGTTCAACAGGTAGGAAGAGGCAAAGGGGGTGAAGAGCCAACCATGATTTTACAGTTTCAAATCTGGGTGAAGGGTGCCCTTAATAAAAATCGGCTCGGCTTAAACATAACTGAGTTTAAAGTCTCTTAAGGATATTGAGGTGAAGTCTAGCAAGTGGCTGGAAATAAAAGCCTGGAGCTCAACAGAGAGATGAGTTCTGGAGAGAGAAAGCTTGAAGTTATTCCTGGTTAGGTGGGAGGTGATGCGGTGGGACCCACTGAGTTTATCATGGAAACAGAGAGAGAAGAGAAGACTGTGCAAAGAGCCCAGGGAAAACCTACTCAACTTCGGGGGACAGAAAGGAGCCCGAGAGACTCGAAGAGGGCAAGTCTCCTTTGACCTTCTCCTTCTGGCAAATCTCAACATGGTCTTTCAAGTCCACCCGGACATGGCAGGTGTTGGCTGACCTGTCCTCCACGCTCCCACACCTGGACAGAGCCTCACAGTAACATTAAAAGGCTATTTTTGTGTGATTTGCCACTTTACGTCACTTTCTGACTTTGCATCCTCAGAATCCATTCTCACGTGCCCCAGGGTGCATGCACATGCACACACCCATGTATGTATGTACATATGAACATACATGTATACATGTACATATGTGTGTCTGAAGAGGTATATAATATTTCATGCTGCTAATATGTATGTGTGTGTGTGTGTCAGTCATGCTGCCAGTACGCTCCTGGTCCACAGAGAATTCCATGCTCTGAGGGAAAATACTAAATCACAGACCTTCCTTTTTCTCTAGTGTAGGCAAGGGAACCCAAAAGCCCTACATATTGCTCAAAAGAAGGCAATTACTCTGGAATGTTTGGTCATGAACCAATAGAGGACTCTAGTATTAGAGGGTCAGTGTGTGTGTGTGCATGCTGAGTTGCTTCAGTCATGCCCAACCTTTGTGACCCTCTGGATTGCAGCCCACCAGGCTCCCCTGTCCATGGGATTCTCCCGGCAGGAATACTGCAGTGGGGTGCCATGCCCTCCTCCAGGACTCCTTCCCCATCCAGGGGTCAAACCCATGTCTCTGGTGTCTCCTGCATGGAAGGAGGGTTCTTCACCACTCGCACCACCTGGGAAGCCCCATCAGACCCACACTACTCACAGAATCTGTCTCATTCCCAGGGACAGGGAGAACCCTGGTGGAGACTGGTGTAACCCCGTGGGCCACAGTCCATGGGGTCGCAGAGCCAGACATGACTGAGCATGCACACAGGCACGCACAGAGCACTCAGTGCTCGCTTAAAGCGGACAAAGAAATAATCAGAAGAAAGCAGACATCTCCTTCATATGCATAACATGTTATATAAAGGGGAGATGTGATCATAAGCAAAGATACTGGAATAGCTGTGGTCTCAGCTAATAGTCTGTACTTTTCAAAAATGTACCAGGGAAAGAGTGAGTGACAACAGTAAAATGGCATTTAACTCTTGCTCCAATGTGTTTTTTCCTTAAAGAAACATTAGGAGGTACAGAAGATTATTCAGTAGTTTGTTAAATGTCATAAGTGTCAATACAGAAAAGTTTTAGAAACTGTAGGATAATACTTAGAAACATAAACTAAAAATAAATCTCTTACCTAAGAAAAAATACGGATCATTCTTATTTAAATTGAAAAGGATTTTAGAAGTTACAGGATCTTCACAAAAACAGAAGCTGATTTTGTTTAGTAAGATATATGTACACAAAGGAACATGTGCTATGACTCAGAGTGCTTAGAGTATGTCCACACACACTGATTTATTCCACAGAGTCAGTCTTAGAAATTTTAGAAGATTGCTGGAAGTCGAGGGAGGTCTTGGTCACACTTCTCCAGTTCCCTGAAGAAATCTGTAAGTTCCCGCCTGGCCTGTTCTCACTCAGCGTTTCCCAGAAGGACTTCAGTGACTTTTCTGACTGACGCCTCTAGGACATGGAACTTGGTCGTTAGTAGCTCAGCTCCTTCCCTCTCATTGGGATACACTGGCTTGCAAAGCGTGGACAATCTGCTCTGCTCTCCAAGTCATGAGCATTCAAGAAGCAGGTGCACAAACGGGAAAGGCAGAGATTCCCAGCACAGCTTGTGATGAATAATTAATTTGACTGTAAGATGTATTATGGAAGAAGAAAGGGCCAAGAATAACCAAGACACTTCTGAAGAAGAAAATGAGGGAAAATACGTCTTACTGGATATAAAGACTATTTATAAAACTATAGTAATTAAAACAGCATGGCTTTGGTGCAGGGATAAATTTACAAATAAAATAAGGAGCAAAAAACTAGGGTCCATATACATACACATTATCATGAAAAAAAGGTTATTTATATGACCAAAACCAAAACCACAATTCTACCTTACACCATAAATAAAAATTGACTATGGGTGGATCAAGAAGTTACATATTAGTAGCAAAAACTTAAAACTTTTGAAAACATAAATGATGATATAGGGAGGATTTATTAAGTTCCTAAAATCAGTAGGTATAAAAGATGGATAAATTCAACTACATAAAAATTAAGAACTCCTTTTCTTCAAGACCACCTAATTAAGATGAAAATATAAGATATAAACCAAGAGCAGATATTTGTCATAAATACGACTGACAAATTATTACCTATTCTAACATATAAAGAACTTCAATTAGAAAGACAAATAATCCAATGGGGAAAGAACGGGCAAAAGACTTGAACAGGCATTTCACAGAAAGGGAAACACACATGCTCAGCTGTATCTGACCCTTTTCAAAAGCAGGGACCCTAGCCCGCCAGGCTCCTCTGTCCATGGGATCCTCCAGGCAAGAACACTGGAGTGGGTAGGCTTTTCCACCTCCAGGGGATCTTCCTGGACCAGGGATTGAATCCAAGCCTCTGGTATTGCAAGTAGATTCTTTACCTTCTGAGCCACCAGGGAAGCCCATACACAAGCCCAAACTTACTAGTAAAAAACAAAATGCAAGCCAAAGGTACAATAAGATAACATTGGCTACTCTTTAAACTGGCAAAACTGTAAATGTCAAAGGTTGGAGAGGATGTAGATTGATAAAATCTGTCATATTTGTTAGATAAGAATTTGATCAAAAAAGAATTTGATTATTTATATGTTCTAAGATATAGCAATTCTAGTCCTAGATATATACTCAAGAGAAAATCGTATACACATATATAGAAGACAGGGATGCCTTCATAACAGCACTGTTTGCAACAGTAAAAACAAAACAAAATTCCTAACAACTCAAATGTCCATTGGCAGAAAAACAAATAAATTAGAATCGTTTTTCCTATTCACTATTAGTAAGCAGTAAAAATAAGTGAACTAGAGCCACATACAACATGAACTTTGGAATACAATGTTAAGTGAAAAGAGCAAATACAAAAGACTTTATCTACTGCGAGCTTTTCATTTACAAGTTTCAAACAAGTAAAACAAAGCAATATATTGTTTTAGGCACTACTGTATATGAGACAAAACAAACAGAAACCAAGGAAACGACAGACATAGCAGTGCTTACCTCTAAAAGCAGGCAGGAGGATGTTACAGGGTAAAAACACATAGATACAAATTAGATATAAATGGTTAGTAATATTCTAGTTCTTGGTTGGGAGGGTGTGGTGGGTTCAGGTGTGATATAGTCATTAAAAATCAGTTAATTGATTAAATAAAATATATTTAAACTTAGGTCTGTAAAATAAAACACATCCTCTAATTTAATGGATCGATGATGACTTTTTTATTTGTGTGTCTGATTGTTTGTCTATGGTAAATAGGGGAAATGGCCTGAAAGAAAATGGGTAATGAAAAGGCAAACTATTTGTATATACTGCATGCAACCTTTTAAATTATTAAAATGAAGGTTAAGAATAATGCTTATGATATAAAGTCAAGTAGGGGATAAAACATTAGCATACAAAATTGTGTATTCCCTACAGTACTTTTAAAAATGCATAGAAAAGACTGGAAGAAATTTTAAATTATGTTAACAGTTATTTTGTTGAAAACAGAGGTATTTATTTTCTTTTTCTGTTTCCTATAATTTCTACAAGGTAATTTACATTACAAATATATTTTTTAAAGTATTTAAAGTTGTTCACAAGTATAAAGGAAAAAGATCTTTTAGGTAATTTGCATAATTTACCTGAGCTCTATTTCACCATGAACTAATAATAATAAACTTAATGTTTATAAGCTTACTAATAATTCAATGAATTTAAGTCTATTTGCATATTTATGTAGGACAAACAAATTGTATGACCATGGAAACTTTATGTTAAACCTGCAAACATCAATTTTCAACATAATTCAAATGACAGGATTTTTTTAAATAAAATCATGCTGAAGTTCTTATTTAGTTGGAGCTTCAAGTCTATCAGAAAAGTCTTTACATTTTGAAAGAATGTAAAATATCTACAGATACTCAGCCACCTAGACATTCTAGTCCGTATATCCATTTATAAGTGTGTGTGCTCTTGCTGTTGTTTAGTCACTAAGTCGCATCCGACTCTTTGTGACCTCATGGACTGCAGCCCTCCAGGCTCCTCTGTCCATGGGATTTCCCAGGCAAGAATGCTGGAGTGGGTTGCCATCTTCTCTACAGGATCTTCCTGACTCAGGGGTCGAACCTGCATCTCCTGCATTGATAGGTAGATTCTTTACCCCTGAGCCACCAGCCAAGCCCAGTATTTTATGTATATATGTGTATACAATTTTTTTACACATATGAACTACATTTATACTTGTAATATACTTGTTTAAGCCTTGTTAACAAAGCTTTGTTTAACAAACAGAAATCATCATCATCATCATCAGAGTGCTTTTCTGAAATATCCTTACCTTTGTTTATAATACTGATTGAGCTACAAGCTTAAATATCTCTCTCACAATTTTGCCTAAAGGGAATTGTCCTAGTTTCTTCATTTTACACTGAAATACAGACATACTGGGCTTCCCTGGTGACTCAGATGGTAAAGAATCGCCTGCAGTGTGGGAGACCTGGATTCAGTCCCTGGGTTGGGAACATCCCCTGGAGAAGGAAATGGCAAGCCAGTCCAGCATCCTTGCTGGGATAACCCCATGGACAGAGGAGCCTGGCGGCTACAGCCCCTGAGGTCACAGAGTCAGGCAGGACACAGCAGAGCACAGCCACAGACTACCAGCCAAGCAACAGTTAGCACGCCAGCTCTCTCTACTCTTTTTTATATGATAATATGTTTTCCTATTCTTAAACCAAATTGTTCACTTTAAAATGGTTAACTTTATGTTACAAGTTTCATCTCAATAAATCAAAATCTTTCAATATCTAAATCAAATTCTCAAGCTATTTTTTCCACTTATTTTTCCAATGTTTTTTAAGTCCACTAGTAAAGATTTCAAAAGTAAGAATTTTTTACACGCTAATCAAACTCAGATGCTATAAAACTTGTTTAAAATTTTACAATAGCAAATTGTTAAATGGATTCAGCTTGTGACATTTTTACTTAAATTTGTCAGTGATTACAGCTGATGAGAAACATTAATAAATCCAATAACATTTTTCTACACGGCCATTTTGAAATGTCAGCCACTGCTGATCGATAGACTTCTTTGGCTCACGAAATGGTCACAATGACTAATTTTGAAGATCTCTTTACAGGTCCTATCCATAAAAGCTTGGTCAGAAGAGTTACTAGCATTGCGAGTTATGCTTCTTCACTAAAGAAGGAAACAATTACATCAGTGGCCACGGCTACATTTGTTTTTAAAATGCACACAATAAAAGTGTGAGCCTCTTTTAGATTAACACCTCCAAATTAAAATGTCTTAACTGCACTGACATCTGTCATTCAAACACATGCCAACTCACACACCTGACAAATGAAAAGTCGCTTATGCAAGTTCATTGTGTGACAGATGTTTATAAGACACAGCTCTGAGCAGCCGCCTTTGACTACTTGTAAGGCACCTATGATTTTCCTGTAAGCTGTAAAAATTGACAAAAGAATTAATACACAAATAAAATCACAATCCTGCTAAAATTCTAATAAAAATAGTCTCAAAAAAACAGTATTAATTTATATAACTTGAAGGTATATCTTGGTATAAAAATTCCCACTGGCAAATGGTTAAACCATAATCTTAGAAGTCTTATTTGAAAGGCCTCTTTCAAAGAAATGAAAATTATGACAAAGTGCAAATTGTCTAAAACAAAGGAATCCTTTCTGTTCACACTATCTGCTTTTACATATAGTTCTGTGAGAAAAATATTAAGGGATTCAAGAAAGAATCAACATATTCATATTTAGCAGCTGCAGAGGTTAAGTCTATTTCAGATTGCATGTACTTATGGGGTTGTTCTGTATACAATCACTGTTGCTGGATATGGTGGATGGTTTCTCAAGGAGGAATTACATGCAAATTAAAAGCTTCTTTGATCTCTAAGGGGCCAGTGAGGGAATCACATCCTGAAATCTGTGCTGACAGGACGTGCCCTAACCCCTGATTGAGCCCCAGCAGGAGCCCGCCCAGGAGCTGACTCGTGTGGCTCCGGCATTGTCCCCAGCACTGGGCCAGGCGCTGGCTGGTTGGGAGTGGCAGATGGTTTCATTTGTTCTGTATTTTCACTCTTCACCAAAATTTAGGTGAATCCTGGCCAGAGACCAGAGGAAAGGACTATTACTTGCATCTGTTACTTTTACTTCAAAAGGAACCAACTCCAGTTGGAAGAGAAAAAGGAAACGTCTGTGAAGGTTGGCTTTGACTACTCTGTATACACCAATGACACGAAGCTCTCCATCAGTCTTCACATTTTCTCTTAAATTAAAATTATGAAGTTTTAGAAAATATCTTCATCTTTAGAAATTATTCTCAGAAAGTATATGTAAGGTCCTTTCCTTATTTCATGAATCATATGCATTCAATCACAAATATCCAAAGTTCATTCAAAACAGTAATAACAGAGGGCTCTAGATTATTTTTCTACCACAATATAGTGCATAAATAATCTAATACATATCTGATTTACTATACATTTTTGCTAAATTTAAAACTTACTGACATAAGATCTAGATTTTAAATCCAACAAATCAAGCATTTACACATTCTTATAAATACTCCATCAATAAGTATTTGTTATGAAAATAACAAGACATGCAAAGTCAGAAACATAATTTTTTACATATTATTGGGATAACCATAACTTCCTGATACCCATGACCAGCTGGTTATATCTGCTCTGTCACATGACAATTATCCCGTCAGTAATGACTAACGTCATCCCTGAAAATCCTGACGATGAGTACTGTCATAGGCTGCTAATTAAAAATTATATCTCCAATATCACTGCAATTCAATGCACTTCAAGAATAATTTAAAATCCCTTTGAATGCTTGTAGGTTAGACTCAATGCCACAAATTTAAAACTCATTATCTTAAGCCTATACTGTCCATAAATGTAATGTATCCTGATTTCAGCAAGGCATCTAAAGAAACCTCTTGGAGTTGAAAAACCAAACCTATATAGTCCTGTGAAATCTGGTCATTAGGTTGAACCCTAACCATGGGCTGGAGGAATCTTGTTGAGGCCTCGTCCACAATTAACCAGTTAGCATATGACAACATAGCAGGCTTGCCCATCACACTCATGGAAGTCACAGAGCTGGAGGAGTAACTAACCCGCTGAAGAGCAGAGGAAGGACTCCTGGTCTGGATGACAGGCTGAAGCCAACAAGAGAATTTTTAAAAAAGATAAATAACAAGTCCTATTAACACCACTTCAAGTAAAAATGTAGTTTAGGTGATTTCATATTTAATAACAGTCAAAAGTGCAGAATGCCATCTACAGAAAACCAGTTTAATTTCAGCATTCTAGAATCCAGATCAGCAAGAGTAACAGTCCTGTAAAACTTGAACTGGTCTGCTGGTGACAGCACAATCAGCTCTGCACGCTAAATTCTGAGGAATGTTACTGCCGGACTGGAGGACGTATAGACAACTGGAAGAGGGAGGGGTCTAGAAATCAACTCACAGGAAAAGGTGCTGAAGAACAAAAAGAGGACATGGGAGGGGAAATTCTCACTCAGACACGCACATACACACAACAAGCAAAATATGCAAAGAATGATAGTGCAAGCAATGAACCCCACACACAAGTAAGTGTGTGTGCTGCGAGAAACCTAGAGGTGACCTCCAGTGAGTTACACCCTTGCATGGGCAGAGATCCGGGACCTGCTCCTAACCCTAGAATACAGCAAAGTAAAGGGATGCCATTTCCATAATTAGGTTGCATCGTAGGGCACTCATCATTAGGTTACCATAAGCATGCAGTAAAGAGACTCCCGCTGACTTTGAAGAAACAAGCTGCTTTGACGGGAACTGCCCATGGAGAGCGCCACGTGTCACAGAACCGTGAACAGCAGGAGGAAAATGGCAACCCACTCCAGGATTCTTGCCTGGGAAATTCCATGGACAGAGGAGCGTGGTGGGCTATGGTCCATGAGGTCTCAAAAGAGTTGGACATGACTTGCAACTAAAAACACCACCACCCTGACCCTCAGAAACTGTGAGATTTTAAGGTGCAATATTTATGGTAGCTTATCACATAGTAATAAAAGAATAATGCAGTATAAAAGAAGAGGCTGTATAAAACCTTCATGTTTAGAGATGTAGTGTGAGGAATTCCTTGTATGGGGAAAAGACTGGTCCAGTATCTGGCTACTGGATTGCAAATTAGGTCTTTTCCAACTCTATGATTATCTAGCCGAATTGGGCGGGTGAGAGTGTGCAAATTTTGTATGGCACATGAATGATACTACTTTTCTTTACACTAAATTCATAACAAAGCACTTATGCAACAACATAAATTATTTCATTTCAATCGTAAATATAAGCATTCATCTTATTGGATGTTTTGTCTTACTGGAATATTAGGTAACAATTAGCTTATTTAAATTGTAAGCCAAAAGGATTTTAAATAGGCAGAACATTTTAAACAAACTTAAATACCACTCTAAGAAAGTAACTTAGAGTGTTCGTTAGCTTTTGTTACCTTTCACCATCTTCCCTCTTGTGTAGCATCATCTCTTATCAGTCCTGACCCTGCCCTATCTCATACACATACATGCACTGTATTCACACAGTCTGTCTTCTGCTTTCTTCCTCTGCCTCCCAATTTATCATATGAGTTCTTCTTAAAACTATGACATCATATTCAGTGTTGACATTTTCTTGAAGATGTGCATGCTACTCACAGCTTAACCATGTGGTTGATCAACCGTAACATTTTCAGAACTAGTTGTTTTGTTTTTT
The DNA here is from genome assembly GCA_020226075.1 of Hydropotes inermis. NCBI lineage: Eukaryota > Metazoa > Chordata > Mammalia > Artiodactyla > Cervidae > Hydropotes > Hydropotes inermis. The sequence continues at coordinate 5,631,593 of CM035291.1, forward strand.
TGCTTCTATGAAGTCAGTAATTCTCTTTTGTTGCTGCTGTTAACTTGATTTCCTGTATCTTTCAATAATTTACCTCCAAATTCTCACCCAGTTATATAAATCTGGAATACAGGGAAGAAGGCTAAGAAGCAGAAATCAAGCCCAGCCTGGGAGGTAAAACATGAGCTTGCCAAATACTTGGAACATACTTTTTAAAAAACTGAGCTAAAAGGTAAGCATTCTTCGCAAGTATGTGAGTTGCATTAAAAGTTTCTCCTTTTTATTACTTGGCAAGACTGTTACAGTATATGAAGATTTACTTTTATTCTTTAGGTTTTATCATCTTTTAAAACATCTGTATTGCAATATCACTGATTTACAATGTTGTGCTAGTTTTATCGTCTTTTAAATATGCTTTCTTAAGTCTAGTAGTGACTTTCAGCTAAATGGCTGCATCAGATTCTTCAGAAAGGAATCTCCATGCTGTTCTCCATAGTAGCTATATCAATTTGCGTTCCCACTAACAGTGCAAGAGGATTCCCTTTTCTTCACACTCTCTCCAGCATTTATTGCTTGTAGACTTTTTGATAATGGCCATTTTGACCAGTGTGAGATGATACCTCATTGTAGTTTTGATTTGCGTTTCTCCAATAATGAGGGATGTTGAGCATCTTTTCATGCATTTATTAGCCATCTGCATATGTCTTCTTTGGAGAAAGGTCTGTTTTTAAGTCTTCTGCCCACTTTTTAATCAACTGGGTTGCTTATTTTTCTGGTATTGAGCTGCATCAGTTGCTTGCGTATTTGGGGATTAGTTCCTCGTCAGTTGCTTCATTTCCTATTATTTTCTCCCATTCTAAGGGCTGTCTTTTCACCTTGCTTATAGTTTCCTTCCTTGTGCAAAAGATTTTAAGTTTATTTAGGTCTCATTTGTTTATTTTTGTTTTTATTTCCATTACTCTAGGAGGTGGGTCATAGAGGATCTTGCTGTGGTTTATGTCAAAGAGTGCTCTATGTTTTCCTCTAAGAAAAACATATAGTTTTATAATTTCTGACTTTACACTTAGGTCTTTAATCCACTTTGAGTTTATTTTTGTGTATGGTGTTAGCAAGTGTTCTAATTTCATTCTTGCACATGTAACTGTTGAGCTTACCCACAGTACTTATTGAAGAGACGGTCTTCTCTCCATTGTATTTTTGCTTCCTTTGTCAAAGATAAGGTGCCCAGAGGTACATGGATTTATCTCTGGGCTTTCTATCTTGCTTCGCTGGTCTACATTTCTATTTTTGTACCACTACCATACTGTCTTGATGACTGTAGCTTTGTAGTAAAGTCTGAAGTCAGGAATGTTGATTCTTCCAGCTTCATTCTTTTCTCTCAAGACTGCCTTGACTATTCCTTATAAAACTAGGCATAAAACTACCATATGACCTAACTATCCCACTACCGGGCATATACTCTGAGGAAAACATAATTGAAAAAGGCACATGTACCCAGTGTTTATTGTAGACTACTTACAATAGCCAGGACATGGCTATTGTCCTAGGTGTCCACCAACGGATGAATAGATAAAGAATCTATGGTATGTATACACAATGGAATATTACTCAGCCATAAAAAGGAATGCATTTGAGTCATTTCTAATGAGATGGAAGAACCTAAAGCCTATCATACAGTGTGAAGTAAGTCAAAGATAAAGTCAAATATCATATACTAATGCATATATATGGAAACTAGAAAGATGGTGTTGATGAACCTATCTCCAGGGCAGCAACGGAGATACAGACATAGAGAACAGACTTTTGGACACAGTTGGGCAGAGAGAAGGTGGGATGATTTGAGAGAGTAGCAGTGAAACATATATATTATATGTAAAGTAGAGAGTCAAGTAGGCAGGGAACCTGAAGTTGGTGCTCTTTGACAACCCAAAGGGGTGGGGTGCGGTGGGAGGTTTAAGATGGAGGAGACATCTGTTTACCTAAGGCTGATTCATGTTGATGTATGGCAGAGACATCACAACACTGTAAAGTAATTAGCATCCAATTGAAAATAAAATAAAATTTTAAAAGATTCTTCAGAAATGTTTTCAGCATCACCAACTCTCTCCCACCCCTCCCTTACAGATCACCACTGGCCAAACATGAGTTTGAATATGCAAATTAAATCTTCCTTAGCTACCTTAAGTATAAATATCTTTTAAAGCTGTCATTATTTCTATTTTATAAGTGATTCATACTTCTTGGTCAGATTCAATTCAGAAAAGAAATGTGGCAAAAAAAAAAGCCCTATAAAAGTGTTTAAGAAAATATAATATTCATCATATTTCATGAGCCAGTTTTTAGGAATTTCTAAAAATTTGCACAGAAGTTTGGATGCAGCTTATTTCTCTAACTATAAAGTATAAATTGATATTCCTGGGAGTGATAAACTACCTAAAAAAATCATCAAGTCATCAGGAAGAACTAATTTATAAATGATTCATAAGTTAGTAATAAACCATTTATTCTACTTATTAAAAGCAAATCGTTTCAGGATAATAGCAGTAATGAGGAGGGGGGAGAGGCTATAACACTTTCGAGTACTTACTATGTGCCAATTGCTCTGCTAAGAAGATTATATGCATTATCTCATTTAATCCTCTAACAATCTCACAAACCTCAAATTCCAGGTGAGAAAACTGAGATCTGGCATGGTCATGTAACCTGCACAAGGCCATACAGTGAATAAGCAAGGAAACTGAGATGTGAACAGAGAATGAGGTATCAGGGCCTATGCTGTAACCATATTTATTCTATAATTATTCAAATTACATATTTGCTACTACAAACCAGCTTTTCATCCCATTGATTTCAAAGTGTTTTATTTTGCTTTCCATTTCCATCAAATCACTCTTGGACAGAAATATGAAATATAAGTTTTGCCTCACGGTAACATGAGTTTATTAAACCTTCATGAATAATAGTTCTTCAGGTAAAAATTTCCCCTCAAATAATAACACAACCAGCCCATCAGTCTTACCCTTTGGAGTATAAACTTCACCTTACACTCAACAATTAGTAAGCATTTAAAACCTAGAAGGTGAGCAAAAATAACTGTTGAATGAAAAGAAAAACCATGGAAGCAGAATTAAGCACACGGGCATGAAGCCAACATGTACCATCAACATCATAAATCCCTTTACAAATAAGCCCTGATTTAAAGTACCACACTGCACAGGATATGAAACCAGCCATGCTCCGAACAAACACACTTGCCCTGACAACAGACCCTTGGTCCTGGATGGTTCTCCCAGGCTGTCACCTCAAGCCAGGAGCTGGAAGCCATAAGGCTTCATTTCAAACCAAGTTCTAAAGGAACAGCTTTAGCTCAAGTTGTTCTTCTTGTGTCTTTCCACCCATGCCACAAATGTAGGCTTAACCTGAAATGCAATTCCTACCCCCACCTAATCGCCAGAGCTCTGAATCCTCCTACCTAAAGTCTGTCATAGGTACATGTATGTCGTGTGTGTGTGTGTGTGTGTGTGTGTGTGTATGTGTGTGTGTGTGTGTGTGGAGAGATTACATGTGAACATAAAACCTCTCTAAAATTATACCTTCAGCCTCTCAACAAGGATTCTTGCTTTATTAAATCCTCCCCCGAATGTGCTGATAGAAAAATACAAGGTACATATTAAAGTTCTGTTGCATCAAATGGGATATTCCTTATAGTTCTTTTAGGGGATGCCAACAACACAGAAAAATATGTATACACAAAAAGGGAAAGACTTCCCTGCTGGTCCAGCGGTTAACATTTTGCCTTCCAATGCTAGGGTATGAGTTTTTATTACTGGTTGGGAAGCTAAGATCCCACGTGCATCATGGCCAAAAGACCATAACATTAAAAAAAAGGGGGGGGGGGGAGCCATATTGTAACAAACTAAAGAAAGACTTTAAAAATGGTCCACATTAAAAAAAAAAAAAAACCCAATTTTGGTGAAAACAAGCAAAGAGAGAATAGCTAATTCAGTTTATCTGAATCCTTTTAAATGAGGTTTACTTCATTTAATTTATACATTATTATTTAGGATATACCATAATACAAAAAGAAAGGGCAAATATTCTCACTTGATTTTGCCCTAATGGTGAGGGAAGAACTTCTCTTTCTAGTATATTACATCATGGAGAGAAAATACATTGAGATATTCAAATTCTTGACTGTCTTCATCTCATATAGTAAATATAAACTTATATGATTTAAGATTTCAAATTAAGAATAAAAGTCTTTATGCTTGACAGTTAATTTTAATCTAAAAAGTCATGGGGAAATTCCAGGATACTAGTCAATCTATCTTTCTATATATTAAAAGTGACCAGAAACTATCATGAAGAAGAACTCTTCAAACTCCACATCTGTTTTAAAGCCTGTTTTTCCCCTTTAACATGGTTTGCACAGTAAAAGTAATCACTCATGGGTATGACATAAACTCTGTGAATTATGAGACATTGTTGTCATTACTTTTGTGAATTACAACTTTTGGTCATATGGGTTTGATATCAATTATGAGGGCAATTCATGTAATATACAGATATAAAATAGTGTGCCAGAATCTAATGCAATTCATTCTTATCCATGAGGTATTACTACACAGCTCACAAAAGGCCAAACTTTAAGTTCATCCGGAAGGTTATTCACTCACATGAAAGGTTTTTCTTTTAACAGTCCCTAAATTCTTATCCAACTAAATATTTCTTTTTTGTTCCTATTGAGTCTAAGTTTATAAAACAAAACAAAACACATATACTATTAAATCTAAAAACCAAACTTTAAGCCTTTATGATCTCACACTGTGTGTGTGTATGTTGGTGTAACTATGTATATATGGCTTTACATGAACATAAAATAAACCCAATTTTAGCTACAAAATATGTAAAATTACTTTCTTATACTAATTATCCAAGTTTATTTTTAAGAAAACAGCATGTCTTTTTGTCACAGTTTGAATATTTCCTTGTACTATATTAAAATTAAAAAGACGTTTCTATGTCACACAAAGAGAAAATGATGTGTCATAATGAATATATTTTTCTGTTTTCTTATATGATTATTTAAATATCTGGTTTTGAAAATCCCTTCCATTTAAAAGCACAAGCTCCTAATGCATATATTTATGAAATCTACAAAGACGGGACCGACGACGCAGCTCTCTGCAGGCCAGGAATACAGGCTGAGACGCAGAGGACAGCCGTGGATGCGGGGCAGGAGAGGCTTGGGAGGGAGGAGGCACGCGTATGTGCGCCCGTGACCGATTCACGTTGCTGTGCTAATGTACGGCAGAAACCAACAACGTGTCATAAAGCCATTATCCTCCAATTAAAAACAAATAAATGAAACAAAAACAAAAGCACAAGCTCTAGAGGCAGATGGCCTGGATTCAAAGCTGACTGTCATTTCCTGTCTGTGGGCCTATGTGAAAAGTGACTTAGTCGTCCTCTGCCTCGTTTTCCTCCTTTGTAAAACAGAGGTGATAATAAGGATAATTACAACTGAGTTGTGAGGATTAAGAAGAGCCCAGAGCATAGACTGATCCTTATTAGGTACTTATTAAATACTAGGAGAAGGCAATGGCTCCCCACTCCAGTACTCTTGCCTGGAAAATCCCATGGACAGAGGAGCCTGGTGGGCTGCTGTCCATGGGGTCGCACAGAGTCGGACACGACTGAGCGACTTCACTTTCACTTTTCACTTTCATGCATTGGAGAAGGAAATGGCAACCCACTCCAGTGTTCTTGCTGGAGAATCCCAGTGATGGCGGAGCCTGGTGGACTGCTGTCCGTGGGGTCGCACAGAGTCGGACACGACTGAAGCGACTTAGCAGCAGCAGCAGTGAGCTGTTGTGATGGTTATTAAAATTCCTGATTTTTAAATGTTGCTTTAGAACAGTTTGCTAAGATGATATCAATTACTGTTTATCTGACCAACACCTTGCTGAAGCATTATACACAATTACATATACATTAAAAAAAATACAAGTGCTATTATTAGAAAGTATCATTATAAAAGATTTGGAGCCAATATAACAGCTAACTGAAGTAATGTATATTATAGCACTTCTGATTCTTTAAGATATTTAATTCATTCAAATACACAAACACTTTCTTGGTCAAAATACATTGATATTATGCAGATTTTCTATTTGTAAATGTACAAAAATTGTTTTAAAGTGAAGCTGAAGATTCTAATGGTATTTATTAGCCACTTTTTAAAAAATCTGTGCTCTTGCTTATTTTCTTTTGGGGTCTTTTCGGAGGCAAGTCACCCCAGCTCAACCTTTTAAACATAATAAATCAGGGTATGTTAACTTGCAATTTACAATGAACAATAAAAAGAAAGTTTTCATAGTGCTAAATGACTGACTGCAGACCTCTAGGAGAATGGCAAAAACTACACTATGCATAACATCACACAACAGGATTCTGCACTCTGGTCCTTCAGTGGCATGTGCTAAACATGGAAAACTCTGGAAGAACTTCATGTTTCTGTTTCCCGGGAGTACCTCCCCACTTTCCCATCTCTCCCCCACCCCGATACAAGCCACCTTGCTTCTCCAGTGGTGGGGCCCCACGCCCCAGAGTGGTCTCCTGGACAACGGCTCCTCTGGACCTCTAGCTCCATAAAAACCATAAGAGCTTTTGGTTCTCGGGGACAGATGCTGAGCTTCGTAACGAGGTGGCACACTCCCGGGGTCAGGGGAGAGGCGCAGACGAGACCCAAGTGCGGCTCCAGAGACAACTCAGACCACTGTTTAAAAGCACAGCATTACCAGTCTAGACACGGGCACTCTTCGTGGAAATGGAGAGGGGCAAATCACTGGGAGGTGCACAGGAGGTGTAATTTATAAGAAATAGTACCAACTACCAGTGGACGATGCTGGAAAGTGGGAGAGCCAGGGTTATTCCGTGAGTTCTGGTTTGGGGTGTTAGCTGGCTAATGGCACCCTCAGTGACGTCTTTTATGAGGCCTCAACACAAAAAGGAGATGAGTTCTATAAATAAATATGATCTCATTCTGGACTTGGTATGTAGGGATCTGTGGGACATTTGGGCAGGGCGACACATTAATCTGACACTCGGAGCACAAGCTTAGGTTGGAGATACAGATTCAATAATCTTTAACAAGCAAGCGGAAGCTAAAACCAAAGAAAAAGAAAAGTCAATCACCCAGAGTGGAAAATATGAAAAGAGAAAACGAATGAAGAAAAGCCATACTTTGGACTATATTTTAATATTCCTGTCAACTCTCAAATACCATATTCAGAAATAATCTACTTAACATCCTATCAACGTGTGCTGAGTTATAAACACTAAGCAGCAAAAAGTATTTTACTTTGCGTTTTCACTTCCCAGATTTTAAAAAAAGTATATGAAGGTAAATTACTTGAAATGACATATTTCAGAAAACTATGAAATCCACATTTATTTTTCTTAAAAAAGGAAACCACATGGTAAATAAACGACAGCACTCACGATGTATAATTATCCAAAATATTCATAACTGTAAACTCATATTTTGGAGTGGCCAACATTTTGAAGTCAATCAGAAGAGTAGTGATAACAGTTTAGAACAAGTGATTTAAAAATCACATTGTTCTGAGACTATCAGTTATAAATTAAAGAATGAGAATGGGAAAGGGTGCAATGTAGAAAGTCTTATTCTAGTTTACTAATTATATGGCTTCTATCTCTCTGCTAAGAAAGTATTTCTTGTTTCTGAATATATAATGCCCTAAATCTTGCTCTTTGGAACTGTAACAAGATGAATTTCCTATCTTTCGGTCAAAACAAATGTATAAACATTTTATGAACAGGGCCTCAATAAATGGTAAAATTAACAAATCAATATTTAGGTCTCAGACAAGACCTGCTTTTCAGCTCTATCTTAATGTACTAGAAATGTTGACTTTGCTCTGTGAATCTATGTTGTCAGTTTTATGTTGGTGACTTCAAAAAGCTAGATGGAACCACACAAATTTCATAATACACAAGTACATAATAACTGTTTATATTATGAACACTATATTTGCAGTCTTAACATCATACTAGTTGTAAATAAAGAACAAATTGTAAGAACATTTAAAGAATATGTGATTTTTTTCCCTTATGGGAGATAATCTCTTGCTATAATTTTAGAATAACAAGTTTGCTTTCTAGGTAATAAGACAGGATAGTTGGCAAACATCAGGCTCATGCTTGCAATCGTAAGCCATAAAGGTGGACTGTGACATCATCTCCCATTTCAAAAGAAAAGATGCCAAAGTTCAGCGAGTCTGAGACTGGGAGGCAGGTTGGGGTGGTGCTCAAGTTCACACGTGGGCTCTGGAATGAGGCAGGACACATTCTCAGTCCCTTGAACATAAACTCCCTTGAGCACGTTTCCTCATCTATCTGGACAAATAACCAGAATACACTTTAAAGAAATGCTGGTAGAATCAAGAATAAAGTGGTTGGTACAAAGTTAACAGCTTGATACTACTTTCAAGTTCTCTTACCTTTCTCTATTTTTTCTTTATTCTTGAGCATTTCTCACCTTTTTTATATAAATTAAATTTTACAAAAAATACAATAGAGTCAACACACCCCATCCGAATTTATGTATCCTCGCTGCGTCTGTTGTGAGAGGCTGAATCTGCCCACTATGCTGCTGATCTAGCATCAAGGTGTCTCTTTTTGACAATGTCAGTGGCTCTTGACCCTTTATTGCCGTTATGTGGTCACTTTGTGTCCTTGTGGTATTGAACAAAGGGTAGGATGCTGCAGTATGACCCCCAGGAGAACACTGTCAATTTCTTAAAGGGATCCATGCAGGTTTGTGAATGAAACCGGTCCAAAATTCTTTTTAACCTGATATTAGGGGAGGATATTTTAAAATATAACATTTAGGGATATATCTCTTCATTCTCACTCAGAATGCTACCCTTTACCTCAATGAAAACCACATAAAAATAAACAACAAACACACCCAAAAGGTCTACATTAAAAAAATAGATTATGATTTGTCTAAAAACTTATATATACATCAGTTTTTAATGAGACTTGCTCCATTAATATAATTATTACCTATTAATATTACAGTGAAAATAAGAACATGCTATTTACAAATATTGATTTTATATATATATATATGAACATTTGAATATCAAAAATAAAAGTATACATATAAAAGCAAATGCACAGGTATAGAATATATCTATGACTCTAAAATTATAAACAATCCAGAAACAATCTTAATGCTATTCTTTGTACTTTCAAGAAAATACAACTGCTATTGTTAAAATAGATTTTAAATATACAGAGTATTGCAAAACCTGAAAGAATTCCTTTGGTGGGGGCAGGGAGTATATTCCCCAGGCATACTTTGTAATATTTTTTCAAAAATGAGAAATAGGTTTCAATATTTTTTCTACATAAAACAATATTAATCTAATATTCTTAATACTGGATATTATTAATCTAATATGGCTTTGATATGTAATTTAAGACATTTGGTTAAAGCAAAGAGTCTGATAAACCTTAGGCTGGAATGCTAAGTAAAACTGAGGGTATGTGTTGACCAAGGCACTACTGGCATTACTTTGTAGAGCCGATCAATAGATATTAGCTTTAAAAAGAAAGATTTAGAAAGAAGCTGCAGCGTATTTTTGAAATGACAGGGTGAAGGTTTAAATTGTCTCAATCAAGGCTCAATTTTTTCTTCCCAGTTTTTCCAGCTGTTCTCTTCCAGTTAAGACTCTTCATTTCAAATAAATTTAATTAGTTCCAATTGATCATAGCCAACACTTACACAGCTTTATCCATGCTTCTTTACTTTTATACAGCAAACACTAACAAAGACTGCCAAGCTCAGATCAAGGGTCGCAAGACAATATTCATACCTCATTCACTTTCACCCAGAAGAAAAATTTCAGCTATGAAATTCTGCCTATAGCAAAAGCACTAAATTATACTGCATATTTGAATTGTTATCTTCGTCAGCTGTTGAATTCAGTTAATTGGAGAATTCAGCCCCAGATTACCACAAAAATAAAATTAATACAGCTATGCTATGCATATTAGCCTAGCTACAGCAAATAAGAATTCATTCAAAATATAGGCAAATATATCTGTCATGATATAATTTCTATTTTATGAGGTGACATTACAAGAGCAATTCCTTTTAAATAATCAGGGGGGAAAATAATCAGGGGAAAAATCAGGTTTTTCAGGGTGAATAGCTGAATTGGTTAGTTTTCCCTTTTGCAATACCTCTTGCGCTCTACAATGCTGGTTATCCTAAAATAAGATTATTCTGCTTGAAACAGGTTTCTCTCAAATGCACCTACCATATTTTTCATTATGCAATTTATATAGGATTCTAGTCAATAAAAAGAAATATGGTTTTCTTCTAAAGCCTCACAAAAATCTATACCACATCTTAATCAAGTCACACAATCTAAAGGTAACTTGAACGATCCACAGGCTGCAGCGAGCTGGTTGCTCTGACAACATGTTAAGGAAGGCTTTTTCAGTTATTTAAATTCTTTGGATCCTGAGCATTCTTGCTTCTAGTACTCAGGGCAGGAAATGAGTAAATCAACTGATAAAGCAATGCATCGCATGCATTTAATTGAACTTCTTACAGATTAAAATATAGTTTATGTAGCATTAATTGACTCTCCAAACTAGATTTTCATTTTTAAACTTCCTGATTTTTTTTTAACAGTAAAATAAACACAGAGTCACATGCCCTCATTCTGACTCGTGACTTTGGCAGAGCATAATTCATAATTTCAATGTACTGATTTAATAATACTTACTTGAGTGCTCAAAAATTCAGCTTTTCTTCCGGAATGGAAAGTGAGATATTCTACTATTGCAAAGGCAACTTCTATTATTTAAACCATGACTTTTTGCGGACAAGAAAACCTTTAAAATTTGAGGTAATAACAAAATATATCTATAACATTATTTTTTTAAAAGCAGGGGAAATGGAATACAGCAAGAACCCATTTTTTAAAATCTACAAATTGCCTAGATGGGAGGGGAGTTTAGGGGAGAATGGATACATACACAGGAAAGGCTAAGTACCTTCGCTGTTCACCTGAGGCTATCACAATATTATTGTTAATCAGCTACACTTCAACACAAAATACAAAGTTCAAAAAAAAAGAAAGAAAAAAATAAAAAATTTGCAAATGAAATGATGTCTTCTAGTAGCTACTGAAACAAACCCTGTAACTTACAGTATAAATAACTTTTAGCAAATTTGTAAGTTTGAGAAATAATTTACACATATATTTAAGATGGACGATAAATTTTTTAAATCAATGAACCAATACATTAAAAAGCAAGAGCCACCACCACCATCATCACATTTTTTGCTAAAAACAAGATATTCCTTGAAAGTCAAATACAGCAGTGGCACAGTCCATAGGTTTTTAAATACAGGCTCTGAACATTTTCTAGAGAGAACAGTAGGCTCCCTCAACTTCTTCCCAGTGAAAGAAATTTAAAAGCATTCAGGTGACAACAGCAAAGAACCTGCCACACACAGCTTTAAGGGGAAAAACTGAGGGGGAAAAAAAACCAACTTCCCTTTAGTTTTTCTTACCCCTCTTCCTTTAATGACTGTTGAAAATTTTACTGACACTTTGCAAGCATGCTCCTTTTCAAATTATTGATTAAGCTAATATTTCTCGCTTCACAATAGTTATAGATTTATTTGGTCAGATTTTATTTTTTAACCATCCACACCAAAAACAAGAGTGTATCACTCTTAACACCAATACAACTAATATACTAGGTTGTTTTTATCCTTTGTGCACTGAAAGAAATTGAGCTGAATGCATTTGCATATTCAGTAATCGACACTGCCCTAAGTCTATAAAAAGATAGGTTGAACACAATGCAGTGTGTGGCTTTCCTAAATTTTACCACATCTGATTATGTGATAAATAACAGAGAAGAATGCTCAATGTCCAAACAATGTGTGTTAACTTTTAAAAAAGCATTCATTTCTATCGTACAGGTAGAAAGAGTATCTCTAAGTTTCCTCAGGTAGCCTATGTTACATGTATCAGATTACAGCTTCAGTATTTTCAGCCTACCCTAGGGCATGCTGCAGTCCTTGGGGTCTCAAAGAGTCGGACACGAGTTGGTGACTGAACAACACTACTGTAACTGCCAACCTGTCACAGCACAAGAGGCGCACTCCTCTACATGTTCCAAGACTTCAGTAATAATCCTAGCCTCTAAAGTAGAAGGTCCCTGGCAAATCGAACACACAGCTAGTGGGTTCATCCTTATGGCAACAATGAGCAAACCTGGGCCAGACAAACAGTTCTGCTTCTTTCCACTTCAAGATCAGAAAGAAAGGGCACTAAAGGGTCTCAAAAAACTGAGCATTCCATCAGTGCAAGTTTCCGTCCATGTACCTAGTCCTGCTGTAAATGACCTAGAAGCATTTTCCGACATGGGACAAAGTTCATCCCGACGGCACTAAAGCCGTCTCCTCTTACCGGTCGCGATGTCGTCGTCCACAAGGTCGTGCTCCTCCTCTGGGACCTTGGCTTCTGGGCCGGAGGCCTCAGGAGCAGTGGTGCTAGTCTGCAGGGCTTCTGCCGAGACGCCCGCTAAAACAAAGGAGCAGAGCAAGAGCCAGTTCGTACAAAGTAAGAGAGAAGGGGACCAAAACTCTTAAAGCGGTTAAATTTACTTACTGGATGAACACGCAGTATGTTAAAAAAAATAATAATAATGTATTCACCCAAATTAGGAAGAGGCAGAAAGTGATGAACCAAATATTCATGTGTGCTCTTTACAGCTTTATATGTACATACATACATGGATGCAAACCATATTACTTTTAACCAAGATCTGGGAACAAAAAACTGAAGTTATATAGTTTCACTTGCTTCCTTTCAACATGCTTACTAGTTATTTTAGTAGATTTAGACACAGTTATGCCTGGGCTTCCCTGGTGGCTCAGAGGGTAAAGCATCTACCCGCAATGCAGGAGATCTGGGTTCAATCCCTGGGTCAGGAAGATCCCCTGGAGAAAGATGTGGCAACCCACTCCAGTATTCTTGCCTAGAGAATCCCATGGCCGGAGCAGCCTGGTGGGCTGTATCGATAGTCCATGGGGTCACAGAGAGTCGGACACAACTGAGCGACTTCACTCACGCCTTAAAAAAAATGAGAAAACCTAGAAAGTGAAAGACTATTTTAAAAGTTTGCTTCTCTTTAATATTAGTTTGCTTGTAATTTGAGGGATGGGAAGAGTGATGATGACAAAAGAAGGATTTGGGTTCTGGGTCTCTGAAAGAGACCTTAAATGCACTGCCCCAAGGGAATAACAGGCGGCACTGATGGTAAAGAACCTGCCTGTCGAGGCAGGATGCAGGGTACAAAGGATACGCAGGTTCAATCCCTGTACTGGGAAGATCCCCTAGCGGAGGAAACGGCAACCCACTCCAGTACTCTCGCTGGAGAACTGCACGGACAGGGGCGTCGGGCAGGCTACAGTCTCTGTGGTTGCACAGAGCCAGACACGACCGAAGCGGCTGAGCCCCCATGGAAGAACCAGATACACGGCCTGACCTCACTGAGCTGAAAGAAGCTGGCTGAAAGCAAAGAGCCAGAGGAGGACCAAACTTCCCTTCTCCAAAACACCTGAGAACTGGGAAGAACTGCCTACAAATGTCTTCTCCTTACTCACCTATTTTCCCATTCGAGATAAAACACAGATGTCCCCCACTGTCTGGAAGCAGTGCGTCGCTATGACAACCAACAAGGGATACGTGCTCACAGAATCACATGATACTGAGCAGTCACTGTGAGGTGCTCCATGTATCTGTGGCTCCTCCTTATCTGTGGATGGCTCATGTAATACTGTAGTACCCACTAGTGAAAAATACCCACATATAAGTGGATCCGCTCAGTCCAAACCAAGGTTGTTCAAGGGTCAACATATAAATGAAAATAAAACTACGGATCAGTAACTCTCATAAATCTAGACTCAAAAATCCTTAACAAAATGTAATCAAGTAGAATTCAACAACATATAAAAAGAGTTATATACCATGAGCAAGCAAGATTTATTCAGTTGGTAAGCAAGTCTGCTTCTATATTCAAAAACAATGCTATCCAAAATTTTAAGATGAAAGAAAAAACAATCATATGATCATGTCAATAATTAGATAAAATTTCATATCATGAATAATAACTCAGAAAAACAGAAATAGAGGAAGAGAGGGCAACTCATTCAACTTAATAAAGAGCACATATTAAAAATCTAACATTATATTTAATGGTGAAAGACTGAGTGCTTTCCTCCTATGATCAAGAATGAAGCAAAGATGTCCACATTGTTGCTCTTATCTGACACAACATTAGAAATTCTAGACAGTGCAACACAGTAAGAAAAAAAAACATGTATAGTTTGGAATGAAGTGATCCCATTCAAGATGAAAACAACTGTCTGTGTGGAAATCTAAAGGAGTCCACAAAACAAACAAACTGGGTACAGCAAGGCTGCAGAATACCAGGAAAAGGGCTTCCCTGAGGGCTCGGTAGTAGAGTCCACCCACCAACGCAGGAAACAGAGATCTGATCCCTGATCTGGGAAGATCCCACATGCCACCGAGCACCTAAGCCCATGCCACAGCCACTGATGCCTGCACGCCATACAGTCCGTGCTCCACAACAAGAGAAGCCACCGCAATGAGATGTCCAGGCAATAAATAAATACAATTAAAAAAATATTTTAAAGATCATATTTCTATACACTAGCAGTGAACATGTGTACACCTAATTATTAAAAAATTCTATTAATAACGACTCAGAAAGACTGAAATACTTAGACGCCAATTGAAAAAAATATATACAGGAATTGCATGCTGATATCTACAAAACACTGATGAAACATCAAAGAGGCCTAAATAAATGAATGGAGAGACATACCATGTTCATAAGTTGAAAGAGCCTATATAGGAAAGATGTGAAATTCTCCATGTATAGGTTTAGTGTTAACTTCTATCAAAATCCCAGCATGATTTATCAGTATATATAGACAAAATTCTAAAATTATTTAGAAAGACAAAGGAACTAGAATAGCTTTTAAAAATTGGAAAAAAATAAGGTAGGAAAAAAATCTGCCCCATTTCAAGACTTACCAAGTTGTTAAAACTGCATGGTTTTAGGTTCATGGAATAGAATAGGAAACCAGAA
Organism: Hydropotes inermis; assembly: GCA_020226075.1. Lineage (NCBI taxonomy): Eukaryota > Metazoa > Chordata > Mammalia > Artiodactyla > Cervidae > Hydropotes > Hydropotes inermis. The sequence goes on from CM035291.1 coordinate 5,646,812, forward strand.
GACACACACAGATATGTCCAATAATATTTGACAGAGGTGCAAAGCAAATCAATGGAGGAAAGACAGTCTCTTCTATAAATGGACTGCTATAACTGGATAACCATAGACAAAATATGAACCCCAACCTAACACTCACACCTTTTATAAAAATTAACTCACAATGAATCATGGATTTACATGTAGAATACAGGACCATAAAAATTTTAGGGAAAAAAAAAAAAGAGAAAACCCTTGATACCGGAGGCCAGACTTGACACCACAAGCACAATTCATAAAAGGAAAACTGGTAAAGTGAACTTTATTAAAACTGTCTGGAATTTCCCTAGTGGTCCAGTGGTTAAGAATCTGCCTGCCAATGTGGGGGACAGGGGTTCGATCCCTGGTCTGGGAAGATCCTACATGCTGAAGAGCAACTACGCCCATGCACTACAACTCCTGAAGCCCCCACACCTAGAGCCCATGCTCCACAACAAGAGAAGCCACTGCAGGGAGAAGCCTGTGCCCCACCACTAGAGAACAGCCCCTGCTCACCACAACTAGAGAAACAAATCTAGAGAGGCAAAAAGTACATTTGTGGTTGCTCAGGACTGGGAGAGAGCTTCTGCGGTGGTTTAGCGGTAAAGAATCCCCTGGCCAATGCAAGGGACATAAGATACGCAAGTTCAATTCCTGGGTTGGGAAGATGCCCTAGAGAAGGAAATGGCAACCCACTCCAGTATTCCTGCCTGAGAAATCCCATGGGCAGAGGAGACTGGCGGGCTATGGTCCATGGGGTTGCAAAGAGTTAGACATGACTCAGCAGCTAAACACCATCTACAAAGGTCTGGGAGGATGGGGGCAAATGAGGAGTTAAACTAATGAGCATTTGGTTTCTTTTTGTGATGATGATGATGTCCTGAAATTGATTACAGTGATGGTTGTACAACTCTGTGAATATGTTAAAAAGAAAAACACTGGATGGTACAGTTCTAAGTGTGAATTCGATGGCATGTGAATTATATCTCAAAGACGTGTTTTAAAAAGTATGCTTTTCTACTATCCCAGATTAATGAAGAAAGCCACCGCCCTTTCTGTGGACTCTTTTGCTACGGTCTCTGCCATGAGGAAAACAGGGAGAAAAGAACCACACAGAACAGTTATGCAACAAGGGAACAAACTCCACCATGGATGGCTTTCTCATGTCAGGAAGGCTAAGGTTCCACTTTTTTAATTTAAAAAACTAAACTATATTCCTCATTTTGACCATGCTTGTAACTCATCCTGTTATTTCTTACAGTCAATTTTCTGGGTTATTTTGTTACCAATCAATTAAAAAAAAAAAGATTGATTTGGATAATTCAAAATTCTATATATTTCATTTTTTTAAGGATCAGCTAAATATCTAAACTTCAGTCAAATGGGGGTAATGGAATGATAACAAAATACCCGAGAGTCCAAACTGTTGTTGGAAGATATAAAGATAAGAGACATTGATAATGCAAAGACCAAATTACTAAAATCAGCTCTCAAATACAAACAGCACGGATGATTTAAAACAATTTTAATGAGTTTGTTTTAAGGAAATGATGGAATTTTCTCCTTTTGAACTTTTGGACCATAAAGTTATGGTAAAAGATGAGCAAAACCCATTACTGAACCTTTTTAAGCATGGTAATCATTACCTACAAAAAAAGGGAGGGGGGAATAATAATATTTTTAAAAATTCCCAAAACATAGGTATTTATAATCTCCACAGTATTTAGCGACATTTTTTACATTACTATCTTATGATAATAGGAGACATTCTTCATAAGGCAAAATTATAGGGCAGAAATCAAATCAGTGATTGCCAGAGGCTAGGGCTATGGTAGGAGGACTGACTATAAAATGGTCTAAGCAAATATTTACAATAATGAAAATAATGAATATCTTAATTGTGAGAGTGGAAATATGACTACCCACATTTGCCTAAAGTTCACAGAATGGTACACTAAAAAGAGTGAACTTTACCATATATAAATTATACCTCAATAAACCTAACTTTAAAAAAAAGGTACAATAGAAGGTACTACATCACTGTCACTAAACAGAATTGAGGTTATATCAGAATACAATGCTATTTTCAATGAAACACAAAGACCAGAAAAAAAATGTATTCCTTTCTTCCTGGTATTAAAAAGCTAAACTTTTTGAAACATAAAACTCATTTCATCACTATCCACTATCAGTAAGATGATGAAAATATTCCTGAGAAATACTAGGATAACTACATCGAAGCTTCAGCTTCTTGCCTATTTATATTATGCAACATTATAAGTACTGTCAATTAATTATATGGCGGTACTTTGCCATTTTTTTATGTACTTGCTATAGGTGACCTTATTTGTCAAACTATGCCATAAAATCTAAGACATTCACTTTCTGAATCTCTTCAAAATATTTGGCAGTAAAGAACATCTCATAAAGATTCAATAAATACATTGAGAACAGAACTCAATACCTTCAATCCCATGACACAAATTATGCTATTTAAAAACACTATAAAATAATAGTAAGCGTGCTTTGGTGAAAAAGATATAATAAAGAGATACAATTTTAAAAAAAGACAAAACATTAATGGGAAAATGTGAGGCATTTTAAAAAACCAAATCCAGATTCACAAAATTTAAAAAATGAATGTACATTATGCTGGACAATAGGTATCTATAAACGGGTTCTGCACTGTGAATCAGAAGGAAAATATGGGATGGAGCAGAAAAGTGGTGTAAGTTTGGACACAGCAGGGGAAGGCAGGAGCTGGGCTGTGGCAACAGCAGACATAAAAAGCAGAGAACAAGGAAGCCTGTGAGATCGTCACACCGTCTGGACAAAAGTGCTCAGGCCACTACTCCTGAGAGATGTATACAGACAACTTTCTCGTTTGTATGCAATATTTGTAATCACTTTAGAAAAACATTTTCAATGTAAATGTGGAAACACAGTTTTCAAAATCAATGAAACGAAACTGCACTCGCCTCTACTCACCTGCAAAATCAGGGACAGTGTTATCTTTCAAAAGCTTATAAAGTACCTTTATAAACATTTCTTCCTATTGCTTAATATCCGAGTAATGACTAATGAGGTGAACGCTGAAGACTTCAGTGTCATGTGATTATATGAACAAAGATTAAATAGTAAATTTTAATAGAATAAAATTTAAAGCACAGCGCTGTGACCAATATTGCAATATAAAACCATTTAAGTTCATTATAATGTGATTTTTCTATTGAAGATTAGATGAAAGTGAGACACAATATTCTTGGACTCAGATAGAAAAATATATACCACAATATTTACAAATATTAACATTGTATTTCTCTCTCCCATTGTAATACAGATTTCCACTGATATTGAAAAATGGATCCAAAAGAATAGCAGGTATTTTTTTTTTGTTTCATCAGCCTTTCCCAACTGCGGTTTCCCAGTGCTCCAATTAAAGTACACGAGGCAAGAATCTGATACGTAGCTTTACTTTGAATAAAGTAAAATTTCACAGTCAGGAAGGGAGGAGGTGCGTATCTCGAGTTTATTTTCAGGCAGCAGGCTTGAATTTATTGGAAGCAGACCTCCACAGTGAGTGACCACACAGCTCTGCATTCCCCACGATCCTTATGACAGACAGACGGCCTGCCTCGCATTAATTCACTTCACACCACGTCTATCGATCCACAGCCGGTTCCCTGGTCTCTCCGCACACATTGCCTGTCTGGCTGCCTACATCCACATCAGCACATACACACAAAGGCCAGAGAAAGATAACCTTTCGCTTTCCATTAAAGATACAGTATCCACTTTTCCTTCCCCAATAACACCAAAAATATAAAATATGGCAGTATAGACGTCTCAGACAAAAGACTTCCTATAGGAAATGGTAGAGATATTTACCCCTAATTCTAAACAGAGATCATTTCAATTTATAAAAACAAGTTATTTATTAAAGGCCACAAAGCAATTAGAGAAAAGTACAGTTAAAAATAAACAAAATGGCTTCAAGTCTGAATAAGAAAGCAATAATCATTTGGTAACATAGGTTTTGATAGCTATTTTTAATGAAATGAAATACATTTTTCCCCAAGTTACCTTCTTTTTAGAAAACTGTTCTGACATGAAATGTGATTATAAACAATTCTGAAAGCAAGAAAGACTTTTATTGAAATATACACAAGGAAAACACGATTAAGAAGGATACTGTATCACCAGAATATTAACCTAAGTGGATAAAGCTTTATTATTCCTCTTTCCCAACAAAAACCTAAAAATGATCCATGGTAAAAATTACACCAGATACCTTTAATTCATTGCATGCACTTTTTCAAAGATTTCTGTTTGATTTACAGGTATGTGCTGACTCAACACCAATTTTGGTTTCAGAGCACACAATAAAATGAACATTTATTTTTCAGCCTGTAACATGTTGAGAAACAAAGGCAAATCTCTCTCAACACAAAATTGTATTAAAACATAAAAAGTTAAACTACGACCTCTAACCCAAATTATTCACCTCGGAACTAGGCAAAATATATCCTCCTGGATCAGAAAGTACCTTTGAAACCATTTATGACTTTTGCTGTTTTTTTGCTGTTGCTGTTGCTAGGATTACCCAGGCAGAAGTTATACCATCAGTAACAAAAAAGGCACAATAAATATAGTCCACTAGGCATGTTGTTCTTTATAATCATAACAAATTGCTTTAGAAATTAAAGAAAGGCAAACTGATGAAGGCTGTTAAAGCTAAAGATCTCTGTGACACAGGGAGTGAAGATGCGGGCAGGTCTGAAGAAAGAGGCTGGCAGTGCCCGTCTGAGCAAGAAGCAAGGCCACGAGGGTGAAGAAGATGGGTAATCATGCCAAGTTCTCTCATTCACTTCAACGGTCACAGAGCACCCAGGCCGCTGCATACGAACCCCTGCCAGGAACCAGTTGTAGCAGGTGCTGGGGACACAGGTGAAAGACAGCCCTCCACTTCCAAGAAGCTCCCGTGTGAGGGGAGCCCGTGAGGCTCGTGAACGAGATACAAGCACGAGACATAATTTGATTTGTGTTTTAGAAAGATCTCTCCCAGGGCTGCTCTGGTGGCTCAGTGGTAAGGAATGCATCTACCAGTGTTGGAGGCACGGGTTCGATCCCGGGTCCGGGAAGATCCCGCACGCCGCGAAGCCGAGGACCACGACTGCTGAGCCCGCCCTAGAGCCCGAGGGCCGCCGCTGCCCAGTCCACCCGCCCGAGAGCCTGCGCTCGGCACTGAGAAGCCACCGCGCTAGAGATCAGCTCCCGCCTGCCACAAGGAGGGAGAGCCCGCGCAGAGGAAGACCCGGCGCCGCCAAAATGAATGAACAAGCGGGCTCAGTGCTCTCCCCTGGAACAAGGTGAAGAATGCCTTGGAAGGACTCAGAAACAGACACAGCAGTAAGGCCAGGGCAAACCTTTCTAAGGGAGCAAACCTTACTGCTTGGAGCCCTGCGAGTTCCCCAGAACCGCCAGGAGGAAAACGGAGGCCTCGGGCTCCCAGACTTTACCTTTTATCTGAGAGGCTGTGTACACGAGCACGCTGTGTTCAGGTTTTGCTTCGAAGAAAGGATGCCACTTTGTTCCAAATGTTTGAAAACCACTGATCTCTTAACTTTAGAAAATAAAGACAGCATAAATGGGGAAACAAGAGTTATTTTTATGGCGGGAGGAGGACTGAACACAAGGAAGGGCAGGAGGGGGGGTCTTCTGCCTTTTCTGGAATGATGGTTATGCTAGCTGGTGGTGGTGCTGGTGTTCAGTCACTGAGGCGTGTCCGACTCTGTGACCCCATGGACTGCAGCACGCTACGCTAGGTGAAGGGGCTAAAAATGAAAAGGAGAAGACACAAGGACTTCAGAGAAACTTAGAGCTGTGTAGAAAATACAAACTTGCAAGTGAAAATACAGTGAGCATTTTCTGAAAGAAAAATATCAATTAAAGTCTGCTTGGGATGGGGTGAACAAGAGAGCCTATGTCAAGGAGAGCCTCACAGAAAGGAAACAGATGAGCTGCATCTTAAAGCATGCGTGAGAATTTACATGGAATGACAAAAAGTGGGAAAAAAAGTATCCCAGGTCAACAGGACAATATGCTAAATGACCCTGATGTATCTACAGAAGTGGGTAGCAGAAGAACAGGTGTGTAGAGAGGCAAGTGAGTGAGTAATAATCACTCAGTTGTGTCTGACTCTGTGACCCCATGGACTGTAGTCCACCAGGCTCCTCTGTCCATGGGGATTCTCTGGGCAGGAACACTGGAGTGGGTTGCCATTTCCTTCTCCAAACGGGAAGGCAAAAAAGAGGTTAAAAGAACAATTCTGATCAGAGTCCTAAAGACAATGAGAAGCAGGGCACTAACAGAAAACACAATACAGGAGAGGAATATGTTTTTCTTCTTTAAGGCTCCAGCCTGGCACTTGGGGAGAACAGGACCACAGGTGGTAAATACAATCACAATACTGCTGGGATTGGTGGCCATGCAACAACAGTCAGCAAGAACTCTTAAGACGTGAGGTTTTAGGGTAAGAACGGGTAATCCTTCAACTTCTCTTTCTCATCATCAGCATAGATGGTCAGTTTGTAAAGGGCAGAAGGAGCTGTCTGAAGACAATTACGATGGCAGAGAGTTTGATCTATACTTGCAGACAGTCCCAAAATGGCAACCAATGAAAAGCGACAGCTTCTGGTAATCCAGCCAAGCTGCCGTGTGTCCTGGTATGTAACTCAGTGAAAACAAAACACAAGAGGGGGTACATTATCTATTCAATTCAATATTGGATGCAAGTGGTATAGCCTTAGCATAGCACCTGAGATATAACACATGCTCAGTAAATAGCATCATTAGCATCATTATCATTGCTTTTATTGTTACTAATTTTGGCTTACTTTATTAAATTATTTCCTTCTCTAGAAGTGCTTTATTACCTTCAGTATCCAACACTCAACTTTTTTTCTACTTGATGAATTCATTTATTTGTCTTTTTTATAACATTTATTAAGCATTGCCTTCCTCTTTTTAGAACAATATTTGCAGACACCTTAGGATCTGTTTATATACAGAAGCCACTTGAAGCCAGAAGCATAATAAATATTTACGTTTCAAAGAACCACGTTATGATTAGTTCTATTACTGCCAATCATACACACACACACAAAGAGGAAAGCTTTTGACTTCTTAATCTCTTAACGCACCATGAATAACTGATTTGAAATACATGGGGTTCTTGTTTTAAAATTATTCTAGTAGATGACACATTTAATTGGCAGTAATGCATTATAAGATCACACTAAAGGCATTTGTGATATTCTAATAATTGCTCACAGTAATTAACTTAGATAAATATTATGATGTGCTCTGACTTCATTATTTGAGAATGTTACGTTCTATATAGATACCAAGAAAAACATTTGGATGGATGAAAGCCATAAGAAGTGTTAAGTATAGATGATAAATAAACAAGAGTTTGTGAGACAAGAGGCAAAACTCATGAAGTATATAAGTATGGATAGTAAGTTAATGACCTAGAAGACATGCTATATGTTAAAAAGAATGAAGCAAGCAAGAATGCTACTTACAAACAGAAACAAATGGAAAGACCAAGTCATCACATAAATGGGAAGCTGTAACACTTCTCAAAGAAAATATCTGCAAGACCTTAGGTTTGCCAATGAGCGTCTAGAGGACTAAAAGCATGAGTCATGAAATATATGACTGATAATTGGGCTTTATCAAAATTTAAAACTTCTGTAAATGATGTTCAGAAAATGAAAGACAAATTTAAAGATTGGAGAGAAATATTTGAAAAGATTACACATCTGTTAAAGGATGTATGTAGATATAAGGAACCCTTAAGACCCAACAATAAGAAAACAATCAACCTAAAAGGAAAAAAAAAATGGGCAAAAGACTCAAACATGCATCTCACTAAAGAGGATTTATGGATTGCTTGCAATCATGTGAAAACATGTTCAACGTCGCTAGTCATTGACATGACATGCTTAGTTGCTCAGCCATGTCCGATTTGTTGGGACTGTAGCCCACCAGGCTCCTCTGTCATGGAATTCTCCAGGCAAGAAAACTGGAGTGGGTAACCATTCCTTCTCCAAGGGATCTTCCCAACCCAGGGATCGAACCCAGGTCTCCTACATTGCAGGTGGATCCCTTACCATCTGAGTCACCAAGAAAACCCACTCACTAGTCATGAGGGAAGTACAAATTAAAATCACAATGAGATATCACTACATACATCTTAGAATGTCTAAAATAAAAAAATTAATTTTTTAAAAAAAAGCCTAACTATATTGTGCTGGCAATGATACAGAGCAGCAGTAAATATTAATACAATTTATTGCTAGCAAGAATGTAAAATGCTGCAGTTACTTTGAAAAATAGTTTGGCAGGGTTTTCTTTTATATGACATTCACATTTATCAAGTGATCTAGCAATTCCAATCCTAGATGTTTACCCAAGTGAACTGAAATCTTATGTCTATACGAAATCCTAAACATGAATAGTTATGCAGCTTATTCATAATCACTCAAACCTGGAAACAACCCATATCTGTAAACAGGTGAGAAGATAAAAGAACTCTGGCATAGCCATATAAAAAGAAGTGAAATACTGAGTCATGCAGTAGTTTGGATGACCTTTAAATATACTTTGCTGAGTGAAAGACACCAAACCCCAAATGTTGTATAATTCCTATTTATACAGAATTTTGGGAAAGGCAAAAACTGCAAGGATAGAAAGAAAACTGGTGGTTGCCAATGATTGGTGGGGGTGGGATTGATTGCCAAGGAACTAAAAAGGAAATTTTCAAGGTGGTTGAAATATTCTTACGGTACTGTGACAGCAGATATCTGAACACATTCATTGGTTAAAACTCAAAAACCTACATACCCAAAGAGTAAACTCTGTTGCTTGTAAATTTAAAAAATGACCATTACAAATGTACCAGAATGCCAGGGGACCCGGAATAAACTGCAGACTGTCACACTGTAAGTGTAACACTGTGAGCGTAGGCACAACAACACCGAAAGGTGTAAAGGAAACAGGGAGCTGACACTAAGCAACTGTGCAGAGGAGCCGCAGCCCTGCTCGCTGCAAAGCTAAAGACAGAGGAGCTGTGCACAAACACCGCCTTCTGGTTGGTAAGCTGGTTTCTGCACAGAGGGACGGGTCAGCGACTTGTAGACTACTTTTTCATGTCTCCTAGGGTTGGGAAGAACAAGCAGATCTATCACAGATAATATTACATATTATCTGCATATTACAAATATGCAGAGAGGAAGACGAGGCTGAATACTGTCGTAGTGGATTACAAAGGATATGTCAGTATCAACCCATATCCACTTTAATAATATCGAGAGAAATAGGCAGATACAGAAACAATAATCATAGATATGTGGGTATACAAGAGCGAGTATACACATGTACTTCCTAGTTCTATCCAAAACGAGGAACGAGAAGCAGTTAAATCCCAGGAGCAACAAACAGAACTGGTACCCAGATCTTAGTTACTCATCCCTCCATTAAAGGCAGCCAGGCTGCCTGGAGAAATGACTGATTCTAAGACTTGGGTAGGGAAAAAAAGAGATGAGTCAGGAGCATGTTCTATGACAGAAAATAAGATGGTGCTTAAATAAACCAGTGGAATCATATCAAAATTACACTGGGATCAACTTAAAAGAGCTCCCTATGGTCAATACTGAGATAATTCAAGCAACAAATCAGCATTATAAAAGGTCTATTCCTCAGTTAAGTGCCTGCTAAGAGCTCGGTGCTGGGTCATTTGGGGACAAAAAATAAGGTCCTGGACTTTTAGCCCCAAGGAAATCAAAGTGCAGAACTTACTACATGTATTTATTTTTATTGAACACATATATTTATTTATTTTTATGAACACTGTTACTTCAATATCATGCCATACTAATCATGTCTGAAAACTGTAACTACATATCCATTCAAGGACTATAAAGAAAGAAGTAAAATGCTAAAACTCAAAGAAAACTAAGTAAGCAGGTACATGAAACATGTTTCCTTTAGCCTGGAAACGTGACAAAATGGCATGAAATGCTGAAGACATAAACATCCATGCACCGTAATGAGCATAACGCCTCTACAGAAGCACGTCGCTATTCTGCTACATCACACTGACTAAATCTCACAGCTCATTCTGAAGATCATCCATATCCAGCCAGTGATTCAGAGGACAGAAAGTGGAATTAACTAAGACAGCAGCAACCAGCGCCTCCGGCAGAGCTTTTAAAGAAACAACTTGCAGACAAAGTTGTAAAAAGAATGAAAAATGAGTCAGATGAATGCAAAGATACTATGATGTGCGGAGACTATAAACTTCCATTTTTAAATGAATCCCACCAAAAACAAAAATTTAAATATGTTTTTGAATTAAGCAGCCACTCTTAGATTAGAAGTCTCATTGTTTCGCCCTTATTCTGGCAGCAAGTGTTGCTAGCGGTGGAGAAGAACCAGGAAAGGAATTACAGAATCGCTGAAAATAAACTATAATAAAGAAAGATGAGAAGATTAATAAAAGTACACCAACCACTCTTGCAGAGAATGCCAACAATAAAAAACTGTGCTTTAAGGAGGCTGAATGAACGATCCCAATCCACATGGTGTCACAAGAATCTGGGATATCTAATTTTGCAACCCTTGCTCCCCCACCACTAACTTCCCCTGCAGTGTTCCACAGCACATCTTTACTACATGTTCAATTCTTTCAACATAAATAGGTATATAGCCACATTACCAGGATAGCTCACATATTCTTTTCAAATGCTACTTACCTATGATAATAACAGTGGCAAAAGTTAAATAGAATATATAAAAATAAAAATGTATGGTATGTACCAACTACTTTTCAAAGAAGTGTTTTATTAAATGTTATATAAAACATATATACAAAACTGTATTATAAATAATTGTGTATTTTAAACTCTTTTATAACTTCCACAGCACCTAAAATAGTGCCAGAAATATTGTAATAATTTTTTGAGTATCTGCAATGAGTATTCAAAAATCACAGTTCTGATGAATAAGGAGTTCAGTTCAGTCACTCAGTCATGTCTGACTCTCTGCGACCACATGGACTGCAGCACACCAGGCCTCCCTGTCCATCACCAATTCCAGGAGCTTGCTCAAACTCAAGTCCATTGAGTCAGTGATGCCATCCAACCATTTCATCCTCTGTCGTCCCCTTCTCCTCCTGCCCCCAATTCCTCCCAGCATCAGGGTCTTTTCCAATCAGTAAACTCTTCGCATCAGGTGACCAAAGTATTGGAGTTTCAGCTTTAGCATCAGTCCTTCCAATGAACAACCAGGACTGATATCCTTTAGGATGGACTGGTTGGATCTCCTTGCAGTCCAAGGGACTCTCAAGAGTCTTACACCACAATTCAAAAGTATCAATTCTTCGACGCTCAGCTTTCTTTATAGTCCAACTCTCACATCCATACATGACTACTGGAAAAACCACAGCCTTGACTAGATGGACCTTTGTTGGCAAAGTAATGTCTCTGCTTTTTAATATGCTATCAAGGTTGATCATAACTTGTCTTCCAAAGAGCAAGCATCTTTTAATTTCATGGTTGCAGTCACCATCTGCAGTGATTTTGTAGCCCCCCAAAATAAAGTCTATCACTGTTTTCATTGTTTCCCATCTATTTGCCATGAAGTGATGGGACCGGATGCCATGATCTTAGTTTTCTGAATGTGGAGCTTTAAGTCAACTTTTTCACTTTCCTCTTTTACTTTTATCAAGAGGCTCTTCAGTTCTTCTTCACTTTCTGCCATAAGGGAGGTGTCATTGGCATATCTGAGGTTATTGATACCTCTCCTGGCAACCTTGATTCCAGCTTGAAGAAGGAAGTAGAACCAAAATACCTGATATAAAGGCCACAAATAAGTGGTCTCAATTAAATTTAATTAAGACACTGTTATCCTGTTCCATTTATCCTTATTTACTTACAATGCATAAAGAGAAACCTAAATTGATATAAAATTTAAATGAATTTATATAGTTCAAACTACTCCAGCCTTTAAAAAGCTTTAATATCACCTTCTGAATACATGTCTTTGACATTAAGCCCGTCATTGCCACTTACTGTGATTATCTTCCAGCTGTTGACACGTCATTGCCCTGGGCTCCATTGGGCACTTCCACAGTTCTAAACTCTGTCTGTAACAGCTCTTACCACATTTGTTTTCATGTTCATTTGATCACCTGCCTTCCTAACAGAGACAATAAGCTCCATGAAGACAGGGACCACGACTATTTCAAGCATCATCATACACCCCAGGGCCCACAGTTGTGTTCGTTACTGTTGTGTAGTCACTAAGCCATGTCTGACTCTTTCGAGACCCCATGGACTGCAGCCTACCAGGCTTCTCTGTCCATGGTATTTCCCAGGAAAGAATACTGGGGTGGACTGCCATTTCCTTCTCCAGGGGATCTTCCTGACCCAGGGATCAAACTCACATCTCCTGCGTTGGCAGGCTTTTTTACCACTGAGCCACCCAGGAAGCCCACAGTTATGTTCAGCCCTAAATAAATAGCAGCTGAATGAGGGAGGGAGAGAGTAAGTTATAATTGTACGTCATTTTTAGAAGCAAAACACTAGTAAGTATTTTTGGTAGAAACTGCGATTTTAGAAAAATTAACATATTTCAAGTAAAACCCCACCATATTACCAATGTAGAAATCTTTTTAAACTAGCTGAGTTTTTGTAAAAATGATGACTTTAAAATCAATAGTCTTGAATGGACATACATAATCAGTAGATACATATGTGTGATTCAATGGTACTTCATTTTTAAATGAAGCATAACTAAACTTATTCCCCAGAGTTATGAGACCACCTGAACAGGGAGAAGGAAGAATGAGATGGTGGGGTAATCTTTAAGTGGAGATGGAAAAGACAGACATTCTCCCAGTGAAACCCCTCAGGGGCTGCAGTCCATGGGGTCACAAAGAATTGGACGCCACTGAGCGACTAACCCTCATATTACACAGGACCACTTTCAATTAACCTGCATAGGAAAAGCTGGAAATGATATGGGGGATTCCAGTAGCAAGGAAAACTCCCATAATTTTGACACAAACTCTGGAAACAGTATGAGAAAGGGTCAATAAACTGGGTTATGAGGGGGAAAACACACCATAAGAAAATGGTAAAAAGAAAAAATAACAAACCAGGAAATACTTGAACCATATACCATAAAGGTTTAATCAAACAATCTCATATAAAAGTGAACCAGAGATATGAACCAGTACTTTAAAAGAAATACAAGACACTCACTTATATGAAAAGATGCTAAACTCATTCTTAACAAAAAAAATACAAAATAAGACAATAAGGACATTTCATTCTCATTTATCAGAGTCAAAAGCACCCAAAACCATGACGAAATACTCTTTTGGAAATGATAGAGAGAAACCAGCTATCAAACACAATCACTGTTGAGAATGCAAAATGGTACAACCTCTATGGCAAAGAACTTGGCAATATCTGACAAAAGAGTAAGCATACATTTATGCTTGAACTCAGCAATCTCACGTCCTGGAATGTATCCAAGATACATGATCAAAAAATGAAAAGACATCTGCACAAGTCTATTTACTGCAGCCCTGTCCGTAATATCAAACACTGGAAACAACCCAAATGTCCATTGCTAGGAAACCTGTTGAATAAAACATTGTCCACCCACACAATGGAACACTGAACAACGGATTTAAAAAAAATGAGGAGCATTTCAGACAGTATGTTTAAAGCACATACTCTGCAGCACTCTAGCTACTATGAAGCTCTATTAAGAACAGTTATTTGCTGGAGAGATAGATAATATTTCACAGATTGCCATTCAGAACCATAAGAGTTATATAGAAACTAAAAGTTGTTAAGTGTGATAACAAAATTTTGGAATTTCTGTTTGTTAAGGGAAAGTCTGTCATTCTGCCCTGTATCACTGTGTGTGGGGAGTGGGATAGAGGAGGGACTCTTGAGAGTCCCTTGGACTGCAAGGAGATCCAACCAGTCCATCCTAAAGGAAATCAGTCTTGAATGATCATTGGAAGGACTGATGTTGAAGCTGAAACTCCAATACTTTGGCCACCTGATGAGAAAAGCTGACTCACTGGAAAAGACCTGATGCTGGGAAAGACTGAGGGCAGGAGGAGAAGGGGACGACAGAGGATGAGATGGTTGGATGGCATCACCGACTCAATGGACATGAGTTTGAGCAAGCTCTGGGAGTTGGTAATGGACAGGGAGGCCTGGCGTACTGCAGTCCATGGGGCTGCAAAGAGTCGGACACGACTGAGCTACTGAACTGAACTGAGGAGGGAACCACTGGTTACAGCAAGGGCAGTAGAGAACAGTTAACTGATTTCTGACTGTGAATCTCATGACAGCTTCAGTGCACACAAAATAATTTACACACACACACACAGATTGAAACTGCGTAAAGAAACTATTTGATTTTTTTAATGTTTTACATTTTGGGACTCTGGTTAAGATTTCACACATAAGTTTGTATGAAATTTTAAACTTTAAACCTACCAAAAAGGTTTAAAAAGCACAGACCTGGGGGCTTTCCTGGTGGTTCAGTGGTAAAGAATCCACCTCCCAATGGAGGAGACACGGGTTTGACCCCTGGTCCAGAAGATCTCACATGTCGAGGAGCAACTAAGCCCGTGCTCCACAAATACTAAGCCTGTGGTGTAAAGCCCGGGAACTGCAACTGCTGAGCCCCATGCTGCCAAGTGCTGAAGCCTGCACGCCCAGAGCCTGCTCTCCGCAACAAGAGAAACCACTGCAATGAGAGGCCCGTGCACCGCAACAGAGAGAAGTCCTCGCTCTCCACAAGTAGAGAAAAGCCCGCGCAGCAACAAAACCCAGCGCAGCCACAAATGAAGAGATAAATAAAATTATTAAAATATAAGTATTTTTTAGAAAGCAGATTTGTTCATTCCTCTTCTTTTACATAAAGAGAAACTGTGAAATAAATAAGTGCAGAAGCTTCCTGGTGTCTCTCTGGGGTCACGGCTAATGCGTGGCGAAGCAGGAAGTTGCCAGACCTTCTGACACCCCTCTTTCCATTGGCCTTCCCGACCAACAACTGGGTTCAGTAAATTCGTTACTTATTCATTAGAAAAATCCTCTGGGGAAAAAAAAAAAAACAACAGTAGTATTTTTTGTCCTAATTAGTGTCATCTGATTGGGAAAGTACACAGGAATGGATACAGATTCTTAATTGAGAAGGGAATAATGTCCAGGAGAATTACCTTCTGAAACTCACCCCAACTGCCTCTCCCTCTGCCTTTTGAGAATAATCTGCTTGAATCTCTTCTTCAGAGAAGTGGACAGTGATGAAATGGGACAGGAAAGGCTTCTGGTTCCAAGTGCCCATCCAAATTCTATATGGGAGAACTTGGGATGGTCTCAGAACCCCAATCATACTTTAAAATAGGTTACACCCCAGACTGTGTAGTCACTTTTAACCTTATGTAAGTACTTTAAGAAAAGCACCCTGACACTTTAGATTAAGACTATAAATGCCTACTCCTCTACCCATCTCCCAACTTCAGAGATTAACTCCTAGTTTAGCTCCTCTGACTTCGGTATTCTTTGCTTTGAAGACTCACCCTTGCTTTAGGAGAAAAAAAAGCAACCAAAAACCAAAACAAAATGAAACAAAACAAGATCTGAGTAAGACCTGCTAGCCATCCATTAAAGAGTAAAGAAAAAGCCTTCTTTACATCATGCCTAAGATGGAAAAATATCTCAAAAATAGGCTGCAATTTCTGTCTCTGTATCCACAAAGTATGCCAGAACTTGTTTAATGATGTTTAATTATCAGAGGGATGTAGTTTAAATACATTTCTTAAAAAATCAGTGGGAATATTCAGTGAGACCCATCCTTCCTCTTAACGCTCCCCCCCCCCAAAGCTGAGTGCTCTTTAGTCCACGAACACATTTCAAATGTACGTCCGTCTCATCATCCTTTCCTAGTGAAATGCAAAGTCCTTTGATAAGAATGGTTATAGCATTGACCAGAACTGCAGAAATAATTTTTTAAAATAAAAAGCAATAAAATAGGTGGTTGCTTTCATCTCTAAATCAAGCAAGGAAAATCTCTTCAAGTGATGGGTAAGTTTCATAGAACAAACAGAAAATATGTATAGAAAAATTACAAAAATACTAAGTACTGTTACAGATGACTGGATTGGCATTTAACAGGCTGGAAGAAACCAGATCAATCTCAATCTTGCTGGGGTCAATTCGGGTGCTCAAACCAATAAAACAAATTTTTTTCTTTATGTTTGTGTACTAGAGGTGCTAAAATATTAACCAAGTCTGCAAATGTCATGCACAGTGAAACCATTTATAAATATTAAAACACATTTAATATACTTATTATATCAAAATTTGCTTAATAAAAAGACAGTAGATGTACTAAATCATTGGGACAATATTACTATGAAAAATAAAATACCATTCTTCCCCAAAAAAGCAGAGAACAGGAAGGAGAATTGATTAGGCAAAAAATATTTTAGCATAATTTGATCATTTTAATCCAAGAATTTACAAACAACACTAGAACAAAATTGACCATTTGCCATTACAATATAAATATTACAGGTAAAATAGGTTCATATGATTTTCTTATAATAACTACACTGTTCTCCTTCCAAACTGTAAGATCTATTCTGTCTCATATGGATCATAGCAAGGCTTTGAACTAAAATACTAAAAACAATGCAATTATACATAATATCGAGTCAATATAAAGTGATAATAAAATTAGAAATATGTTGTAAAAGTGTAAACGTCTCACATTACATCCATGCTGGATTTGTTCATGCATATTCAATATCTTAAGATTTAAAACATCACAAGATCACCAATTTAGCTGTTTGCCCTGTAAAAGCAAGTTAAGCAGAACTCTATCTGTACTGAAATAATCTGTACTAGAATAAAGAAAATTCATACTAAAAAACTTACTAGACACTTGTTCTATTACAAAGACATGCTCCAGGATTCGTGTGCAGTCTTTTGTAAAGTACTTTATTTCCATTAGCATTACACAGTTTTGTTCTTCAGCAAATCAGCAAGAGACTAATGGCACAAATCAATATCATACTCTTCACAGCAACTAAGATTAGGTCATTTATTTCAGCAAAGGCCACTAGAACCTCCGCTAAAAGTATAGCAGGCATTTCCATTTCAACACCACTTTCGTACAACAGTCTGTCACTGGTTGGCTGAGTTTTTCTTTTAGAAGTCATCTGCACAGGCTTACGTACCTTCAACTTCTTAAAGCAGGTAGGAAGTGTACAAACTCCTCAAAGAAAGCCAGCCGTACCTCCTAAGGGCCTCGCCACTGACTAAACTCCAGCAGAACTGTACTGAGGGGAGGAAGAACAGGAGACCGCTCAAAGAGGAAAAGGAGGGGACGTGAGAAAATAGCTAAAATTGTTTCAAATCCTTTCCACTCCGGAAGCTTTTCCACAGGAGCCAGTGGATGACCAGGGTTCCCTGTCCAGAATGCTGGACAGGGAAGGAAGGAGGCAAGGAGCCCTAAGCTTGATGGAATCCCGACTTCCTCACTGTCCGCCAAGGAACAAATCATTGAATTTCCCTCTGTTCCACTCCCTGCTTTGTTCCACAAGTTGGAAACCTGTCAGCAGGCTCCCACTGGCAACCTGAAAGCAGACTGCTGGCTACACAGTTAGAGCCTCTTACACAGAGGACCTGACCAAGCTGCATCGTGTGGCATGCCTAACGCCAGCCTTACTTGCTAACAGAGTTTTCTGTTTATTGCTTATTGCTTTAGCAGTAAGGTGTAAATAACCAGTCGATCCAACAATGCTTTCATTTTTAATTTACCACTTTACTACTCCAATTTCCAAAATGTGTTCAAATGGTGTAGGAAAATCACCCAAAATATTAAATATTAATATTTAAGTTTAAATATTAAGTCAAAGAACTCGAGTCGTAAAAAACGAAAGGATTATTCTATATAGCTGTGACCAATTAAGAAGAAATTTCTGTTATTCTCTTTGGTGAGTAGCCAAATATAGATAAGTAGAACAGTTTAATGCTGTTAAATACATGATCAGTCTAAACTGCTTAAAATTAAGCTCAACAGCTCTGGCACTCTGGAAGAAGAAAGAGAAACAAATCCCTCAGGTCTCAATGAAACCAGGGCACATAGACACGTTACAACCACACGGCACTGTGCATAATACAGTTTGTCTTAAGACAAACCCTCTCTGCCTCACAATACAGGAATTCCCACCGAACACGAAGTACTTTTCATGTACATCACTTAGGCGTAATTACTACTTTCCCTTTCTAATCACAATGTGCAATCATTTCCAACTAAGGAAATCTCATGCTTCAGTTTCAGCTGCTTTACAAAACAGACATTAATTACAAAAGGGGTCTTTTTAGAATTATTACTTCTTCATGAACAACCAAATGATTTCCCCTATCTTGCCCCAATTTTAATTAGAATGTATTTCTCCAAAAGACAGTACCTGGAGAATGCCACAGAAGACCTGAGAAAGCAGTCAAGCAAGCAGAAAGTGAGGAGCCAAAGGGGACCCCACCAAGTACTTACCCTAAAGCTTGTGGAGGGGCTCATCACAGAGCCCTTATGCTCAGCCAGCTCACTCTTATTCTAAATTGAGCTGAAATAAGTTTGGTAGCCTGGATTCTGTACACCTCAGAACTCTGGAAATGGTTAACGCTACTAGGGGTGAGATAAAATAGCCCAATAGTAATAAAACCAGTACCAATCACCGGACAATCAAAAGAGGAGAAAGAAACATATTTTTAAAAATAGAATGCAAAATGCAAAAGGCATCGCAGTCTGGGTGCTTATGTTCAGGTAAGTCCACTCACTTCAACAAGCACATGGTCATCATTTTACAACCTGGGCCAAAACAATAATCCTGGCTACCGAAAAGATGTTCACTAAGCCAAACACATTTTAAAGTATTTCATCAAAAAGAGTTAATTTTTTTCTTTTTTTAGAGTCTGAGCATCTAGCAATTTTGAAACCTCCAGTTATCTAGAAATCATTCCTAAGACTCCTAGAGAATTCTAAACAACTGAGACATAAAGAAAACAGAAGGAAGGATTGCTGTTGTTTGTTAAGGCCTTTTAGGGGCAAGGGGAGGGGTGGAGAGATCCATTTAAATCATATTTATCAACCCCTCCCTATCCTTTTCCCCACCCTCTCCCCACCAGCAAACCCTGAAAATATCTGCCTACCAGAGAATGCACTAATATCTAAATTACTTTTCTAGCCAATAGAGTTTTCCAGTACCTCTGTAACATATGGTTTCATCTTACCTTTTTGTATATTGATGGTCCATCCACATTTGTGCTCAGAATGACCACTACTTTATAATCATCAGAAAAGTGACTGCAATTCCAGGTAAAAATAGGTACTAGAGTGTGGCTTGTTGACAGTCAAACCCAAAACATTTACTAGGAGTGTCTTTCATTGAACAAAGAAATCCTATTCTGTTTCCAAGGGGGACAAAGAGGAGCCGAACCCTGGGAACCTTAACACAAGAGGAAGCTGAAGCGGCAGGGACTCAGTAAGAACAAAGGGCTGCTCTTCCCGATGACATCGGTACACACCAAACATGGCGTGTTACACATCCTTTTATCAATATCTGAGATGATAGATTTGCAAATTAATACTATACCAGCCATAACTGCACAAAATTACAATAGCACCCTCTTTGGAAAAGATTTTCATTTATATAATGGTTGTAACTTTTGTGTCTAACGTTCCTGAAATTAAAAGAAGTGATGAGCCACGGCGAGTAAGCAGAACAGAACGTATGAGAAATAATTACACTTGTGACCTTATACCCTGTAAGGTCACCTTGCTTCACAGGCCAAAGGAAATCAGGAACCATCAGCATTTACCTCAGAGCAGTGACTGCCCGAACAAAGGGCAAGTGTGGGTGTATTTCATAAACTAGCAGGTGCTTGACCTCATGAAAAATAAAAGTCAATTATCAGAATGCTACATGTAGAATGTCACAAATAAGAAATACATAAAATTAGGTGCAACAAGATATTTTCCCTTCAAAATTAATCTGAGACAATTCATAACATCTATCTTCACCTGAATCATAACATAACAGTTACACAAAATAATAGAAATCTGTCCTTAGTAAGAATAATCAGCAGAATTTTTTTTAGGTGTTTCAAAACACCTTTGAAACACCTAAAAAAAAAATAAAGAGAAGAGTGATAACTCAGAAAATATAACTCAGAAAATATTAATACCTGTAATATTTATGTTACTATCACAAGAATATATGCAGTATTTCTATTTTTGGTCCCGTTACCAAAGTAAGAACACAGTGCACTTACCCTCTACTTTTCCACCAGAAACTAGGTATCAAAAGTCCACACCTGGGGCTCCCCGGGTGGTGCAGTGGTAAAGAATCCACCTGCCGAATCAGGGGACATGGGTTCAATCCCCGGTCCAGGAACACTCCGCAGGAGGAGGAGCAACTAAGCCCGGGCATGACAACTACTGAGCCTGTACTCTCGAGCCGGGAGCCGCAGCTACGAAGCCCACGCGCCTAGGACCCACGCTCTGCAACGAGAAGCCCTGCAGTGAGAAGCCTGCCCACCTCAACAAGAGCAGCCCCCGCTCTCCACAACGAGAGAGAAAGCCCTCACAGCGATGGAGACCTAGGACAGTCAAAAACAAGTCAATAATAAATAAATTAATATCTTTTTTTTAAGAAAAAAAAAGCATTTAAAAAGTTTATACCCTGCTTGTATTACTGTATGGGATAAAATGTTCCCTAATAGGTTCAAGGACACAGCTCCACTATCAGAAGCAAAATTCTCCTATCACTCAATTAGGACTTGGATTTTATAGAAACTTGTGAACTGGATTTTCAGTTAAGGCAGAGCACTTTTTCCCTTTTTTCCTCCCCCGTGATTCCCAGTCTGCCATCCAGAACCCCAGGGCAATATGAATTAGAGTGAATTCGGAGGTGGTGACAATGAGGAGAACAAAACTATAGAAACCAACACCAGAAAAGGAAGGGGCAGTCAACGTACATTCACTGCATGTATTACGTGCTCCGCTGTATGTTTTGCGAATGCTGTTCCTTCACTACCCTCAAAAGTTCTAAGAAGCTGGCTTCCGGCCCACTGCTTCCCTCAGACTCTCAGACAAACCTGCAAAAGGCTCTTATTGGCAAACGTACCTAAATAAAATTCCAGAAGACCCCAGTCAGTAATGACCAGTTGAGCTGAGCTGGCATCTAAGTCACAGCTCGATCACCTACTGAGTGCGGAGTCAGAACAAGTTCCTTCCCACTAGAAGTGACTAGCCCCGGACTCCAGATCGCTAAAAGGAAGGGCCAGCACTGTCCGTCAGCCTGGGGTGACCTTCCGCTCTTTCAGCTAAAAGCAGTTCCTGTGTTTCAGACAAATATCTAACAGAGGGACTCTTCAGCTATCATAACTCCAAATTATGACCAAGCTCAGTCAGAACTTAGAAGCTGCCAAAACTGCTTAGGCCATTACTGCATGTGTTTGAATGCTCGGCTGATTAAATTATAAGAAAATATTTGATGTGTGGTGTATTTACCAGATGTATTGCTTAACATTTTATCTACTTGAGTGATTAAATACATTTCTATGCTGGAAAGAGGTTTTAGGTTTCAAAAAGACTGCTTTCCGCTGTAACTTGCCACAACCATCATTTCCTCACACATTAATGACAATGGTAGAAGCAATTTCACCACGAGCACGTTTATGGCAGGTGTGGGCTGTCCACCAGCTGGCTCCGTAACCTTTTGATCCCTTCGGACAGCAAATCTGTTCAACAGCCCTATGTGGTCATTCCTCATTTGTTGTATGCTTTCTTCTCCTTTCACACGTTCAAAGTCCCCACTCCTTTAGCTTGAAATCCTTTTATTAAAATAGAAAGCTCTCGGGAAAGCAAACTAAAACTAATTTTACACTCAGTCAATGTAAAAGTTCCAGAATAGATTACTATAGCAGGAGTTGTTAGTGAGAAACGTTTTAGTTACATGTAGAATGCATACTTGTTTATTCTTTCGCTAAAAATACAATTTTATAGTAAATGGTAAGATTAAAGTTTTAAGTCAGCCAGCATTCAGTTAATTTATAAATGCTGTTTATAATCTTAAATGCTGTTTATAATCTTAAATGCTGTTACTAAATACCAAAGACTTTTATTTACATAAATGGAAAGGTTTAAATTTGACACAAGAACAATCTAGCTTGTGTGTATTAAACAATGATTAGAACCACTCTCTTCTTTCCAGGAAAGATAAAATAAAACAGCATCCACCACCAATGCTAATGGCATTTCTCTAGCCAAACTGCCACGAACCTGTACTAATCTCTAATGTTTTTCTTAGACTTTTATATGCAGTCTATAATTAAGGGTTAGACTTGTCTTTTATTCCTACCCTATCTGCATTTAAGTCTGGCCCCATACCTCCTTCTATAACAGCTTCCCATTTACTTATTCTTCTGTAATCTGTCTCCTATATGAGTCTATTATAAATAAAGATTTCTTGAAAATGTTTCTCAATATTTCCTAATTTCCATATTGTTCTCCTTTTAAAAGCATCTCTAGCAATTTACTATTTAGTTTCACCTTCAATCTACTTTACAGTACTATATTCATAGTTTGTTCTTAAATTTCATGATCTTATACTCAATAATGTTTATGATGAGCTGAAGAGCTAATTCTATTTTCTGGAATATTAGAAGTTAATAGCTATAAGTTACTGAACAAAGAGACTGTGCTAGACTGCTTTCATCCAAAATTTTTAAATATTCTACAGATTTTTTAACCTATACATATTTAAATAAGAACTTTAAAGCTAATACATTATATAGTGTCCATTGCCTAAAGACCCTGGGATTTTTACCTTAATTTCTTTTTATTAAAACAGAAAAATTCCCAGTAAGCCAATAAAAATCAACACTCAGTAAAAAGTCTGTATCATTTATGTAAATAAAATAAAAGATTAAAGAATTTAATAAGAGTTGTTCATGGGTGATGTTTTGTTTCTCTGTGAGGTATATATTTGCACTTTTATAGATTATAAATGTATTTATTTAACAAAAATATAGAGCTTACAATGGCTTAGGTACAGTTCCCTGTGCTTACCCAAGATACACTCATTATAAACTCAAATTATCCCATAGTTCAGTTCAGTTCAGTTCAGTCACTAAGTCGTGTCCGACTCTTTAGGACCCCATGGACTGCAGCACGCCAGGCCTCTCTGTCCATCACAAACTCCCAGAGTTTAATCAAACTCATACCCATCAAGTCAGTGATGCCATCCAGCCATCTCATCCTCCATCATCCCCTTCCCCTCCTGCCCCCAATCCCTCCCAGCATCAGGGTCTTTTCCAATGAGTCAACTCTTCGCATGAGGTGGCCAAAGTGTTGGAGTTACAGCTTCAGCATCAGTCCTTCCAATGAACACCCAGGATTTATCTCCTTCAGGATGGACTGGTTGGAACTCCTTGCAGTCCAAGGGACTCTCAAGAGTCTTCTCCAACACCACAGTTCAAAAGCATCAATTCTTCGGCGCTCAGCTTTCTTCACAGTCCAACTCTCACATCCATACATGACCACTGGAAAAACCAGAGCCTTGACGAGACGGACCTTTGCTGGCAAAGTAACGTCTCTGCTTTTTAATATGCTATCTAGGTTGATCATAACTTTCCTTCCAAGGAGTAAGCGTCTTTTAATTTCATGGCTGCAATCACCATCTACAGTGATGTTGGAGCCCCCCAAAATAAAGTCTGACACTGTTTCCACTGTTTCCCCATCTATTTCCCATGAAGTGATGGGACCGGATGCCATGATCTTAGTTTTCTGAATGTTGAGCTTTAAGCCAACTTTTTCACTCTCCTCTTTCACTTTCACCGAGGCTTTTTAGTTTCTCTTCACTTTCTGCCATAAGGGTGGTGTCACCTGTATATCTGAGGTTATTGATATTTCTCCCGGCAATCTGGATTCCAGCTTGTGCTTCTTCCAGCCCAGCGTTTCTCATGATGTACTCTGCATATAAGTTAAATAAGCAGGGTGACAATATACAGCCTTGACGTACTCCTTTTCCTATTTGGAACCAGTCTGATGTTCCATGTCCAGTTCTAACTGTTGCTTCTTGACCTGCATACAAGTTTCTCAAGAGACAACTCAGGTGGTCTGATAGTCCCATCTCCTTCAGAATTTTCCACAGTTTATTTTGATCCACGCAATCAAAGGCTTTGGCATAGTCAATAAAGCAGAAATAGATGTTTTTCTGGAACTCTCTTGCTTTTTTGATGATCCAGCGGATATTGGCAATTTGATCTCTGGGCCTCTGCCTTTTCTAAAACCAGCTTGAACATCTGGAATTTCTTGGTTCACGTATTGCTGAAGCCTGGCTTGGAGAATTTTGAGCGTTACTTTACTAGCACGCGAGATGAGTGCAATTGTGCAGTAGTCTGAGCAGTCTTTGGGATTGCCTTTCTTAGGGATTGGAATGAAATGAACCTTTTCCAGTCCTGTGGCCACTGCTGAGTTTCCCAAATTTGCTGGCATATTGAGTGCAGCACTTTCACAGCATCATCTTTGAGGATTTGAAATAGCTCAACTGGAATCCCATCACATCCAGTAGCTTTGTTCATAGTGATGCTTTCTAAGGCCCACTTGACTTCTCATTCCAGGATGTCTGGCTCTAGGTGAGTGATCACACCATCATGATTATCTGAGTCATAAAGATCTTTTTTGTATAATTCTTCTGTGTATTCTTGCCACCTCTTCTTAAGATCTTCTGCTTCTGTTAGGTCCATACCATTTCTGTCCTTTATTGTGCCCATCTTTCCATGAAATGTTCCCTTGGTATCTCTAATTTTCTTGAAGAGATCTCTAGTCTTTCCCATTCTGTTTTTTTCCTCTATTTCTTTGCATTGATCACTGAGAAAGGCTTTCTTATCTCTCCTGGCTATTCTTTGGAACTTGGCATTCAAATGGGAATATCTTTCCTTTTCTCCTTTGCTTTTTGCTTCTCTTTGTTTCACAGCTATTTATAAGGCCTCCTCAGACAACCATTTTGCCTTTTTGCATTTCTTTTCCATGGGGATGGTCTTGATCCCTATCTCCTGTACAATGTCACAAACCTCCGTCCATAGTTCATCAGGCTCTCCATCTGTCAGATCTAGTCCCTTAAATCTATTTCTCACTTCCACTGTATATTCATAAGGGATTTGATTTAGGTCATACCTGAATGGTCTAGTGGTTATCCCTACTTTCTTCAGTTTAAGTCTGAATTTGGCAATAAGGATTTCATGATCTGAGCCACAGTCAGCTCCTGGTCTTGTTGACTGTATAGAGCTTCTCCATCTTTGGCTGCAAAGAATATAATCAATCTGATTTCAGTGTTGGCCATCTGGTGATGTCCATGTGTAGAGTCTTCTCTTGTGTTGTTGGAAGAGGGTGTTTGTTATGACCAGTGAGTTCTCTTGGCAAAACTCTATTAGCCTCTATTAGCCTTTGCAGAAGCCGCTGGCTGCAACGGACCGCGCAGAAGCTCGCAGTCTGCGACAGTCCGTGCAGAAGCATGGCCCTGAGGAGCTACCCCTCACCCAAGGTCGGGGTAGCGACCGAGAATGCCAGGCTGTGACAGCGCAGGAGCAGCGGCCGAGAGGAGCTTCCCCATGCCCGACGTCAGAGGTGGGGCCGAGAGGAACTACCCCACCCTGGAGGTCAGTGGCCCCGCCCAAGAGGAGCTACCCCACTGCCAAGAAGCTGCAGCTGCGCAGGCGCAGGAGGGCCGAGAGGAGCTACTCCACGTTCAAGGTCAGGAGGGGCGGCCGTGAGAAGATAGCCCTCCTGCAAGGTAAGGAGCAGCGGCTGCGCTCTGCTGGAGCGGCCGTGAAGAGATACCCCACGTCCGAGGTAAGAGAAACCCAAGTAAGACGGTAGGCGTTGCGAGAGGGCATCAGAGGGCAGACCACCGAAACCATAGTCACAGAAAACTAGCCAATCTGATCACAGGACCACAGTCTTGTCTAACTCAATGAAACTAAGCCATGCCGTGTGGGGCCACCCAGGATGGACAAGTCATGGTGGAGAGGTCTGACAGAATGTGGTCCACTGGAGAAGGGAATGGCAAACCACTTCAGTATTCTTGCCTTGAGAACCCCTGAATAGGATGAGAAGGCAAAATGATAGGATACTGAAAGAGGAGCTCCCCAGGTCAGTAGGTGCCCAGTATGCTGCTGGAGATCAGTGGGGAAATAACTCCAGAAAGAATGAAGGGATGGAGCCAAAGCAAAAACAAGGCCCAGCTGTGGATGGGACTGGTGATAGAAGCAAGGTCTGATGCTGTAAAGAGCAATATTGCATGGGAACCTGGAGTGTTAGATCCATGAATCAAGGCAAATTGGAAGTGGTCAAACAGGAGATGGCAAGAGTGAATGTCGACATTCTAGGAATCAGCGAACTAAAATGGACTGGAATGGGTGAATTTAACTCAGATGACCATTATATCTACTACTGTGGGCAGGAATCCCTTAGAAGAAATGGAGTAGCCATCATAGTCAACTTATCCCATAAAGTCTTACTATATCATCTTCATTTAATCTGTGACAAAACTGAGGCAGAAAAGGGTCAAGTGTCCAAGCTCACACACTTAATCAAACAGTATAGTCATCACTGGAAAACATCTGGTAGAGTTATATCTGATATAACAGTGACAATCCTTTTCAAATTCTGTTTTTATCATCCGTCTTATATAATTATATACTGTCTGTCCTGACATGTACAACGAGTATCTCATCAACAATAACTGGTACTGACAAAAGGCCACTTAAAAGGAAAGCACCTAAAGCCCAGGACAAACTTTCACAGTAAAAAAGCTTTTTTCAAAGTTTCATTGAGACTTTGTCATTAAAAACAAAAAAAGTGAAACTGGTCTATTTTATCTTATACACAATACAACAGGTTAAATATTTTAATTCTGATAATTCTTCTTTAGGAGAATAAAGAATGGATTAAATGATGAGTTGAGAATGAAGGATACTTTTCCTAGTAAGAAAAAAATTATCATAGCCCACTATAACTTTTCCTCAGTGCACTTCTGACCTAGCAGCATGATTGCAATGTTTTTGCTTTTTTTTTTCAATATTCATTTATTTATTTGGTTGTGTTGGGTGTCAGCCACACAGTAAGGCTCATGGCTTAGTTGCCCCACTACATGTGCAATCTTCTTGGACCAGGGATCGAACCAGCATTCCCTGCGTGGCAAGGTGGAATCCTTACCACGGGGCCACCAGGGAAGTCTGATTACAAAGATTTTACAAAAACTATTTCAGAATTTCAACAATTTTTGCCAAGACCTTTCCTAATCCATTGATATTATACTGTTTTGAAACAATCTTCAGTCAAAATCCTTGCTAATTTTCTCTTTTCCCATAGGACACTGGTCTAAATCTACCAGATAATTCTTAAGCATTCACAACTCCAACTTCTACTTAGGAAGGATCTGCCTCATATTTGCACTTGCATACTATCAGATCAATATCTAACAAGTTGGTATCCACAATTATTATAATGAAATGGGCAGAGACAGATGCTAGTGTTAAATAGGGTAGAATTTTCAATTAAGGATTAACTTTATAAGGGGTCAGTCCGTTGGTGAATATTTCTATATTTACATAATTTTTCACTTTAAAAAAAAAAAACTCCAAACTATAAGGATTCAGAAAATGAGCAGAATTTGAGGATCCCTGTTTTCACCTGAAGGTCAATGATTCACCTCTGTTGAGGCAGTAGCAAGCAGAATTGTGAGTCTTGGTACTTCTCTACACAGGCATGAAAAGCTCTGTAGAAAAGCGTGAGCTCTTACGTGATATGACGTGATCCATGTACTGAGGTAAGTAAGGAGCCCAGGTATCAATGGCCTCCTTCCGTCCCGCCTGCTCAATTCTTCTCAGTTCGGCTAGAAGCAGGGCCTGTGCAGCCTCTCTGACCTAAACCACAGACCCAAGTGCAAAAAAAGGAAGCAGACCAGTGGGTGAGCTGTTTTCTCCAACATTAGCAAGTTCATAACGAAAGAAAGCTAGAATGTATACAAATCACGTTTATTTACATGGGAAACACTACACTGAAGTGTGTCGTAGTGCTAATAAAATAGAATAAATTGGATACAAGCAAATCAAAGATATTCCAATTAATTATCTCACTTAAATAAGCTTTAACACAGGATATGTGTATAGGTAAGGCTGAGTCCCTTTGCTGTACACGAAACTATCATGAGATTGTTAACTGGCTATATCTCATCAAAAATTAAAAAGTTCAAAAAAAAATACCTTAACATTAATAGAACAATGTTTGAACATTTAATCGGTTTTGGGCTTAAAACTTCATTTTCTGAAGCTTACACAAAACTATTCTTGTACTTTAATTTGGCATTTTCAATTTTTTAAATCTCCATATAAATATTATTGTTTAAAAAAATCAGTTAGAAGTATTCACTGTTTTCTCCTTTAGCCTGAAGAAATGTAACCTTGTCTAGTGGATTTCTTTCTATTATAATGCTAAATAGGTATTATTTACATAAACAAACATGTTTGTTTCACACAACTGTCTAATGGATTTCTTTCTATTATAATGCTAAATAGGTACTATTTACACAAACAAACATGTATGTTTCACACAATTCACATATACCTAAGACAGGCTTAAACAATATGCTTTCAACAAGCAAGGAAATAAATTCCTGTGAAATGACATTAGCTCTGTAAAAGGAAACTATTTTTCAAAGTTGTATCATCTCAATCTTTCTTTCAATATGGCACACATTTACTTCACAGCTTGACTTTATTTTGGCCAAAGCGTCACAGGCATCGGTTCAGTGACATGAGGCAACTGTCAGGTTATGCAGCAATCAACTTATTAACTATTCATAACTGAAAAGATAACTCAGTAGGGTCTGTTAAGAAATAAAATAAAAATTGTTTTT
Organism: Hydropotes inermis; assembly: GCA_020226075.1. Taxonomy (NCBI): domain Eukaryota; kingdom Metazoa; phylum Chordata; class Mammalia; order Artiodactyla; family Cervidae; genus Hydropotes; species Hydropotes inermis. The sequence goes on from CM035291.1 coordinate 5,675,913, forward strand.
CATTATAACTAACTTCAGAACTGAATTCAAACATCATTTAAATGCAAAACTGTGAAAATTTCAGTATGCTGCAATGCCACTTGGAGGTGAGGGAAAGGAGATAAGGAAAGAGACAAAATGTCACTAAATTTAGTAAATTAAAAATCCTGACTGGCATAAATTGCTATAGCTATATTCAAATGCTATAAGAAGCAAAATCCCCATGAAACACTTCCAAGTCCCTGGTGATATTATATTCTGAGCGATATCGAATACCGCATAAGTCTATTAACACAAAATAACAGCTACCATTTACTGAGTCCTACCCATGTGTCAGGCTCTGTCCTTACTACCCTACTTGCATTATCTTATTTGATCCTAACAGCAATCCCGTGAGGAATAGATTATTATCCCTACTTTACAAATGAGCTTCAAATAGGTTAAGTAAATCACCCAGGGTCATAAAGTTAATAATTGGCAGAACTGATATTTAAACCCAGGTCTCTTCTAATTCCAGAGACCTTCCCCTTCTCTTATAACACAGGATCTTCCACTGGACTGTCGTTATTTACTTAGAATTTGATGGATGTGATACTATTAATACCTGAAACTGATTTGTGGAGAGGTGGATTATATGTAGTATGTCTGTGTGCATATATGTGTATGATCTGTATAGAAATCAATACTTAAAAAATTGTTCCATAAGCATATAAAAGTTTTATCAAATATTCACTGGATTAAAAAAAAGGAAACAAATATGCAAGTTGAAACATTACTTTTTAGAATCACTGGATCCATATTTTCCATCACATAACAAACAGGTGATAAGAAGCTAGATAAACATAACATTTTTGCTCCAAATTTATACTTGTGCAGTGCCTTTTTAATGTTTTTATTTTCTATCCATAACACCGCAATATTACCTCCAAGCATCGATCTTGCCATCTCCGAGCCAGCATCTCTAGAAGCGGGGGCCTAAACTTGTCCAATCCCAGCAGGTCTGGCAGCATAACACAATGCATGGCGGCCAACTGACTCCATCCTGTTAAAATGTAATCAATTACCAACACTTTCATATTTCCTAATTCAAATATTTTTCTATATGCAAGTATACCAAACCTAAACCAAAAAGGGCAGATCTGCTCAATTACGTTATGATTTCAATTTATTATTAGATAGTTTGTGCAAAGACATAACAAATGCATCTCACCTTTAAACATATGTCATCTCTAATTTCAGCTCTAAGAACTCTCAAAGTTTTAAAACAAAAATAAATTTCCACAATAAGTATATACAAATTCCACAAGAAAAACACGTTTGTAAACAGCCCCTCTAAAATAAGACATTATGCTCAGGTTTAAAGCTGAGCCAGAGCTCTAGATCTGAACCTATGGACAGTTAAAGGGCATTCACACAGACAGCCACAGATAGGTTCATGTCACTTAAGGCCTGGCCATCTGGTGCGACCATCGTATCAGGCAACAGAGATCTCTTCTCTTCTTTGTTAGAAGGTCTTTAATTAAGGTACTTATTGATCCCTTTTCTTACGAAATGAATCAGAAGTTTAGCCACAGTGGCAACTGAAATAAGTAACACTAATTTTGAGAGGAAGAAATGAATTCCTATATCCTCCAAGATAAATACTTAATCTAAAATTTATAATATTTTAAGTATCATCAACTCTAACCTATGGGAATAAAAGTCATTTTTTCCAAAATTCTATTCTATAATATGGAAATTGATGATATTAATATAAACACAAGAAACAATGGAAACCACTACAGTATTTAAGAGTATTAGTATCCAGACATTCTCAAATCATTTCCACCCTATTTTAAAAGGTGCCCATATTACAAGGAGAGTTACTTGTAAATACAAAATTTTAGCAAATCAGCATTTTGAAATAATCTAAGCTATAGTATTCTTAAACTGCAACAACAAAAACCATAAAATTCAAAATGATTATTGGGATTGCTAAAAAGAGGGTAAAAAACGCAAGAAAGAGAGAGGCGGGGTCAGGGGGTGGTGGCAAGGTACCTACGTAAACATTAATCCTTTCAGTAAGGAAATTCTCAACAACTGAGAATATATAGTATTAATTAAGGTGATAAATACATACATTTTAGATTATAATTTATTTTCAACAGAGGAATATATATACACACATACACATAACACATGTATATATATAAACAAATTACTACCTAAACTTCTAAGTTTTAATATCTCATAAAGGTATGAAGTATATTTATGAACTAAACTTTAATATGAAGATGAGTCTCACCATGGTCTAAAGTCAATAGCTTATTTTTGAATTGACAAGTTTCTACCTTTTATAATAGCTTAACAAATATGACCCTAATTATTGTTGCTAAAATCCAGTCTTAACATACAACCTTAGTACAGGTCTATGATGTGGAAACAAAAAGAAAGAAAAAGAGTTTTACTTTTAAGTTTCCATGTTTTTTTCCCAAAGAAATGGTACTTAGAACATGGATTCTGTACCTTGTAGATACTGTATCATTCTTTCCATTTGAATAGACTAGTATTATTGCTTTTACTGAAGAGTCAGAATCATCCTGGGTTACATATGAGATTCTGTAAATTTATTCATTTTTATATCACACTAACTGGTGAAGATTGAGCCCAGAATGAAGAGAGAGGATATAACTCAGAGCTCACAAATTCCACCAAGCTTCCAATTAGTATAAATAATCCTAGACGGCTCTTGGGGAATAAATATTTGTGGATTCCATGAACATTTTCAGAGCTCCAAAAATACTTTCTTTCCCCTCTAACCAGGACACACACTGTGAACAGAGAACAAAGTCTGTCTGGCACTGAGTAATGATTCAAGTAAAATAAAATAATTAGCTCTAACACCAGAAACCACATGGCCAACACCATCATGAAAACCAACCCCCTTTTTCATGCCTAACTTCATATCAAAGATTAGCATCTTTGCACTTCTTTAACAGCATTCTAGATTACAGGAAACACAGCTTCTACCAGCCAGGAATCACAGTACCTTTCTATAACCGACCCTTACTGGCATTAGCAAATCAGGTTAGAAAATGGAAACTTAGGATCTCATACGTAACAAAGCAGATGAATGTATAAATTCGGTAAAAAGGACATGTCATACTAGAATAAAGCATAGAATTAGAAGAAAGTTGTTAGAAAGTTGAGAGAGAATACCTTCATTTACTAAGAAACAGGTATGTAAAGCAGGAGTGGAAGCAGGGTCAGAGCCAGACTGATCAGCCTCAGACCGAGCGGAAACGACAGGTGCAGCCACTTGCAGAGGAAAACAGAAGAAATAAAGAGGAGAGAATTGAGATACAGCAGTTTCTGGAAAAAAGCTCAGTATTAGTGAAGAATGAAAAACAAAGTGGGCAAAATATAATAAATGTGGAACTGAAAAATGATGTTTTAATCAGAAAGGTTTGATTATTAAGGGTCATGGCAGTAAAATGATATATTTTATTGAATAGCAATCACAATATAATTCAAACCAAAAGCTATTTATAGTTGAATGTTGTGTCACCTAATAATAAAAAACAGTTCTAAAATAACTAAGGCTACAGTGAGAAAATGACAGACATATTAAGAATCGTCAAAAATGTAATTCAATTTTTAAAATGTATCACATAATGAAAAGTTTATTTTGGTCTACAGATTGTCAATTATATTTTTTCTAATAATTTATTTTCTAAAGCTATGTCTAAACTATTTTTTAATCTCTCAAACCAACACTCAATGAGATCATTTCAATTTTCTACACTCAATTTATAAAAACTCAATTTAAATGATACTAACTTGTAAACTATAGCAACTTTAAGTTAAATATGCTTAACTCTTCAGAGTTTAAAAAATAGGATATGAATGCTTTTTATTCTAAAATGTTATAATCTTTATAGAATAGATGAAACAACCCCTACCCACCCCTAAAAAGTTACGTTACCAGGAAAAGGTTCAGCTTAAATTATCACATGAAAAGCAAAAGGACCGTATGGCACACACATTCTACAACTGGAGGTCAATGTTAAGATTTAGAGGTCACCATTTGACACTTCCTTCCTATGGAGAAATTACCATATGTCATGCACAAGCATCTTCAAATTAATCCCTCTCCTTTCTTCTGTCATTGAGCAGCAATAGGTTTGGGCTCCTGAACAGATTAAACATTGTCTGCTGAATGATATGTTTGCTTTTCATGCAGTGAAGTTCTTTTGTAACTACAGGACAGCTGCATGAAAACAACTTTTCATAATTTCCACACGAATGCATCATCATGTCAGTCAGGCACGTGTGAGGTAAACAGGAGAGTCAAAGAAGTGTGCGAGCAGAAATAAAAACAGGAACCCGACTCCGTAAGCCCCGGGAGTCCCTGTTGCATACATGGAAGTTTTACCTGGGAAATTATTATTTTTTATTATAATAGATCTGTTTTCTGTTCCTTATGAAATTCTAGATATCTTATCATTTATGCTTATGAAAGGATTAAAATGACTCTCAATTGTGTATTTCATAGGGCTTCCCTGTGGCTCAGCTGGTCAAGAATCCACCTGCAATAAAATCTAAGAATTCCATTTTAAGCTTGGAAGGAAATCCCCAATATTTCTATATATTCTATTGGATAGTTTTTCATTTTTAAAAGCAATTACAAATTCAGTAATTATGGACTACAAATTATTCACTTCCCCATGCAAAAAGCTGGTAAGTCTTTGGCGGCAAGGAGTAATTTATAGGTGTTAGCTTTCATGCCACCAAAATTGTTGAGCAAGTTCCTCTGGTGGTTTCCAATAGGTGAGGCTTTTTAATAATTTCACTTTAAATATAGGAGAAATAAGTGTTATCCCTGAAAAAGCTGTATTAACTTCATCTGACTTTATCATTAATTCTCAAAGGACACTGGAATGGGAAGGTGAGAAAATTCAATACAAAGAAACCAAAGTTGAGGACTGAGTGATCATTCCCCTAGCTAGGTCAAATAAGAAGTGGGATCAAACTACAACGTTTTCCCTAAATCACAAGTCTAAAGGAAACTATAAATGCTACTGGCAAAACTGCTAGAATATGTCTTAACAGAATAATGTTCAATGTATATAACTTTACTTTTAATGAGAGAAATAAACAAGTGCTCAGAGTATAATAATTTTGGAGTCCTGTTTAAATGATTCTGCATATAGAGAAAGCCATTTACATTTTCCTTTAATAAATTCTGTGGACACTGAAAATTAAAAAAAAAAAACTGTAATAGAAATCAACAAATCAGATTTACTATGCTTTAAAAATCTCTGAATCACCATCAAAAAATACTCTATTCAGACTACCTCATAACTGAAACTACAGAATCTAGAAATGTTTTCATAATTTATTGAGAATATTGAAATTAAACTCTATTAGGGCTTTTAAAACTGTCCACATATAGAAAAACCAGCAACAGAAATTAGAAGAAATAAATACCACTACCACAATAAAAGGCTCAAGACTTTATGACATATAATAAACCTGAATAAGTTATGTACAACACTGAATATCAAAAATCTGCACCATAAAACGTAAGCAAGCAATTAATTTCCTGGAAAAGCTGCCATGTCAATCTGCTTCTCTTGTTAAGGATCAGTAAAATACAAGGAAAAAAAATCACAGCACAGCCTCAAAATGGTGACAGAACTGACACAAGTTCTCTTTTTTTACCTGGGAAAGTTAAGTCATGTTGCAGCTAAGAGCCTCTTCACAAACGCTTACTCTCACATGAAAAGACAGATGAAGATAAACGTGTGACAACATGGACGTGCACACATTCAGGGGGCTTGCCCTTTAAATGGCGTGTACAGAAGTACTCACCATGACAACAGCCACGGTTTCTGTTTCTGAACAGGTCCACTTTAGTCTTTGTTTGAAATCTAAATCTAAGCTCCATTTTTCCCAACTGCCATTGTGATATTAAAAATCTAAACAGGAAAGAAACGGAACCTACTTTTGGTAGCCAGTGCTCTCTACATATTACTCTAAACCTCATTATCCCCCCAGCTGCTGCTGCTAAGTCGCTTCAGTCGTGTCCGACTCTGTGCGACCCCACAGACGGCAGCCCACCAGGCTCCTCCGTCCCTGGGATTTTCCAGGCAAGAGTACTGGAGTGGGTTGCCACTGCCTTCTCCGATCCTCCCAGCAGATGAACATAAATAGCCCTCTCAATACACGTTTCAGAAGGGAAAATGAAAACCTAGAAGGTGCAGAAACCCAAATGCAATGCTAAAAAAGAAAGTTTTCAAAGCTACACACTAAAAATACAAATAACATTATTTAACAGTAAGTCACTTTATCTAAAGTAGTGCTGCCTGAGAATCATGAAGCTTTGAGAGGGAGCGAAGAAAACACTCTGCTGTTGGTGCTTAGTCACTACATCATGTCCAGATCTTTCGCGACCCCATGGACTGTAGTCCACCAGTTTCCTCTGTCCATGGGATTTCCCAGGCAAGAATACTGGAGTGGGTTGCCATTTCCTCCTCCAGGGGATCTTCCCAACCAAGGGACTGAACCCACATTTTACCACTGAGCCACCTGGGAAGCCAGAAGAAAACATGAAAAAATTAGAAATGAGGAAACAGAGTCAATTACCATGTACTTAATACAAAGGCCTTCCACACTGGGTATGCTGTCTAATATAGAGATCTTAGAGCAACATCTGCCTTCTTACAAACTTCTTTTATGTCTACACTTTTATCTTCGGTAGACAGGAGTTCTCATCATCTTTTAAATCAACGTGAAGCATTCGGATAAATCATTAATCAAACATCATAAGGAAAAAAAAGGATACCCTTAAAACACTGTACTAGAGCACAAATAGCTGAAGGCTCCAAGGGAACACAAAGCTCCAGGCAGCAGAAAGGAGAAGGACCCAACCAACAGGGAATGAGTAACCAACCCAAGACGGTACTCAGACAGACACGCGTCAAGGAGAAACACAAAAGTGCTGGTAATGTTTGAAACATACAGCGACACTGCTTAGCCTCTAGATCACCACTGGATTACATCAGAATGGGAGTAAGTTCAGGTGCAGGGGTACTTTTACATTGGCCGACAACTTCAACCAGAATCAAAAACGAAACAAAACAACCTTCTGTAAAAGGTCTCCTTCATTACTAACATCCAAAATAAATAAATCAGCAAGACAGAAACCAAGCAGAGAGCGTTCATTATAGTGAAAGACAAAATTATAACATAAACACTAACTTGCACTAGACATATGAAGGCTATTAAAATTTTCTTTCATTTGGTTAACATAATCAGTGCCTACCCCATGCCAGGTACTGGGCTAAGCTTATAAAAACTTATAAAGATTAGGGCAAGATGTTGCTCTCAGAGAAGATAGAGTCTGGAGGAAAAGCAAATAAGCAGCCAACTAAAACCATGAACTGCACTCCTCTGGATCTCTTGTGTCAGCCCGTATAGCCTCAGGGCCCAGTGATTGACACACTGACTCTAGAAGCTTAAGGAGTAGGTATCTACAGATTCATTCATTCAACAAATATTCACCAAACTCTTTCTATGTACCAGCCACTGTGTGAAACACTTGTGATAGATAAATCCGTCAACAAAAAAGAAAGAAATGTCACTGAACTCTGAGCTTCCAAAGCAGACCCAAGTTACGAGCTTCTGCAATCACACTGTAGCTGTAACATTTTTTTTTAAAGGTACATACGTTTAAGCACCAAGTTTTAAGGGTTTCACAGGTCAGTTCGTTAGCCTAGTACGTAATATTTACTCCAAGGTTTTTGCTGTAGATCCTGAAAAAGGATGGTGAGTAACTATTGCTTATAACTAAACAACAACTATCTGTTCTAAGTTTAGAAAACCTAAATTGAATACACTTCTGAAAAATAAAATTGCAAACAATGTACCATAACTTTAAATCTTTTTTTTTTAATTTTTAAATTTATTTGGCTGCATCAGGTCTTATTTGCAGCATGCGAGCTTATCTGGAATCTTCCTGGACCAGGGATCAATCCCACCTCGGGATCAACCCCACCAGAGATTAACCCCAGGTGGATCCCTGAATTGCAAGTTAGATTCTTTTACCACTGAGCAACCAGGGAAGTCTGAGCGTAACTTTAAATCTTTAAACTGCCTAGACTTCCCTCTACACCTACCCCTGAGTAGAGATATAATTACTAACATAAAGAAAGGGTCACAATCAAGATAAGCACTAGAGACACAGACCAGAGACTTTTGCCATGAGATTACTGAGCTGATAAAGAGAAGTACAATGTGTCGGAACACAGAAAAGCCTAAAGCCATGGGCAGATTCAGGAAGGTGAACAAAAGTTTAGTTGTTTGACATCTTTGATCCCTTTCTCAAGTGAGATGTTTTATAAACCGCAAAATCAAGTATCTAATAAATACTAAATCAAAAAGTACATGACTGTCAGTAAATGTTAATTATTGGAAAACACTGAATTAACAAGCAAACTGCTAGACAAAATAAACTTTTGGGGAAGAAATTATTTGCCTATGATATACCCTGATAATGTTTAAGAGAATTTAGGTTAGCAAAACTCGACATCATCTTTATTCTCAGACCCAAATTCCCAGCTGAAGTCTTTATTCCATATGGATTATTTTGGAGCTGAACAAGTATTAAGCAACATAAAGTAACAGTTTATCAAAAAGAAGCATATTCCTGTTTGCAATCCAACTTGAAAATAGAGTGTGACTCAGTGTGGCTACAGGAGGAGTCAGGGGAAAAAAAAATAAGGAAAGAGGAAAAATGTTTAAAGGGAAGCCAAAGTAAAAGGAGTCAGAGTAGAATGATGAGACTATATAAAACTCTGAAGAGCAGTCAAAGAATCAAAGCCCTTTATCTCTACCACCACTTTGTAATCTATATTGATTATTTATGTTTGTGGGTTATCTTCCAGAGGGACATAAACTATTCAAGACAATATACATCAGACTAATCTCTCTATACACCAAATAAGAGCTGTTTGGGGGGAAAAAGTGCCTAACAAATATATACTAAAAAAATATTACATTTCAATATTCAAATAGAAAGTGAGTTTTATAATGCCATCCTAAAGTATTTTGCGATATAACTCTCGGTACAGATTGTTAACCTCCGTTTACCTTATTAGACAACCATCTGTGCTATTCCAAATGGAAATTTCTAAATCACTCATCTTAAGTAAATGCTGTAAACAAGACAATTTTTAGTATCTTCTTCACAAAACTTTAGTTCTTCTCTCAAAACTCAAGACTTTTCTTAGAGGAGCAAAATGAAAGCATTCCAACTTTAAAACCCTCAGACTATCCAGGTGGGTAAATTCAATACCACAATGTGGAGAAGTACTAAAATGCATCATTAATCAAAGGAATTAACAATTCACAAGGTTTATGCACCTGATAAAGAGAGCTTCAAAATATATCAAGCAAAACCTGATAGAAATGCAAGGAGGAATAAACAAATCCACAACTGCCACAGACTTCAATACCTTACCTGAAGAACAGTCAAGTAGACAGAAAAATCAGCTAATGTATGCTCAACTTGAACACTCTCAAACAACATGAAGTGACATTTTTATGAAACACTCCCCCCAGCAGAGCAGAACACACAGTATTCTGAAGTGCATGCAACACACTGACCAAGAAAGACCACAATTAGGGCCATAAAACAAGCCTTAATAGTCAAAGAATTCAAACCATACAAAGTAAGTTATCTGACCATTAATTAGAAATCAAGAGCAGGAAGATCTTTGGAAAGTTCCCAAATGCTCATAAATTTAACAATAAATTACCCACGGATAAAAGTAAAAAAAAAAAAAAAAAAAGAAAAGTTAAAAGGAAAACATACCAAAATGTGTGTGACACATCTAAAGTTGTACTTAGGGGTAAATTAGTAGAGCTGACTGCCTATATTAGAAAAGAAGAAAAGTTTTGTATCAATAACTTCAGGCTGTACCTAAACTAAAAATTACAAGCAAATTTAAAGCAAAAGAAATGAAATAATAATAGCAAGCAAAGCAAAAACAAATGAAATAAAAAACAGAAAAACAATAAAAACTGAAAAACCAAAAGCTGATTAAGAATTATAAAACTGCTAAGTTACTAGACAGACTAATCAGGGAGAAAAAGAGAAAAAACACAAATTATGAATAATAGAGAATGCCATTTCAAATCCTACAGATATGACATTGAAAGGAAAATAAGAGAATGTTAAATAACTTTTGGCCAATAAATTTGACACAAACTTCCTACAGTTAGAACCGGACAAAGAACAACGGATGGTTCAAAACTAGGAAAGGAGTATGTCAATGCTGTATATTGTCACCCTGCTTATTTAACTTATATGCAGAGTACATCATGCAAGACGCCAGGCTGGATGACTCATAAGCTGGAATCAAGATTGACAGGAAAAATATCAACAATCTCAGATATGCAGATGATACCACTCTAATGGCAGAAAGTAAAGAGGAACTAGAGCCTCTTGATGAAAGTTGAAAGAGGAGGGTGAAAAAGCTGACTTAAAACTCAACATTCAAAAAACTAAGATCATGGCATCTGGTCCCATCACTTGATGACAAATAGATGAGGAAAAGTGGAAATGGTGGCAGACTATTGTCTGGGCTCCAAAATCACCGTGGACAGTGACTGCAGCCATGAAATTAAAAGACAATTACTCCTTGGAAGAAAAGCTTTGACAAACCTAGAAGGCTACTAAGAAGTAGAGACATCACTTTGCTGCCAAGTCCACATAGTCAAAGCTATCGTTTTTCCAGTAGGCATGTACGGATGTGAGAGCTGTACCATAAAGAAGGCTGAGTGCTGAAGAACTGATGCTTTCAAATTGTGGTACTGGAGAAGACTCTTGAGACAGCAAGGAGATGAAACCAGTCAATCCTAAAGCAAATCAACCTGAATATTCATTGGAAGGAGTGCTGCTGAAACTGAAGCTCCAATACTTTGACCACCTGATATGAAGAGCCAACTCACTGGAAAAACCCTGATGCTGGGAAAGATTGAGGGCAGGAGGAGAAGAAGGTGACAGAGGAAGAGATGGTTGGATGGCATCACCAACTCAATGGACATGAATCTGAGTAAACTCCAGGAGATGATGAAGGACAAGGAAGCCTGGCGTGCTCTAGTTCATGGGGTAGCAAAGAGTCAGACACGACTTAGTGATTGAACAACAACAACAATGATCAAAGTTCACCCAAGATGAATTTTAAAAAAAATCCTAAATAACTCTAAGCATTTAAATTTGTAGTTAAGAATCTTTCCATAAAGAAAAGTCCCTGCCTACATAGTTTCACTGGTAAAATAAATCAAAGAAGTTAAAAAAAAAATCAATTTTACACATGCCCATCCCCCACTAAACAAAAGTATCAAAGCAAAGAGGGTAGTATCCTATGTCATTCTGTGAGATCAGCATTATCCTGTTACCAAAACTGAAGAAATAATTATTGAAATGAAAACTCTAGACCCTAAATCCCTAGTGACCATTAACACAAAAACTCTTAATAAAATTTTAGCAAATTATATCTGATAATCTATAAAAAGCATAAATCATCACGACCAAGTGTGACCTTCCCCAGGATTGCAAGATTTTTTAAAATCTCAGAAGTCAATGTTCTTGTGCTTATTAAGAAAACAGAAGAGAAAACTCATTTGATAATTTCAACAAATGCAGAAAAGTCATGTGACAAAATCTAACATTCATTCATAATTTTAAAGTCTCTGCAAACTAGGAATGGGAGGGAACTATTCATCTCAACTAAGAAAAACTTACAGCTAACATCATACCTAATAGTAAAAGACTGAATGTTTTATCCCTAAGATTGGGAATAAAGCCAGGATGTCAGTTCTACTTCAACATCTTTATGCTAGCCCATGCAATAAAGTAAGAAAAATACAATGCAAACCAATTAAAAACAAATAAAATTGTCTTTATTACAGATGACATGATTTTTGGCATGTATTCTAAAGAAATAAGGGCTGAAAAATCAGGAAATAATCATCAATTTTTAAAAAGTTTTTACAGTTAATAATAACCAGGGCATCCCTGGTGACTCAGTGGTGAAGAATCTGCCTGCGATGCAATGGACTCTGGTTCAATCCCTGGTCCAGGAGGATCCCACATACCATGGAGCAACTAAGCCTGCACACCACAACTACCGAGCCTGTGCTCTAGAGCCTGGGAGCCGAAACCACTCAGCCCACATTCCACAACTGCTGACGCCCGCACGCCCACAGCTTACGCTCTGCAACAAGAGAAGCCACTGCAATGAGAAGCTCATGGACCACAACTACAGGGCAGCCCTCTCATCACGCCACAAGCAGAGAAACGTCTTCATGCTGCAATGAAGACTCAGCACATCCAAAAATAAGTAAATTAATAATAATAATAATAATAATAAAGAACCCAACATACACTGATGATAAATACTTAGCAAAGGAATAGCAGAGCTAATTTCTTAAGCTGTCTATAAAAGCATATAGGAAGTATCATAATTATGAAAGCTTAAAAGTTCTCCCTTTGATACTGGGAATAAAGAAGTCATTCCACATGATTTTCCATGTGATCCAAAAGAACCTACAGAAATGTACTACCTTAATAGGTTGAATTTTGCAAGATGCTTTGATACATGGTCAATATACAAAAATAAACTGCATTTCTATATCAACAGGACAGAAAATGAAGAAATTTATTATCAGTTATAAGAATATTTTTAAAATCTAATACCTAGGGATAAATCTAACAAAAGAAATATAAGACCTCTATATCAAAAACTATATACAAGAGTTATGATAGCTAAATAAAACCTAAATAAATGTAGAGATGTATCGAGTTGATGGATTAAAGGAATGAATCCCATTAAGATAAGAATTCTCCTATAAAGTGATCTAGAAATTCAATAAAACTGAAGTTAAAATAGGTCTTTGTGACAACAATAAAAAGGTCCTAATGTTTATACTGACATTCAAAGGGACAAGAACATCCAAGATATTCTTTAAGAACAGGAAGGAAGACAATCTATTAAATATCACCTCACTACAGAGCCACTGTAATTAAGGCACAAAGATACACAAACATATCAATGTGCTCAAACAGCTCAGAAACAAACCACATATATAAGCACACTTTATTTATGACAAAGATGGCGCTACAAAGCAGTGGGGAAAGAATCATCTCTAATAAATCATGCTGTACAAGTTTGGATCATAATGGAAGTAAAATCAAAATAGGACCCCTTGCTTCATATAATACACAAAATTAAAGTCTAGGCAGATTGTAGATCTAAATGAGAATGGTAAAGTAAGAAAGTTTCTAAAAGAAAACAGAGAAGAATATCCTCATATGAGAGTAGGAATATCAGGGCAATTTCTTAAAATACACAAAAACAGTAACCAGGAATGAAAAATGGTGATATATTAGATATACTAGCCATACCAAAATGGCTAAGTGAAAAACCTGGAATATATTAAGCACTGGCTAGGATATCTCACCAACCATGTATGAGGGGTCTCATTTAATTGATCAATACCCGACCTAACACAATATTTTCCATCTTTTCCCCCTTAGCTAGTTTGATGGATATATATTTGTCTTTCATAGGAAAAGATGTTAGCGTTATCTACAATTAAAGCTGAAGATAAATATATGCAGAAATTCCACTTCTAGTTACATATGCAACAGAAAAACTTACTAAGGTTCAAATACAGGAATGTTCATAGCAGAATTATTTATCAAAACCAAACACTGGATATGATCCAAATGTCTACTGACCAAAAAAATGGATCAGAGTTGTGTTCTATTCATTCATCAGTATACTATCCCTCAATAAAGCAATGAAAGTAAACAAAATATAGTCACATGCAACAACACTGATAAATCTCACAAAAGTAGCCAAAGACGAAAGAATACATACTCCATGATGACTGAATTCATATAAAATTCAAAACACAGGCAAAACTAAACCTGGTGTTTAGGGATTTGAACTTAGGTTGTATAACCATAATGGAATGCAAGTAAGTAATTCTGTTGCAAATCAAGACAGTAGTTACCACTGGAAGAGGAAGATATACTGACTGGGAGGAGCATGGCGGTGGCCTCTGGAGTGCTGGCAATGTTGCTTCTTGTCCAAGGATGTCCTTACAAGGGTGTCTGGTTTGTAAAACTCACTGAGCTGCATATTTACGTCTTGGGCACTTTTCTGTGTGCATTTTGCCCACACACAAGTATAAAAAGTTGCCTAATTAAAACTCATATGTAACAATATAAACTATCATAAAATGATTACAAAGGTTTGATGAGAGGAAAGCGAAATAAGAGGGCTGGAAATACCCAGTTGCAGTAGCAAAGAGAGTTGAGAGTTGAGGGAGTTCCAAGATGAGAAGCCAACATGTGGTGCCCAAAACTAAAACCCAAACACACCATTTAAGGGTATTAAAGCAAGTGCAAACAATCGGCTAAGAGGTAAGAGGCCTTTTTCAAGGAAACAGGAAAATTGCAGATGTGAAGTTGGAGGCCTGTTCATCTAAATTTCAGAACCATCACTGATTCTCTAAAACCTTAAAAAAAAAAAAAAAATCCTACAAAGTCACCATTACAAGCAAAAACTTCCCGGTCCCGTCTCTTGCTCACTTCTTCACTTCTACTACATTCTATGAGAGAAGGCATTAACCGTTAACCTAAAGGAAATTTCTCTAAGCAGAACTGATTTCTTCCTTCCACCCACCAACTTTGGTTAGCTCACTTGTGAGTCTTAAAATGAATTTAAAAGAAAATAAAGAAAAACTCAATCTTTCTTCTAACCCATAATGAAAAATAAAGCTACAGACAAAAGTTAAAGTATATAATGATTAAGTAAAAAAAAAAAGGAAGAATTTCCACTGTGCATTATAATGCATGAACTACCAGCAAATGGCAGGAGAAGAGCAATAGTAGGGAAATATGAACATAAACATTTCTAAATCTAGTTAAAAAATAGGTGTATAACTTCCAGACTCAAGATACATACAATTAAGGCACGAGCGTTGTCGAGTTAAGGTGGCCCTAATGCATAAAAATTAGGCCAAAGACAGTACAATAAAATCATGTGAAACATGCTCATTCATCAGTTTCTAAATAAATCTGATTTATTCTTAACTGACATCTTAATTATCCATATTTACATCTGGAATATAACAACTTTTCTTTCTTTAACAATCTGAGACAAACAAAATGTTATGATTATACATTAGCTAAGCCTCTTCAGTTTCTAGAGCTGAAATGTCATGTCAATTACTTATATTAGATTTAATTTTACCTTGTTTAATCTGTCCTTGCACAATATGACTGGTAGTTGGAGGGGAACCCCTTGCCTTGGAAAGGTCTGGGGTGCTTGGTCTAGGTGGCCTTTAAAAAGAAGAAGAAAATACATGTATATATAAAAATTCATAGTTTCATAATTCCAGAGCCATTTAAAATATTAAGCTTCCTAGTTCCAAATGAATTGCAACAGAAACACATACAGAACCTTTTCAATTTGCTGTACCAAAAAGAGAGGTTTTTTGTGGGGTTTTTTTGCTTTGTACCTATTATCATTTTCTATTTCAGATTTTAATACAGAAATTGAATGATTAGCAAATAGCAAGTAAAACTTTTACATCTACAGTTTATGCTTTAAACTAGTTTAAGAAATATTTAATCCACTACCACTGACAGATAAATATGATAATTAGCCCTTCATTTTTCAATATTATTATGCTCATATTCCAGCCCACTCTGTGTCATTGGTCCAAATGAATTTATGGAACAATATATTGAGTTCCATAATTACCATATGTAAAACAGTCGGCCAACGGGAATTTGCCGTATGACTCGGGAAACTCAAACCAGGGCTCTGTAACAACCTAGAGGGGTGGGGGGGCGAGGGAGGAGGGAGGAAGGCTCAGAGGGAGGGACACAGGTTCACCCGGGGCTGATTCATGCTGATGCTTGGCAGAAACCAACACAATTCTGTAAAGCAATTATCCTTCAATTTAAAATAACTAAATTAAAATATATACAAAAAAGTATACAAAATAAACAAATTAAAATATATACAAACTTCAAATGATTCAGCCCTAAAGCCTGGAAAAGACAAGAAGGCGTTAAGGAATCGTGACCCCCACGGCTGCCTGCTCCCTTCTGGATTCTGCTTCTACCACTTACTACCTGTGTGACCCTGGACGAGTTACTTCTCCATGTCTCTGCTCTATCATCTGTAACAAAAGGATGATAAAAGTACCCACCTTACAGGGCTAAGAGCATTAAGGAAATAATGTTTGTAAAGTGCTTACAACAGAGCCAGACACTAGGGAAGTGCCACTTTAGTAGTTGTTAAATTTAAAAAAAAAAATTCTAAATGTGGTCAACTCTCAATAGAGTATAATAAAACCAGAGTTTAAAAAGTTGTCTTTGTGACTTCTGGAAAATGAGAAATACTAACTCAGGCTAAGTATTCTAGAAACATTAAAAGAATACTCTTCTGCATTTACAAAGTTGTTTTCTCTTTTCCCATTGAGAAATTCTGACTACCTCTCATAAAATTTCTGAAGCCAATCACTGAACACTTACCATTCATTACACATGGGTCACAATAAAGAGATGCATTCTAACCAAATATACATCTTGAATTAAATGTCAGTGCCAACTACAGGTAGATATAATCCAAGATTATATTTACTGAAGAGCTGGTCTGTAAGTTATTTGTTAAAGCTAAAATCTGACCTACTCTTCCATTCCAATATTTTTTTAAGATAGCTACTAAGTATCTCTGAGTACAGATAAAACTGTACAATCTGATTATATTTTAAGCCATGCATGTTGTAGTTAAAATTTAAAGGGGAAACACTGAGATGACACAAAAATGCCAAGGCGTGTAGAGTGCCCCCTCACGGCGAAAAAAGGTAATAAGACGTGACAAAAAGAAAACAGGTTTCTTTTTTTTCTGCATCATAAGGATAAAAATCAAGCTAACAAGGTCACACCTGGTAGGGCCCTTCTTCATGTGATCACCAATAAAAGTTGCATTGGTCATACTCATCAAGGTGTTTGCCAAAGATATGACAGACAGGAGATGCTGCGTGGTGACGGCCCGGGACAAGCCGTAGGTCCCCTTCCCAACGCCCTCGGTGGCCGCCAGCTTCCTTCCCACTTGGGCTTTCCCGCGGGACAGTTTACCGGATGCCTGGTTATAACCGGGAAGCATCAGGGACATGTGGCCTCCTCGCGACAACAGGCCAAAGGACACCGTGCAGTGGGGTTTCAGCATCCCCAGGCGGTCGAGACACACTTCGTCCAGGACCTCATTCAAACCCCAGGCGTGGAGGCAGGACATGAACAGCTTCGCGGTGTCCATCGTCAGGTTATACTCCAACAGGGTCAGCGGCTTGGACTTGCTGGCCCGATACTCAGGGTCACTGTCCTCCCGCCTCTGCCGCACCGCGTCTTCATCCTCGTCTTCGTCATCCAGGAGGTGCTCCTTTATGTTCTCTTTGATGGTTTCCTTCACTTGTTGGAAGAGGACTGCTGCTCGTTTTCCGGTTAGAAAAGAGCCCCCTTTGTCTGAGCCGCCAGATGCTTTCTGCAGATTCTCTGGGGAAATAAGCGTCGTATTCGGCCTAGAGGCTTCTTCAGTCAAGAGTTGAATAATCAGCGCTTCCACATCAAAGAAGAGAACGTGTATGTCCGGGTCTGTTAGGTTTGTCTTTATTGCTTGAACCATCAGGGAGTTATGAGAATATTTAGGTAAATTTCCCTGCAACAGATATTTTGAAAAGATGGTTATAATTCAAAGCATTTCATGTCATGCCTTCATTAATGAACAATACATAGTTGAAGGAATTTAGATGCTTATTAAGCTGCCTTTTTAGGTACCTGTATCATTAAAAGGAACAAGGCAGCTTTGTCAATCAGCAGCACATAAAAGATATGAATTTAAAACCAGAAGAACGCCATGCTGAAATAATTATAAAATTGTCAGTTTTTTGAAAAAGAAATGAAATACTATTATTAAAGCAGGGAGTCTTTCTACTCATAGAGCAGGTTAAAAATTGTTTCGATAACTTTAATGCAAATTCTACATCTGAGAATAAGCTACTACTGTTTCACCTGAAAGAATAATCCATTTATCACAACTATTCATCCTTTTAGTTGCTGCACCATATTCCTTTTTTACTTTACCTTCAATCTCTCCCTGTTTGCAGATTCTTTTCCCTCAACAGAGAACATGTTCGAACCTACTTAAGATTCTTCAAAAGTGCTTTTGTTTGACCATGTTCCTTCTTCTATTCCTTTCCCAGTCTACTGCCCCTTTTAGCCAAATGTAAGGAAAGTAGTAGATTAATCCAATGGAAACTCTTTGGCCCCTCTCCTCATTAATATCTTTGCATATCTCTGACCATATTCATTATTTCTGACATTGTTGATTTTGCTAAATGAGAGAGAGTATCAAAAGAGCTTCCCAGAGAATACCTTCTTGCTGAACCTTCTAATTCTGACCACTGAGTTAGATGCCCTGAACACTCATTCTTTCTCCCACAGTAGAACCATCACCTATTTGTAATGGCCCCCTAATGTCCATCACCAGCCAGACAAGCTCTTGAAGGAGTTTCAATCCTGTATTTCCCACTGCTTTTACCTGGATGTCCCACAAAACCTTGTATTTAATATGTTCTAACCTCCACCCTCCCACTAAACCTGTTGCACCTCCCGAGTCACGGGTTGAAAATTGCTCTCCTCAGTCACCACCATCACCACCACCATGTCCAGACCTTTCTTTTCTCTCTTCCAAAACGGATTCACCGCCCTTTGTCTCTCCTTACTCCCATCCAACTTCTGCCGAGCCACAAGACTCCTGAAAAGCCAATCTAATCATGTCAGTCTTCTGTCAAAAAACTGCCCCATTATCATGGGTTATTAAGAGAAATGAAAAATACAAAACTGAAGAACTAAATCAAAATACAGGTGACTATATCTGACCTCAAGAGGAGAAAGAACTTGCCACACAGACCTAAATTTCAAATTCACTACTAGAAAAATTGAAGGCAAGTAAGAAATAGGAATAAAAATGTGCCACAAGTAAGACTGATAAAGTAAAAACCTATATTTAAAAATGAGTGCCAAAATAAAAAGGAAAAATATCATAAAGGTCAAGGACAATTCACAATAAAAGAGACAAATAATCAAGGAATATAAGGGAAAAACTGACTCAAGCTAGCTGTCGAGATACCATTTATAAAATTAACAAACAGTAAACACAAAAAAATTACTTAGCCAGGAGTACAATGAAAGTCAAGCCCACACACTGCAGGCAGGACTTTCAACAGCAGCCCTTTCAGAAGAGTAGGGGCATATGAGCCCTTAAGACTATTTGATCAGTACGTTTATTTCTAGAACCCTATCCTAAATAGTCAGAAATACAAAGATTTATGTGCAAAGATGTTTGATGAAATAGTACCCACTATTTTAGATTGAAAACCACCTAAATAATCTAACAATAAGGAAATAAACAGTTTAAGTATAATCATATAATAAATATTGTAATCACTACAAATCATGCTTCCTTGGCACATTTAATCACATGGCAAAATGCCCGTATTCCAATTTTAAGTGAGATAAGATTACACATGAGCACACACGTACACACACACACACACACACACACACACACACACTGTACAACAGATTTAAAATTCTGATCTCATTTATTTAACGCCCAAGTATGTATCTGAGCATGGTGAGAAACACTGGAAAGAAATACATGAAAATGTTCCTATTACTTTTGGTGATGCAATCATATCAGATCTACATTTTCTTATTTCTATATATTTCTTACATTGTCTATAATCAATATGTATTTTCATAATTAGAAAATACAGTTCTTGGATAAAATGCTAAATCCCTCGGCACAACATTCAAGACCCATCACAGCTTGATGCCAAGTACTTTCCTGCTTTAACAGACAGGCCCCCGCGCCATCAGCACACTCCCTCACCCACTGATCCCCTTCTCTCTTTACCCGAAATACTCTTCTTCACTCCACTCCAGCCCCTTTTCTTCCATCAAGATCCTAATTCTCCCAGAGAAAGTTAATCCACAGCGAACCCAGTTCCCATAGGATTTTTTATACACATCACAAACCTGTACGCCTTGGCTGTATTTATATAATTAGCTATTTTATGTATTTACATGTTCCTGTTCTCTATAGGAACTATGTCTTACTCATCATGTGCAATCCCATGCCTATCTGAGTGCCAGGCAAAATAAACAAAGGACATTATAAAAATCCTTGTAAAACTATTTTAAGTTGCTAATCAACTCTTCATCATAACATCACACTGAATCCCTTACATGGTCTCTCTTCTATCTCAGTCCTCCTCCCACCTGACTATGTTCCTTTCCTGCTTAAGAGGCTTCAGCAGCACTTTATAACCCAGGGATAAAATCTTTGCAAAGCAAAGACTTCTTTGCAAAGCACAAAACAGCCTCTAAAATAGACGGCTGCCTATTCCTCCAATTTCATCTCTAACTACAACCCTACATCTTCCACTGAAACCAAATTAAGCCACCTGTGGGCAAGAGCATCTGTGCCTCTGCACGCCTCGCGCCAGGATGGGACCCCTTTCTCATCCTCACTGCTGCCACTCGGTCATACGCCTACTCACCCTTCAAGAAGCAGCTCAAGGGGCTGCTCTTTCAAAACTTATTCCCAGAATTATCTCTAATTCTGCTCACTTTGTATAAACCTCTGCTCTGAACTACCACATGGTGTTTAAAGGAAGGTAGAAAATAAATATCATTTCCATACTATAGCTTAAGAACCTAAGGTGCATAAGTAGTATGATAAATTTCCACTACACAAAATATGAAGTAAAAAAAAAAAAGCAAGACTTTCTGAATTCCACCCTGGTATTTCATGCATTTGTGCCGCATTCATCTATGTTCGTGCAAGGCACTAAGGATACAGACAAATACGATGATTTTCTGGCTACGGAACCCGACACTGCCAACCAACCACACGACTGTGCAGTATGAACGGCGCTGCAGACAGAGGACACCGGGAGGCACAATGAGAACCAAGGACGGAGTCCCGCTCGGGTGATCGGGGGTCCCCACCAAAGGGCTCAGGTGAACCACGGGAGGCGGAGAGGTGCGAAGCGACGAGGCAGGAGACAGCTCCGGATGGGTGCTGGTGTCGGTGACCAAGGCCAAGCGCGCGAGGCGTGCTCGCTGAGAGCAGAGGTCCTCACCGAGGCTTCGGGACCTTCTCGTGTGGCTCAGGAGCCGCTAAGCAGTGCCGCCCTGAGACCATCAGGGATGCCTGCTGTAGTGCAGGTTCCGGGGCCAGATGTCAGACCACGTCTCTTGGAATGGACCAGAGTCTGCCTACTAAACCTGAGATGGCTTTACAGTCGAGCATGGGAAAAAGAGGAAGAAAAAATGAAGTCGCTCTGGCGTGTCCGACTCTGCGACCCCATGGACTATAGCCCACCAGGCTCCTCCATCCACGGGACTTTCCAGGCAAGAGTACCGGAGTGGGTTGCCATTTCCTTCTCCAGGGGATCTTCCCGACCCAGGGAACAAATGCAGGTCTCCTGCCTTGCCAAGCACACACTTCACTATGTGAGCCACCAGGGAAGTCCGAAGTGTGAGGACTATTATCCGAAGACTTTAATAAGGTGAGCAACACGATCAGATTTAGTGTTATAGCTATTCATGTACCAGCGATGTGGGCAGAAGAGAACAGACCCAGGTCACGAATACAAGCTTCAAAGAAACAGAAGCCACCCAGATGAGCGGAGACAGAAATATGCAATAGCGCCAGGAATTAGAAGATGGGCTGCGGTGACAGATGCATATGCTACCATTCTTACTGCTTGCAACACTTTTGTATCTGCTTTTTCAAGCACTGACTGTGTAACGTCAAACACTGTGCTTAATGTTGTGCACCTGCTGACACTAACTGGACTGAATGAGACATTAAATTATATAATAAAAACATTACACCTGATGGATCATTAACATCAGAACTGTTAACAACCAAGAGCTAATACACGCCGAGCCGCTGCCATGACCTGGGCGCTGTGCTGGGCCTTAGGGCCGCTTACGTCACAGCAAATGCATTTTATATCAATATTAGCTAGATAGACGTGGCACAAGGTCTGAGGGAATGACAACATTAGGTAAAACACGGTACTTTAATAAATACTGTCTTTCCAGTTAAAAAAATCTACAAAATTAGTTTAGGAGAAAAAGAAACCATTACTACCAAAGAGTTAAAAATAAAATAAATCAAGCATGTTCGGTAATTACTGAAGCGGCAAGAGCTGCCTGAAGAAAAAACCCGCCATAATGAGGACACAGGTCGTCCTGGAAGCCCCCTGCTCTGACGCCAACCACACGTGCCCCTCTCAGCACGCAGGGCCTGCCCAGGTGCCGCCTCGCTCTGGCAGGGCTGCCGGCAGGCCGCCTGTGTGCTCGGACGGCTGGGAGGCTACCTGCGTCTGGCAGCCTGGTATCTAGGCGTGACTGGTGCAACTCCTCCTCAACCTCTTGGTCCTACTGATTGTATCACTGTGGCAAAAACGGAACCTAACGGCAATCCGCAGTCAGAAAAAGAGAGGGAGAAGAGAAAGATGGCAAACAGCAATGAAAGCAGACGAGACAGAGGGAAACAGGAGGAGAGGAGAACAGAGAAAGGCTCAAGCCCGCGTCCTGTAGATGAACTACAACTTCTAACATCCCCAAGTCCCGCGTGTGACCTGTAACGCCTGACCGTGGACTTCACTGACTAGCAAAGTCTTATTACAACAAAATATAGACATCAGCAAAGTTGTGAGGGTAAGATTTTAACTACATGTACACACTGCTATTCCTCATAGCTCAGTCGATAAAGAATCAGCCTGCAATGCAGTAGAGCCGGTTCGATTCCTGGGTCAGGAAGATCCCCTGGAGAAGGCAATGGCAACCCACTCCAGTATTCTTGCCTGGAGAATCCCATGGACGGAGGAGCCTGGCGGGCTACAGTCCACAGATCGTGAGAGTTGGACACAACTTAGCAACTAAACCACCACTACCACACACTGCTTTATTTAAAAGAGACAGCCAACAAGTACTTACTATATAGCACAGAGAACTCGGCTCAACCTTGCCTGGCAGCCTGGATGAAGCGGGAGTCTGGGGGAGAATGGATATATGTGTATCTATGGCAAAATCCCTTTACTATTCACCTGAAACTATCTCAACATTGTTAATTGGCTGTAGTCTAATACAAAATAAAAAGTTTCTTAAAAAAAAATCAGCTACATGCATGAGGATGGCAGAGTTGATCACTGGCATGTCTGATATCCAGTATATTACACTAAGATCACCTAAAGAAAAATAAACAAAAACATCTATCAAACTCCAAGGACTTCTTGACTTAATCATAAGATATACAACATATAGAGCCAACTAACTCATTCAATCATCTTATATTCTTCACAATTTCAAGTACAGGCCAACTGGTCCTAGAAATTCTTTAACAGGAATGTTAGTATGTTTGCTCTGTAACCTTTATTAAAGAACATCTGAAATGTGTGCTCACAAACTCATCTTTGCATTATCATGGAGGAAGATTAAATTCAACTCAGCAAATATTTGTGGAATGCCCATTTTCTACAATATGCTTGAAAGGAAAAAAAAGCCTCTGTACTTACGGCAATAATGTTAAAACTTACTTGAAAAAGGCCAACAGAAAAGCTAAATCATAAGGAATATACACATGAAATAGTCTTGGTAGTAAAACCTAACATTAAATGCAAAACACACATACATGTACAAAGCTAGTTAGACATATTTGACATGTTATTGTAAGTTCTAACTTTGTCTTCTGTATATAGGAAAATACAGATTTAGTCATTTCAGATAAACAAGGAACTTGACTTAAAATATTATAGAAACGCAAAAATAAGAAAAAATTATTGGGTTGCTTGGTCATCACTGGAAGTGAACCTGTGGCAATCACATGAAGCTTTATCAGCTGCTGAAACTGTCTCAAGCGATACCCAAGCAAAGTGACGGAACTGTGATCACGGGATCAATCTGTATTCAACCTCAGGTATTTTTCAGCACACACACATACATGCACAGCGCAAAGCAGCAGCCCCAGCAAAAATAACAGACAAAACCAAACCAGTTATCTTACAATCTGCAGGGAAGAGAACGTCGTTACACCCTTTCTACAGTATTTACTATGATATAGTTGAATATATGCCAGGTCAAGTCACGTCTGCTGAAACACCTGATTGATAACTGTGTCCCCTACACCAATGACATCATGATACTATATGATACTATATGCCAGGTCAAGTCACGTCTGCTGAAACACCTGATAACTGTGTCCCCTACACCAATGACATCATGATACTCTAGCCCTATTTCATCTTACCCAATGACAATTAAAACACTGGCAGTCATTTAACTTTCGCACACTCACTTCAGCAGTCCCAGTTTAAAAGCTTACTTATTTCTGAACTGTTTTTTAATGTCATGATTTTTGAGACAATTTTTAAAGTTACCTGGTAAAATAATTCACTGTTTTTCCTGAAAGGGTCCTTAGTTCAACCTATAATCATAATATCAAACAGTTCAGATTTGTACCTAAACATTAACTTGACTTATGAAGTTAGCATTAAAATTTTGATGGTAAAGTGGAAAGAAGAAAAGTGGATGATTTTTTAAAAAATTTTAAATCTCCTTTGAAACCAGAGATGAAGGATACTAATAAGACTAGGAAATGTTATCTAACATACACATACACACGTCTCTACAAATACAAATACTGAGTTCTAAAATAGAATATGAGATAAGATATGTATTAAAAATATTATTTTATAAAACTATGTTGATATCATTTATAATGTATGTTGTAAATAATTTTTAATTTCCTAGGTATAGAGTACCATTTTACTATTTAAGAATAAATTGGTAAGAAAAATAAATAAATAATTTTATTCTTGATTATGGATAGAATATTTTATTGAATAAGGACCTTTAAAAGAACTTCTGGAATCTGATGCATAATGTTGAATACAAAAGTTTCAACAAATAAAAACACAATGATGTCTCAATGTACTTTTAAAACATTCTAAAATTCAGTGAGGACAAAAATCTAACCATCTGCTATTTTAAAAAGTAGGCTTTTAACGTTAATGATTTTAAGGATTAGGGAAAGGGAAGGAAGGCAGGGAATAAGGAAGACAAGGGAAGAAGGAAACAAAAAATTAAGGACCAAGAAAACTCGAGACTGGGATGGAGGCTTGGCGCCCTCTGCTGTCCTGCTGCTGTTACTGCGCACTGACAGGAAAACAGAAAGATGACCTTTCCCTCAGAGAATTCTGTTTTAAGTTGGAATTAGACAATATACTTATTCTAAATATTTGATTTTGGATAGAATGGGATTTTGTGACTAGGCATTAATTACAAGATACTCATTAGATGATGTTATTTCACTTCCTTTCATGTGTTTTCATTAACAGGTATATTATAAGCATAAACTAAAAAGAGATTTTAGTTACTGAGGGGTTTTAAGGTTTTATGTCTGTGTGTGTGTGTGTGTGTGTGTGTGTGTGTGTGTGTGTGCACGCGCATGTGTGTGCGCTCAGTCCTGTTGAACTCTGTGTGACCCCCATGGACTACAGCCCACCAGGCTCCTTGGTCCATGGGATTCTCCAGGCAAGAACACTGGAGTGGGTTCCCATTTCCTCCTCCATGGGATCTGACCCCTGACACAGGGGTCAAACCAGAGTCTCCTGCGCTGCAGGCAGATTCTTTACCATCTAAGCCACCGGGGAGGCACCAGGGTTTTATACTGTACTATAATTCATTTCATATGACATAAAATGCAAATTACTCACAAGTTAGTTATAAGTGTTAAACAAATAAAGTTTCCTTTCATAAAGAAACTATCTTCTAAAGATATTTCTACAGGCCATGTCTTACAAGATAATATTGGAATAATAGTAACAGCCAAATGACATTAACAGAGTGAGACATTCCAAGATCAATATGCTAACTTCCCACAACACTAGCACGAAGGAGAATGACTTGCAACTCTTCCCAAAGGGCCAAGGGATCAGGTAACAAGACCTGGAGCCCTGGAGGCCAGGCCCCTACTCCTCCTGCTTTTCTGTTAGACAGATCTTTATATGAATCACTCGACATCTCCAGCATTAATTCTTCTATTTCACGAATAAAAGAAAGACTACTTACTTCAGAGAGCTGTTGTCAACAGCTAATAGATAAAACAAGCAATGTTTCTCATGCTAGGAAAACAGAGACAATAAGATCCAGCTTATTTTAGTCAATATTGCAAATGAATATGTTGAAGACACATGTGAAAGTTTAAACCACTAAAGGAAAGAAACAGTTTTAAGGAAAGAAACTGTGTTTGAAGGGCTTCTATTTTGTCTACAAAGCTCAACACATTTGTGAAAGAATGGAAATACAATGAGATTCTGGGTAGCTGAGATGAAGAGAAAAGATCGGACTGACTGCTGACGAAATGAAAAGGGAAAGAGAAAGCCTCCTTGACTGCCCCTGGGTCACCACGGCGAGGCCTGACTTCAGCAAGACTCACACGTTGGCTCCCACACCTCTGCTCAGCTGCTCAGCCGCATCCCGCTTCCTGTGAGCCCGTGGACCACAGCCCTCCAGGCTCCTCTCTCCATGGGGTTCTACAGCCAAGAACACTGGAGTGGGGTGCCAGGCCTCCTCCCGGGCATCTTCCAGATGCAGGGATCGAACCTGTGTCTCCTGCATCAGCAGTGGGATTCTTTACCAGGGCACCAGCTGGGCATCGACCCTCTTCTCCACCACTGGTCTCAGCATGCGCTGCCTCTGGCCCGATCACTGCCCTGCCCACACCTGCACGTGCCACTTTCCACGCCTGGGATGTTCCCACCCACGCTTCTTTCAGATGCCGAGCCTCTAGGCAAACGAACCTTCAGAAAAGCCTTCCCAGCAACCCTGCAGGGCGGCTGGTCTCCTTGGGCTCTGTCGCACCCAGCTCCCACCGTCTAGAGGAAAGCTCATCCCAGCGGACCGCCCGCTTGCCCCCCACACTGGGCAAGAACTCCTCCGGGCCGGTGATTAACACACTTTCCACTGTTCTCGTCTGGGGCGCTCCTAGCATCTGTGCTCAATACCGGCCAAATGAATGCAATCAATCAATCAATCAATCAGAAGTATCAAACAAGTGTGTGCTGAATCCCTGCTGAGATTAATGTTTGCAAACAGGCTGCTCATTTCACTTCATTGTAACATCACACCACCACCACCCACACACACATACATACACACACACTTTAAAGCTAAAAACAAATGGAAGCTCAGAGGTTAGTCAGTCACATTGGTTTCACAGCTTGTCAGTAGTCAGGATGAGGCAGGAAGTTCAGGCAGGCCTTCCTGTATCTACTTGACCTTTGATTCTAGACATCAAGAGTTCTCAGTGTCCCTTCTGCAGAGACTCGGGAGATGAGGGAAAAGGTGAACCCACCCGACATTAATCAGCCTTCTAGTACTGGCTTACTCACTATTACGCAGTGAGCACTGCTGGGCTCTGGAAACACAAGAAAAAGCAAATGGTCCTTTGAGGAGCTTAGTCAGATAGAAAGTGGTGGATCTCAGCCAGGGGCGGTTCCCCCCCACAGCCCCAAAGGACACTGGCAATGTCTGCAGACATCTTCGTGAGTCACAATCTGGAGAGGGTGCTGGTGGCATGTGGTGGGCGGAGGCCAGGCTGCCAAGAAACGTGCACTGCACAGGGCGGTCCCGAGAAGAGAGCCCTGCACCCAACCGCCGGCGGAGCCAAGAGAGACCCCGACACCGACACGGCAGGGCAAGCAAGTGCACCGCCTGCTTCCCCGTGTCGGCACGACAGTGAGCGCCCGGCCAGAGACAAGCCAAGCGCCAGAGCATCTGAGAAGACTCCACTGACTCTGCCAAACTTAGCAGCATCCCCGGAAAACCTTCAGCACCTCTGCGGAAGTCGTGGTTGTAAGACCGAGGCTCCTGAGACAGGCGGGAGTAGCTGGGTGCGGGCCTTGGGGAGGGGTGGGTGATGGAACAAGGCCGCTCCACATGCCTCGAAGAGCGGAGACAGCTGACCCCCGAAAAACTTGGAGGTTAGGGGGCATCCACCCATCCGAGCAGTCAAAACAGTCAGCCCTCTATAACCACAGTTCCTCTTATCCACAAATTCAACCACTTCTGGACTGTATAGTACTGTAGTGTTTACCCTTAAAAAAAACTCCAAAGGGAGCCGCAGAGCTCAAACCCCTGTTGTTCAAGGGTCAACTGTACTACATTTACTGAAATACAGGTGAAAAGACTGGGAGCCAATTTACATTAGATTGTGAAAACCTAAAATCCTGATTTATGACTGTGAATCCCCTCCTTTGTCTTTTTCCTACCTCTTCCTCTAAACCCATCCACTCCCCAGAGAAAATACGACTTTCACCAAGGCTGATCGCTGCTAGGCGATGGAGGTGTGACTGTGATTAAGGAAAACAGGTATCTTGACACAAACGAAGGAGAGAGAGATGTGTGGAAGAAGAATGGAAAGTTCTCTGAACGCACAGGCAACCTCAGAGACACTGTGGGCTAGCTTCCAGACCACCGCAACAAAGCGAGTAATATCACAGTAGAGTAAGTCACACGAACTTTTTAGTTTCCTGAAACACGCATGTTATGTTTCAACTACACTGTAGTTTAACAGCATTGTGTCTAAAAAACGTACCTACCAAACTAAAAACACTTTATCGCTAAACAAAATGTAAAAAAAACAAACCAAAAACCTGTTAAGCATCCCCTGAGCCCTCAGGAAGTCGTCTATTTGATGGCAGATGGTCTGCCTCAATGCTGGTGGTCACTGACGTTACCAGAGTGATGGCTGCTGAAGGCTGGGGTGGCTGTGACGATCTCCTAAAATAAGACAACGGCATGGTTTGCCGCATCAATGGACTCTTCCTGTCATTAATGATTCCTCTGTAGCAGGTAAAGCCGTTTGACAGCATTTTACCCACAGAACTTCTTTCCAAATTGGGAGGTGATCTTCTCCAAACTCTGCCGCTGCTTTATCAACCTAGCTATGTCCCAGTTTAAATCCTTTGTTGTCACTGTGAAACTCTTCAAGGCGTCTTCACCAGCAGCAGAGTTCGCCTGAAGAATCCACTTCTCGACCACGCGAGTTTCATCACGAGGCGGCGGCAGCTCACTCACACCTTCATGCTCCATTCCTAACTCCTGCTCTGCCAGCATTTCCACCACACCTGCAGTTCCTTCCTCCACTGAAGTCTAGAACTCCTCAAAGGCACCCGTGAGGGTTGGAGTCAACTTCTTCCAAGCTCCTATTACGGTTGTTATTTTGAGTTCTTCTGGTGAGTCACAAATGTCCTATGGCATCTGGAAAGTGAAGTCTTTTCAGAGGTTTTCAATTTACCCTGCCCAGATCCATCAGAGGAATCATCACCAAACACGCCAAATGTAACAGCTACAGCCTTACAAAATGCATTTCTTAAATAGTAAGATTTACAAGTTGCAATTACGCCCTTGATCCAAGAGCTGCAGAATGGATGCTGTGTTAACAGGCACGGAAACAGTGTGGATCTCATTGTACATCTCCATCAGTGCTCCTAGGCAGCCACCAGGTGCGCTGTCAATGAGCAGTCAGCTTTAGAAAGGCACCTTTTTACTCTGGGCCACAGGGTCTCAGTGGTTGTTCAGTCACTCAGTCGTGTCCGACTCTTTGCGACCCCACGGGCTACAGCACACCAGGCCTCCCTGTCCTTCACCATCTCTCAGAGCCTGCTCACACTCACGTCCATTGAGTCGGTGATGCCATCCAACCATCTCATCCTCTGTCGTCCGCTTCTCCTCCCGCCTTCAATCTTTCCCAGCATCAGGGTCTTTTCCAGTGAGTCAGCTCTTCACATCAGGTGGCCAAAGTATTATCTCACTGCTGGGCCTAAAACACTCAGCAAACCGTGCTGTGGACAGAGATGCTTTGCTCTCCGTTAACCAAGCCCAGGCAGAGGAGACTCACCCCGCTTCCTCAGGGCCCTGGGGTTTTCAGAATGATAAACGGGCACCGGCTTCATTGTGATTATTATTATGAATGATAAACCGAGTCACTGGCTGCATTAGCCCCTATCAAGAGAGTCAGTCTGTCTTGGCACTTTTGTAGCCAGGCCCTAAGTTCTTCTCTCCAGCTATGAAAGTCCTAGATGGCATCTTCCTCCAGAAAAAGGCTGTTTCGTCTGTGCTGGAAATCCATTGGTCACTGTAGCCATCTTCATTAGTGATCGGGGCTGGATCTTCCAGGGAAGTTCTGCAGCCTCTGCATCAGCAAATGCACCTTCATGTTACAGAGATGGTGTCTTCCCTTAAAACTCAGCTTTTTACTCCCCCAAGTCAAAGCCAACTGCCTTCCCTCTGCCTTGAAATCTGCCATCTTCCAGTCCCATGTGGAACCCAGCATCACTGGCTGTCTCCTCCCGATTCTGATCATGAACCTGTCTCTCTCCCCTGGCTCTCTACCCTTAATCTGCACTTGAACCTGTTTCCAAGACTGCATTCCTCTCTGGCTATTATCTTTCTCCTCCCTTTATCCTGCAAACTTTTCAAAAGTGTTCTGCACTTGCTATTTCTATTTCCACACTTCCCATTCAGTCCTTGAAGTGAATTTAAAGTCGCTCAGTCGTGTCTGACTCTGTGCGACTCCATGGACTATAGCCCACCAGCTCCTCTGTCCATGGGATTCTGCAGGCGAGAACACTGGAATGGGTAGCCTTTCCCTTCTCCAGGGAATCTTCCCAGTCCAGGTATCGAACTGAGGTTTCCCACATTGCAGATGGATGCTCCACCAGCTGAGCCACCGGGGAAGCCCAAGAATGCTGAAGTGGGTAGTCTATCTCTTCTCCGGCGGATCTTCCCGACCCAGGAATCAAACCTGGGTCTCCCGCATTGCAGGTATTCTTTACCGTCTGAGCCACCAGGGAAGCCCATTCACTCCTTAACCCACCACAATTCAGCTTCTGGCCCACACATCCTGGGAGGACAGTTCTGGAAAAGGACACTAAGGAAGTCACGAACACACACGTTCCAGTCCTTCTAACAGTCATCACTGACTGGGTTTGACACAGTTGATCGCTCTGCCCTTCTGGAAACGCCCGACTCCCTGTCTGTAAGCCCGCATTCCTCTGGGTTCTCCTCTTACCCCTTCCTCTCCCCCCCCACCCCCAGCTTCGGGTCGGGATCTTGAGTCTCTCTCAGCCCATCCGCTCTCTCTGAGGGGCCTCGTCCACTCCGCAGTGGGCCCGGGAGAGTCCTCCACCTGCATACCCACCACCCCACCCTTCCCTTAAGTCTCCCCACCACCATCATACACAAAGCAACTCTGCGTCAGCCCTGCAAAACCTGATCCTACACTCAACCTCTCACCAGACCGAGCCACGTCTCGTCAATCAACCCGTCAGAAGACGCTGACCCCCTCACCCACTCTAGCCAACAAATCAGCGTGCTGGGCTTCGGCGCCCACCCGTGTCCAGCTCTTTGCAACCCTGTGAGCTGCAGCCCGCCTGGCTCCTCTGTCCATGGGATTCTCCAGGCAAGAGGACTGGAGGGGGTTACCATGCCCTCCTCCAGGGGATCTTCCCCAGCCAGGGACAGAACCCAGGTCTCCGGCATTGCAGGTGGATTCTTTACCAGCTGAGCCAGCAGGGAAGCCCAACAGATCACGAGGTCCGGCCAAACACAGCTCACAAACCATTCTTTAATTAACACTCTCCCCTACACATCCTCAGATCTGATGTACACACTGGCTTTCACATAAAATTCTTTTTGAGGGAAGAATTCTAACACTACTTCTTTTTTTATTAAGTTTGAAAGCTACTGAGGTGAGAGAGAATGCTTTAGTGCTTCCCAGGCACACACGGATGACTCTCTTCCCCCCCACTGCCCGTGTCTCTTAGGCGGCCCCCAGCTCCAATGAGCACACGGGTCAGTCCCCACTCCCCTCCCTGCACTTGCACCCGCGACTCCCAGAACACACGCCACCCACCCACACCCCCCGGCTGACGATATTCCACTCCTTCTTCAACGCCCCCTCCTCCAAGAAGCCAGTCCTGATCAGGTCAATCTAGGCCAGGTATCTGCAATACTTTCTGGGTCTCCTCAGCCATCTCTGCACTGCATTGTATTTATCTGTTTAAATTTCCTGAGGGTGAATATCATGTCTTATTCATTTGGGCTCTCCAGGGCCTAACACAGAACCTAAGAGTCAATAAAAGTTTCCTGAACTAGACTGATTCAATTATTTTCTAACAGAGGCCACAAAAGTCAAGAACTTTGAAAATATGTTGTATGGTCTAATAAAGAGCAGATTTCCCAATCATATTAGATGGGAAGAAACTACTTCTTACCCAAAGAACTAACATATTGATTCTAGTCATGAATCTTTACACTTCTATCAAATCACTTCAAAGCACCTTTGTCGTCATCTAGTCACTCAGTCGCATCTGACTCTCTGTGACCCCATGGACTGTAGCCCACCAGGCTCCTCTGTCCACGGGATTTCCCAGGCAAGAACCCTGGAATGAGTTGCCATTTCCTTCTCCAGGGGATCTTCCCAACCCAGGGATCGAACCTGAGTCCCTTGCATTGCAGACAGACTTTTTAACAGTGAGCCAGGAGGGAAGCCCAAATAGAAAGTATGTGTCCTTTAAATTCAAAACCACACTGCTATCTTACCAGTGTGATCCAAAAAAAATATATTCACATATGTGCTTCATCTAGTTCAAATAATACACAGGTAAGATTTTAAATGTTTAATGTGATTTGTCTTTAACTAATTCATCTCACTGAATTTTACACTTAATATCAAGAATATAGAGACTCAAGGGGATTCTGGGAAGATCACAGCAGTGTCGCCAGCATAGTTACTGGGTTTTTCCAAATCCCTCCATAAAAAGGGACAGCGCAACTAGATAGCATAACTGAAACCCACTGAGAACATTTTCAACAGAACTAAGTGATGAAGTACACCCACAAGTTCCAAAATCCACGTGGATGGGAAAGGCCAGAAACAACTACAAAGCCCAGCTGGTGTTAGGCATGCTGCAGGAAGAAGGGGAAATGGACGCTCTCCCGTTTGAGAGCTCTGCTGACAGATATTCATCTGAAAAATAAATCTGGAAAGAGCAGCTGGACCTGGGAGGGTCTCACCTACCTCAACAAGTGAACACGTGAGCCACAGTTGTGAGAAACGTGGGGCTGGGCCATCAGAGCCCCGAGGCCCTTACAACACGATGCCTCAGGGCGCCCTTCTAGGAAAGGATGCCCCAGTGATGAGAAACTGCTGAGGGTGTAATCAAAATGGACAGGTAACTAAAAAAAGCAAGGTGAAGAACAGTGCCGGGAACAGTCAGAAAGCAAGCCACCATCTTATTGAACCACGTGAAACAACAGAAGGAGTCCTGTGAAGTTAAAAATGCTGCTTGAATTAATCATTAAAAAAATCCAGGAAAAATTATTCCACAAAGTAATATTCCAAAAAGTACTGAGGTCCAATTATTGCAAGCAAAAAGAGAGTAAGACTGGGACTTCCCTGGTGATCTAGTGGCTAGGATTCAATGCTTCCACTGCAGGGGACATGGGTTCGATCCCTGGTCAGGGAACTAAGATCATGCATGCCACATGGCATGGCCAAAAAAATAAAATAAAGCTACTATTGAGAGAGAGACAGTAAGAGCAAGAAAACAGACATGTTTAAGAAGCAGACAAATGAATGCACTATTTCAAAACAAGCTAGAGAACATGTTTAAAATGATACTCACCATGAAAGAACACCACAAATGAGAATTAGGAAAATCAGAAATGAAATGACTGAACTCAAGAAAGAATTAAATATAAAAGAAAACATCACTTTGATAAAGAAACCTAAATAGAAAGAAACACAAGAATAAATAAACTGATCATGCCTAAGAGAAGCAGAAGGTGGAAAGTAAAAACATATTAACAACCAAAAAGCAAAGGTTTCTCCTTTGCGGGAGGTAAGCTTTTGGTCGGCACACCTAAAAGGAGGTTTGGGGTGGGCAGGAAACTGCACGCAGGGGGAGCTGAAGAAGCGATGCACTGAGAATGCTGGGCGAGGCTTCTCACAGGTGAGAAGAGGGGAGCCTAGAACAAACACTGTGGTATTTGCTTAGAACTGGAGGTGATGGGGTTAATCCAAGGCATTTCATATATTTAGGAAGACAAAGAAGTACTTAAAAGATGTATTTGTTTGCATCACTGTGTATGCCTTGTAAACCCGCTGCCCAGCTCTGTCTACTAAGAGGAACGCAGTGTCATCACAGGAGCCATGAGCCTACAAAGCATCCAGATTCGGTTTCTAATCATTATCCTCCATGAAGGGGACTCACCGGTCACACAGGTACTTAATAAACTTCTTCTGCTACAGTGAGACATTCACTCCTTTGTTTCCTTAAGGTTCAGCTGCTTAGCTAGGTCTCCCTAACTTTATTTATTGACAATTAGACAGCAATTAGTATAATATAAAAATTTTATCTTAATAACCACTTAGAAGAACCCCAAGCTGAATTCATATATAAGTATATAATAATAAATATACAATTAACATACTCATATTTTCTTTTAAGATATTTTCACTAAAGTTTGGGGGCAGAATGTTAAGCAAGTTTAATTGATTCTCCAAAGGTCAGACATATCATAAGAATTTTTCTAAGGCTGAAAACAACTCACCAGAAATGCCTGGTATCTGTACATAACGTCATTTGACTTGTCCCTGTCTGTACTGTACAAGTGCCCTTTTCACAATGAATCATAAAGTCAATTCGATCAGTACAAATTTTTTTTTAACAGAATGAATTCCACAAGCAAAAGACACAGAGTATGTTCTCAGTAGGTTATATCTGACTTCTAAATCCCATTCTATCGCCTAGTTACAAAGAATACAAAGTTATTGACCTTTGCAAATAGAGCCCATTCATTTTTTCAGGATTTTAACTAATTAGACAACAGAGAGAGAAATTCAAGGTAAAAGATAAATCATTCTGGCCACTTTTCAATTTCTTCAATTTTATTCTTTTTCAACATAAATAGGGTGATTCTAATTGATACATGTGTAAGATGTGAAAAGTGAAAGTGAAGTCGCTCAGTCATGTCCGACTCTTTGCTACTCCACAGGCTGTAGCCTACCAGGCTCCTCCATCCATGAGATTTTTCCAGGCAAGAGTACTGGAGTGGACTGCCATTTCCTTCTCTAGCCTAAAATGTAAGGCAGCACAATAAAAAGTTACACAGCATAGACCTATGAAATGAATTCCATACCACAAGGGTTTTCTAGCTTCACTGATAAAATCCCATTGGCCCAAGGCATCCATCAAGACTGCCTCACCAAGAATCAGTCTGACAAATGCTTTATGGGAAAACTTATCAAAAAGATCAGCAGATATGCCCAGACATGCTTCTTGACATATTCATTTATTCATTACTCAAATATCACTACATGCCAGTTATGACCTCCTAGTTATTTATATTGTACAAGTCCTCTAACTCCTAACCCAGCAGAGTACCTGTCCTGAGTTTAATGACAGATTAAAAGAAAAGAGGATGGCAACCTTCAAGGAATTATTACCACTTCCTTTTTTTCTTTTTAACAGATATCACTCTTCCTCCACTGAAAACAACTTGTTGTATTCACCACCCTCTTCTCGTCGTTACAGTTTCAGTGAGGCTGGACTCTCCAGCTCTGCTCTCAGCACCATGTCCTCCTCCAAGGCCCCACCGATGACTCCCTCCACCAGCAACAGGGTCAGCGAGCTCCCAAAGCATAAGCTCCGCTCAACCCTGCAGCCACTGAAGCGAACTCTACGCTCTCCTTTTCCTCTAAAGGCAAACTTCTTCCACACACTGCACCTCCACTTGATCTCACTGTCACTCCTAACTCATTGCACCCTGACTTCTGACCCAGTTACTTCTACCAAAAGAGCTCTTAATGATGAGCAATGACTTTATCAATTATTAACTCCATATGCTCTTTTTTCATTCCCCAGCCTTGGTGTTATTTCATTTCTCTAATATACTGTCAACATTTACTTCCTTTACAAGAATTTGCTTTCAATTACATGTGTAACCTAGATCATTGGAGGTTACTTGCCCAAGGTCACCAACAGGCGGGAAGTTACAGAGATGCAGCTGGAACACAGATACACCTGTCATCAGAACTTAGCCTCTAAACTACTCCTCTGTTCTGCTTTTCAAAAATGAAGCAAAGGTCATTCAATTGGGGAACTATATTCACAACCTTAATAATGTCATCTTCAGATGCAAGGGTCAGCAAACTATGACCCAGGGCCAAATTCAGCCCATTGTCTATTTTTGTTAACAAAATTCTATTGGGAGCTAGTCATGTTCATCCATTTACGTAGGGTCTATACCTCTCTGGGGGCTTCACTGGTGGCTCAGATGGTAAAGCATCTGCCTGCAATGCAGGAGACCCAGGTTCAATTCCTGAGTCAAGAAGATTCCCTGGAGAAGGGAATGGTTACCCACTCCAGTATTCTTGTCTGGAAAATCCGATGGACAGAAGAGCCTGGTGGTCTACAGTTCACAGGGTCTCAAAGAGTCAGATACAACTGAGCCACTAACCATGCACACACGCATAGCTCTTTTAATGCCACTATTATGGCAGAGTTGAATCGCTGTGACAAAAGTGATATGAACCACAAAGTCTTAATTTTTTTCCATTATATAACCCTTTACAGAAAAAATTTTCCAATCTCTGTTCTATCCAAATGTCCTTTAGGTTCATCATTTGCAAATCTGAGGACAGTAACTAACTCACCTACTTGCAGTGAGAATTAAGGAAAACGGCATTTCTGGAATAATCTAATGTCAACTGCAGTTTAATTCAGGCACTCCATTCCAACATTCATTTAGGAAACAAAATCTCATCCTTACTCTAGCGCACCATCATATTTTTTGGACATTTTCTGCTCCCTCTACACGTACCCCATCTCCCAACAGCAGATAGAAGAGGACACCTCCCCCATTACCATCAGCTTCAAAGCCTGTTCCATGACTTGCCTACTTCTCTTCACAGCTCCACCACCTCGCTTTACCCAGGCTTGGAGCTCTGAAATCACCTCGTGTGTCTCAAATCTTCCCTTGCCCACATGTGAAGTCCTGTTTATTCACCCTCACAACAGCATACAAGCTGTCCTTCGTCTACACTGCCAACACCTAATCCTCTCCAGTCCCTGTTACCTCTCACTCTTATCATCCCAGGAGCCTCACAATTCATTTCCCAAGTCAACATTTAAGTGGCCTGCATACCAGTGTCAGACATGGCAAAATCATTCTCAAACAAACAAATATCTCCTTTTAAGTCTACTCAGTATCATGCATGACTCAGGGAGTCCCTGGCTTTGCAGCCAAGTTGATTCCACGTGACGCTAATCTCTGCCTCCAAACTCACTTCCCCTAAATTCCTTGGGCATTTACCATGCTCTCCATACTGAGTTAAGAACTGGAAATAAAAGGGGGAGAAGCTTAACTCCTGTTCTAAAGAAGCTCAAAATCTCATAGGGAAGGCAGTCACAAGAAACAACCAACCAACCAACTCAGTACAAAGTGAGGCGTGTAAGGAAAGGTGTGGCTGACAGGTGTTGAGTGTGCAGAGAACGCACGCACGAACTCTGCCACGGGAGACAGAGGGGGAGGGGCAGGGCTGGCCTCACTGTTTAAAGGAGGAAGACACTGAAGCAGCAGACGGGGGAGAAGAAAAGAAAGAAAATAGGACGGAGGAGCTTCATCATTTCGCAACTTTTTTTCTCCGGAACAGGGTTTTATTTTTTGGCCATGCCATGTGGCATGTGAGATCTTAATTCCCTAACCAGGGGTCGAACCCATGGCCCCTGCATTGGAAGTATAAAGTCTTAGCCACTGCGCTGCCAGGGAAGTACCAAAGCAGTGTGTTTAAACCCGAGGTAATTTTGCCCCCACAGGGAGCATTTGGTAATATCGGAAAACATTTTTGATTGTCATGCCTGGGGGAGACAGTGTGTTATTGGCATGGGTAAAGGAAAAATGCTTCTCAACATCCTATAATATGCAGGACAAGTCCGTGCAACAAAGAATGATCCGGCCCAAAAGGTCTGTAACGCTAGGGCTGAACGACCCTGGCTTAAGACAGCCACGAGAAACAGGAGTAAAGGAGGCTGCGAGCGTTGAGCTGACTGCAGGGTGCCGCCCGTGCAGAGACGGCAAAGAAGGAAGACGAGTTACACCTGGGCAAACCCGCTCATCAAACCAGAGAGAGTGCAAAGTGGTCAATGAACACTCCACATGGAGAGGCTCACGAACAGGGAGAGAGCCGACTGTCAGGTGAAGACCATCGACAGAAAGGGGAGTGAAGACCTGGGGAGGAGGCTGAAGCAGAGGCCATCAGCACTTCCCGTTACACACCATCCAACTCGGCAGGCGTCCACGGTACACCCACGACCGACACCACAGCAGAACACAGAGATGAGACGAGCAAGCAGAACCGCTGGCTGCAAGGGTGCTGGACTTCAATCACAGACGGAAAAACCACACTACGGTCACCAAAGAGGAAAGGGGCAGGAAAAGGAGGGATAAAGTGGGACATGAGAATCGACACACACACACTATGACATAAAACTGGCAACCAGTAAGGACCTACTTTATAGCAGGGGACTCGACTCAACATAATGAAATGGGAAAAGAACCTAAAAAACAGGGGGTATAGACATTCCCTTGGCTAAACACTTGAAACTAATACAATATTGTAAATCAACTATACTCCAATTAAAATTAATTTTTTAAAAAACAGCTTTTTAAATTAAAAAAAAAACTTTAAATTTCTCTAATTTAAAAAAAAAAAGGTTCATAGCTTTCAGTACGGAGAAGTGAGTAAGTATATGTGTTATTACATAGCTTCCCTGGTAGTTCAGATGATAAAGAATCTGCCTGCGATGCAGGAAATGCCAGTTCAATCCCTGTGTCGGGAAGATCATCTGGAGAAAAGAATGGCTACCCTCTCCAGTATTCTTGCCTGGAGAATCTCATGGACAGAGGAGCCTGGTGGGCTACAGCCCATAGGGAAGCAAAGAGTCAGACACGACCGAGCGCCTAACACACACGCGCACACACACACATTATCATAATACAAGGAGAAATATGACATATCATGAGAGGAATACATAGGGTCTTAAGTACACACACTTTTCAAAGGTTCAATACAATTCAGTCACTCAGTCGTGTCCGACTTCTTGTGACCCCCTGGACTACAGCACGCCAGGCTTCCTTCCCTGTCCACCACCAATCCCCAGAGCTTACTCAAACTCATGTCCATTGAGTCAGTGATGCCATCCAACCATCTCATCCTTTGTCATCCCCTTCTCCCTCCTCCAATCTTTCCCAGAATCAGGGTCTTTTCTAAGGAGTCAGTTGTTGCATAAGGTGACCAAAATACTGGAGTTTCAGCATCAGTCCTTCCAATGAATATTCAGGAATGATCTCCTTTAGGATGGACTGGCTGAATCTCCTTGCAGTCCAGGGGACTCTCAAGAGTCACAGTTCAAAAGCATCAATTCTTCAGTGCTCAGCTTTCTTTATAATCCAACTCTCACATCCATACATGATTACAGGATAAACCACAGCTTTGACTAGATGGACCTTTGTTGGCAAAGTAATGTCTCTACTTTTTAATACGCTATCTAGGGTGATCATTGGAGAAGGAAATGGCAACCCACTCCAGTATTCTTGCCTGGAGAATCCCATGGATAGGGGAGCCTGGTGGGCTACAGTTCACAGGGTCGCAAAGAGTCGGACATGACTCAGTGACTTCACTTCACTTTAGGTTGATCATAGCTTTCCTTCCAAGGATTAAGTGTCTTTTAATTTCATGGCTGCAGTCACCATCTGCAGTGATTTTGGAGCCCAAAAAAATAAAGTCTCTCACTGTTCCCATCTATTTTCCATGAAGTAATGGGACCAGATGCCATGATCTTAGTTCTCTGAATTTTGAATTTTAAGCCAACTTTTTCACTCTCCTCTTTCACTTTCAACAAGAGGCTCTTTAGTTCTTCTTCGCCTTCTGCCATAAGGGTGGTATCATCTGCATATCTGAGGTTATTGAGATTTTTCCTGGCAATCTTGATTCCACCTTGGGCTTCATCCAGCTCAGCATTTCGCATGATATACTCTGCATATAAGTTAAATAAGCAAGGTGACAATATGCAGCCTTGACATACTCCTTCACTGATTTGGAACCAGTCTGTTGTTCCATGTCCAGTTCTAACTGTTGCTTCTTGACCTGCATACAGATTTCTCAGGAGACAGGAAGGTGGTCTGGTATTCCCATCTCTTGAAGAATTTCTCACAGTTTGTGATCCACACAGTCAAAGGCTTTGACATAGTCAATAAAGCAGATTTTTTTTTCTGGAACTCTCGTGCTTTCTTGATGATCCAACAGACATTGGCAATTTGATCTCTGGTTCCTCTGCCTTTTCTAAATCCAGCTTGCACATCTGGAAGTTCACAGTTCATATACTGCTGAAGCCTGGCTTGGAGAATTTTGAGCATTACTTTGCTAGCATGTGAGATGAATGCAATCGTGTGGTAGTCTGAACATTTTTTGGCATTGCCTTTCTTTGGGATTGGAATGAAAACTGACCTTTCCCAGTCCTGGGGCCACTGCTGAGTTTTCTAGATTTGCTGGCATATTGAATGCAGCACTTTCACAGCATCATCTTTCAGGATTTGAAATAGCTCAACTGGAATTCCATCACCTCCACTAGCTTTATTCGTAGTGGTGCTTCTTAAGGCCCACCTGACTTCACATTCCAAGATGTCTGGCTCTAGGTGAGTGATCACACCATCATGATTATCTGAGTCATGAAGATCTTTTTTGTATAATTCTTCTGTGTATTCTTGCCACCTCTTCTTAATATCTTCTGCTTCTGATAGATCCATAACATTTCTGTCCTTTATTGTGCCCATCTTTCCATGAAATGTTCCCTTGGATCTCTAATTTTCTTGAAGAGATCTCTAGTCCTTCCCATTCTATTGTTTTCCTCTATTTCTTTGCACTGATCACTGAGGAAGGTTTTCTTCTCTCTCCTTGCTATACTTTGGAACTCTGAATTCAAATGGGTATATCTTGCCTCTTCTCCTTTGCCTTTAGCGTCTCTTCTCAGCTTTTTTGTAAGCCCTCCTTAGTCAACCATTTTGCTTTTTTGCATTTCTTTTTATTGGGGATGGTCTTGATCCCTATCTCCTGTACAATGTCACGAACCTCTGTCCATAGTTTTTCAGGCACTCTTGTCTATCAGATCTAATCCCTTGAATCTATTTGTCACTTCCACTGTATAATAGTAAGGGATTTGATTTGGGTCATACCTGAATGGTCTGGTGGTTTTCCCTACTTTCTTCAATTTAAGTCTGAATTTGACAATAAGGAGTTCATGATCTGAGCCAAAGTCATATCCTGATCATGTTTTTGCTGACTCTATAGAGCTTCTCCATCTTTGGCTGCAAGGAATATAATCAATCTGATTTCAGTGTCGACCATCTGGTAATGTCCATGTGTAGAGTCTTCTCTTGTGTTCTTGGAAGAGGGTGTTGGCTATGACTAGTGCGTTCTCTTGGCAAAACTCTGTTAATCTTTAAACTGCTTCATTCTGTACTCCAAGGCCAAATTTGCCTGTTACTCCAGGTGTTTCTTGACTTCCTATTTTTGCATTCCAGTCCCCTGTAATGACAAGGACATCTTTTTTTGGGTGTTAGTTCTAGAAGGTCTTGTAGGTCTTCATAGAATGGTTCAACTTCAGCTTCTTCAGCATTACTGGTTAGATACAGACTTGGATTACTGTGATATTGAATGGTTTGCCTTGGAAATGAACAGAGATCATTCTGTCATTTTTGAGATTCCATCCAAGTACTGCATTGAAGACAGTAATAAAGGATAATTCTACTTAACACCTTCTTGCTCTTCCAGTGAAAGAAGTAAAAAAAAATATCACAGGACAGTAAATTTGCTTTACTAAATCTACCTTTGCATGTAATGCTGTATATGTCAGGCAAAATTAACCTAATTAACAATATAAAATATTTGTTACTTCCAAATAGCCCAATTGCCAGCACTAACCAGGAGAAAACTGGATACTTTCTTTTTTTTTTTTGGATACTTTCTATACAGTATTCCCATCGAGATTTCACTTTCCATTGAGAACCATGGAAAAAAAAAGATCCAATTTCCTAGAGTAAGTCATGTACCACTGAGAGGCTCTTAGTTATGTTTCGGTTATTTTTTTTTTTCCTTAACTTTGGGTGGGCTCCATTTCTCCAGAGGTTTGAAAGCCATCCAGAAAATGGCTCTTTAAATATTTCCCTCAGGAGGAGCCTCTAAGTCAACATGAGAAACAGCTGGAGAAATCCCTGATGGTCCAGCCCACATACATTTTTCATAAAGTGATTATCCTCCTGCAGCCTTGGCTTCCTAAGCCTTCCCCCACTTCTGTAATTGTTTCCCTTGTAGGCCAGGCAACAATTACCACTGCTACAAGGCTGAGGAGGTTCACGAGCAATATATTTTACAGTACGTAAGTGTAGTGCCTCTGATATCTGGTGCTTTTATCACTAATTGCACTATAAAATGCGCTATTAAAACAGGGACAAACAAGATTGTAAAAAATCACATAATGGGCCATGACCACTTACAAAAGCCATTCATAAATGTTACCGTACCACTTATTTCCCTTTAATTTTCTAGTCATATCATTATTTTTACAAAGTTTTACTTCTAGGTGCTATCAACAAGAAAAAGAATATATTTGGGAATTACCAAACTTACACGCTTGCCCTTGAATGTACTGTTTTATAAGTCTGCTTAATATCAGAATTAAATAGAACATCAGACAATGTGCCATGAACAATGAATTCCTAGGGAATATCCACATGATCTTCTGAAAGAAATTATAGCCATGGCAAGTGCATTTAACCCTGTCTTCTATAGAGCATGGAACAGAAAGCACGAAAAAAAAAAAATCACAGAAGGATTTCACAATTCCAATCTTTGAAACATACAATATAACAAAGCCAATAAGACATTAATATCTTGAGGAAAGACAGAATAGTCAACTATTTCTGCAAATTACTATAGGATATGGGTCCGTGGAGCTGCCTGTAGTAAATATTTCCTATGTCATTAGCACTCACTAA
>CM035291.1:5719234-5731180 GCA_020226075.1 Hydropotes inermis
TTCATGGGCAAATTTTCAAATTTGTACATGACCCTTTCAACCCCTTGGTTATTTATGCACACATCTAATCATTTAAAAAGTAGGAATCAGAAATAAAAGAGAATGAAAATAAAAGTATTTGGTGACCCATTCATAATTCTAATGAATTCTTAGATGGAACTAGGAATTTTAAGTGTGATTCAGACACTGGGATGGTCTCTAGGTTTCATTTATCCATTTACCAGAGACAAACTAGTTCTAATAACACCACAGAACAGAAAGACCACAAAGGAAATAGCGGCTAGTGTCTAAAAACTAATGGTAAGTAGCCAATTAATGAACAGGGGTTGACAATTTTCTGTTAACGAAAGAAGCACCTGGTGGGTTTACTTTAGCTATCAGGAAGGAAAGTGTGGCTGAGTTTGGGTTTCACAGAAAAAATGCCAGCGCTTATGCAATCTCACCACCCCTATCCTCACGTATTTTCTTGAATTTTGTCAATGGCCTAACATAGTAAAATCGGAGCCTATTTTTAAAACAAATGATAAGCCACAACTGTTCCTAAGTTGTTACTTTTTTCTCCTGAAGATATCACCAGTGCTCAACCTTCCAACAGGAAGACCCTCAGAAAGTTCAGAAGATGGATTATACACAAACTGTTCATTCTAATTTCAGAAACTAAAGTCACTCAAGTCTGTAGGAATCATTTTAAAATAGTTTGAATGGTAAGAACAAGTTACTTTTTCAAAATGCCAAATACTTGAAACATTCCAAAACTGTGTTGGATAAACCTGCTTAAAAATCAGAAGCTTAGTATTCACCAGTGTCATCTCCCCAAAATGATTTCCTAATCACTTCCACAGTGTCAAAGCTGTGTCATTAAATGAAGTTGAATGGGGACACATGAGTCCACGTATAAAACTTACTTTGTCAGATGCCTCAGAAGCCAAGAGGTTAGTGGCAAGAGTTTGCAGCTTGTGATGGGCCATGTTCTTCAGTGCAGCAAGGCTGCGGCGTGTCATGGCTTGTTTGAGGTTGATCGCCGGATGACTCAGTGAGTCAACAGCAGCAGGGGCTGCTTCATCACAAGCGTTCAGGATTTCCACAGCCGTGATCCCCATCACACACCGGTCCAGCGCTCCT
Source organism: Hydropotes inermis (assembly GCA_020226075.1). Lineage (NCBI taxonomy): Eukaryota > Metazoa > Chordata > Mammalia > Artiodactyla > Cervidae > Hydropotes > Hydropotes inermis. The sequence goes on from CM035291.1 coordinate 5,720,357, forward strand.
GGGAGACACGCACATGCACAGTCACTACACAACTGTGGACGACTAAAGTCCATTTTTTAAGAAAGGAAAAAATGCACGGACATTTTTTAATGTACGAATATGTTCTATCAGTGACTGCCAGAAACATTTACTTGTCCTTCCTTCCTCTAATGATCTCCCATGTAGCATTACCTGCATCCTTTCCTCTCCCTTAAGACCCCTACAGAAGAAAAGCTCAGTAAACTTGAAAATGCAGGAGAGAAATTATAAAATTAAACACAGGAAAAATAATATCAAAAATGAAAAGACAATCCTCAAGCTCTGGGCAATTTCAAGTATGCTAACAGGCACATAATCAGAGTCTCCAAATACAGAAAAGAGAGCGGAAGGTCAAAAACATATTTGAATAAATAGTGGCCAAAACCTACCAAATTTTTTGAGAACTATATACCCTCAGCACAAGAAATATGCAGAAAACTACAACTAAACAGCTCAAAACCACTAATAAAGAGAAAATTTTCTAAGAAGTCACAAAAAAATAGATATAGCATATATATAGAGGAACAAAGGTAAGGGTTACAGCAGATTTTTCACTGGAAATAATACAAGCAAGATAGTGGAATACTGAAAGGAATGAACAAAAAACTGTCAACACAGAATTCTATACCCAGAAAGAAATATCTTCAAAATGATGGTGAAATAAAAAGGTTTTTAGACATACAGAAGATGAAAGAATCACTCATAGACCTGCACCCCAAGAAAAATATTAGGCAAAAGGAAAGTCCTTCAAGATAGAAATCTGGATCTATACAGAGCAATGAAGAGCAAGAGAAATGCTAACTGCTTGGGAAAAAAGGGAAAGCTTTGTTTTTATATTTGTTTCCTTAAAAGAGGGCTTCTCTGATAGCTCAGTCGGTAAAGAATCCACCTGCAATGCAGGAGACTTCAGTTAGATTCCTGGGTCAGGAAGATCCGCTGGAGAAGGGACAGGCTGCCCACTCCAGTATTCTTGGGCTTCCCTGGTGGCTCGGCTGAAGAATCCGTCTGCAGTGTGGGAGGCCTGGGTTCAATCCCTGGGTTGGGAAGATCCCCTGGAGAAGGGAAAGGCTACCCACTCCAGTATTCTAGCCTGGAAAATTCCACGGACTCTATAGTCCATGGGGTCGCAAACAGTTGGACAGGACTGAGCAACTTTCACTTTCACTGTTCCTTAAAAGATGATATACTGCTTAAATAAATAAGCAAATAGAAAGAAACAATGTTGCAAATGAATGAAAATCATGAGCAACAACATGCAAGATATAAAAGACAAGAGGTAGTACACAGTGACCCAATTATTCTTGGTTAGAACTATTTTTCACACAAAGCAACCAGTCTGTATAAAAGAACAGTAGGACATAAGACAAAGGTGGAAGTGTACCACGCTGTGGACAGCCTTGTCTTAAAGGCTATGTGAGCCAAAATTGTTTATGTTTTTTTTTCTTTAAGACAGTGGCATGAATCAAGTGTGGTTGTTACTGTTTTATTTCCTACAATTAATTTGCCAGGAGAGTACAGGATGGACTAGAAGGTAGAAACAGAAGACAGAGAAACCAATAAAGATAGCATTAAAGTGAAAATGAAAGTTACTCAGCTGTGTCCAGCACTTTGTGACCCCATAGACGATACAGTCCATGGAATTCTCCAGGCCAGAATACTGAGTGGGTAGGTAGCCTTTCCCTTCTCCAGGGGATCTTCCCAACCCAGGGATCGAACCAAGGTCTCCCACGTTGCTGTGGATTCTTCACCAGCTGAGCCACAAGGGAAGCCCAAGAATACTGGGATGGGGAGCCTATCCCTTCTCCAGGGCATCTTCCGGACCCAGGAATCAAACTGGGGTCTCCTACATTGCAGGCAGATTCTTTACCAACTGAGCTATCAGGGAAGCCAAAGATAGCATGGGCGTTAAAAAATATAGCCTGCGTAAAAACAGTACACTATAAAGAAGAAAGGGAGGTGACGGTTACCTAATGGGAAGGACTTAGTAATTAACTGCACAGAGGACTCACAGGGAGGAAGGTTGAAAAGACAGTCATATTTCCACTCTAATAACCTCCTCCTTCAGAATTCCAGAGAGAATCCAAAAGGGAAATAAGAAACTTCGCTTGACCAGGAGAGCACTATTTTTTTTCTTAACCATTTCATCCTTGTGTCTCTGCCTATCCTATCTTACAGTGTTTTTGTTAGTTTTTTTGTTTGTTTGTTTTTATTTTTGGCCATGCCATGCATCATGTGGTCTCTTATAAAAGTTCCATTCCTTGACCAGGGATCAAACCCATGCCTCCTACACTGGAAGTTCGAACTCTTAACTACTGGGCCATCAGGGAAGTCCTTATCTTATTTTTGTAATAGAATGAAAACAAAAATATAGAAGATACAGAAAAGTCAATGATGCTATGTCATATCCTGTGAAACAGAAACAAAAAACCAAATCTCTATTGTATTATATCCTGCGGGCAAAAGGTCAAATATGTGAAGAAAATACTTGCTACTAAACTCTTTACTAATAACAAAAGATAGGACTGAAGTACCACCTCCTGATTCTCTTTGGTAATTTTAATAACAAGGCAAAACCATCAATTTAAATAAATCAAAATAAATGCTTTTGGATATTGATGCTTTATATATGTTGTGCCAGTAGACATATTAGCTCATGTTCTCTGTTATATTTTATTGGATACTTAAGTTTTAAAAAATGATTCAAACACATATTTCATGAAGTTATTGCAAAAACAGGAATATTTCAGAAAAATGAAGGGACAGGAAATAAAAGGAAAAAAAAGGTAACAGAACAAAGTAAACTGGTAAGACTTCATACACTAATTTCTAACATTTGGCAATCACTTCTGGTGTTTGCAACTGTACAAGAACATCTGACCACGGTCCCTACAGGAACAGGTATATGATGAAATCACCTTCATTATGAAGCAAAAATGATAAAAAGTGTGGACAACAATGGTGTTTAAGGCTCGGTAATGGTCAGATAAGAAGAACAACCTGCAACACCAGTCACTACCTGAAGCATGCCACCATGTCCCAACAGACAGGATCCTGACCTTGTCAGAGGCCTGAGAGAACACCACCACACGCTTACTGGGAACATCAGATGTGCAGAATAAGAGAGTTGATCCCTACAGAACGCAACTCCATGAAGAAGCAGCCACCATCTAGGTCGGTGACCCACCTTTTTTAATAAGTTCAGAAGCAGGAGTCAAGATGTTTAGCTAGCCAAATCTTGTTGCTGGTTATTAGATTAACTTTCTCACTACTCAGATTTGGGAAGGAGTAATCATTTCCATGGCTTCTAGTGGGTAGCCATTCCCTTCTACAGGGGATCTTTCCAACCCAGGGATTGAACCCAGGTCTCTGGCATTGCAGGCAGATGCTTTACTGTCTGAGCCACCAGGGAAACCCCCTGTTAAACACTACTGCATATAATTAAGAGGATAAATAAAAGAACAAAAGATTCTGGACCTCTATCTCTCTGAGTTTTGTATTACTAGCTTTAACTTCATTTCATAAGGAAATGAACACTGAAAATAAAAACTACCCATTTGAAGAGGAAAACAATGAGAACGCTCCATGAAATTAAAAATTTAAGACATTTTTAAGTGTTGTTAAGCTGGAAGCATCAGTGCAATTCAAAATGGCAAACAGAAAATTGCACAAAATGCCTGAGTAGTTTTCGTGTAAAATGGTTCCATCTGTAAAAATACATTCCCAAAACATGGAGTACAGGCAAAAAGTATCTCCTCAGAGTTTAAACACATTTCATACATCAAGCCTGGGCCGAATCTGATTTATTTTTGCTTCATTTTTTATTTATTTAATTAATAAATAATGTCAATACCTTCAGGATGTGCCTTGCTGGCTCCCCAGGGACCTTTATATCACTAGCTAAAACCTGAACAGCAAAGAGGGGAAAAGAGCATACACCCCCTATTATGGTTGAAGTCCAAAATTTACTCTGCTTCCCTAGCTTTATCTTGATTTAAGAACGCCATATTGACTGATTGTTTACCAAAATCCTCCTGAAGGTCAGAAGATAATTGGTCAACTGCAATTTTATGTATTGGGCTTAATTATAGTAAACTGGTTATAAAAAGAACATCCTCAATACACATACAGTCAGGAGCTATTTGTCATTTCCTACTAGGGAAACTACTGGAAAAGTAATTCTGTCTTCCAGTAAGGTATCATTTGTAAAGACTTTCATATTCTTTGTAAATGTCCTTAAAGTATCTGAAGTATTCAAGTATCATATATTTCAGCATCTAAGAAATGCAGAAAAATTATACTCTTTATCATATTAATTTAATGTTTAAAGTTCTAAACAAGTTTACCATACTCTTGTATTTACAATGTATCATTTGTTTATATATGCAGTATTTTAAAATAATATTTTACAATTATCATCACTAGAACTTTCTTTAATATTAATTCTCAAAAAAATTTTCTAAATTAAGGTAAGATCATATCCCCAAGGCCAGTAAAGTAACAAGTTAAGCATGTTTGTCAAATAACAATAATAGGAAATATACTATACACATATGCAAGTACCCACACAAAATACACAAACATACATGGATATGTACTTATGTCTACTACATACCAGGTAAATATTATGTCATTTTATTTTGTCAGAAACACTATAAAACGGGAACTATTATTATCTTCATTAACAGATGAGTAAATTGAGAGACTTGTCATAGATCACAGTGCTGCCAAATGGTGGATCTTAAATTCACACCAAGGAGTCTTGACTCCAGTGAAAAAGTGAACGTGTTAGTCACTCAGTCATGTCTGACTCTTTGGGACTCCATGAACTGTAGCTTGCCAGGCTTCTCAGTCCATGGGATTCTCCAGGCAAGAATACTGGAGTGGGTAGTGATTCTGTGCTCCAGGGAATTTTCCCAACCCAGGGATCGAACCCAGGTCTACCGCACTGCAGGCAGATTCCTTACCGTCTGAGCCACCAGGGAAGCCCAGAGCCCAAGACGAACTCTGTGTGTAGCTGACCTTAAACAACACAGGTTTGAACTGTGCAGACCCACTTACACATGGATTGCTTTTTTCAGTAGTGAATACTACAATACTACACAATCCTTGGTCATTTGAATCCAAGAATGGAGAACCACAGATATGAAGAAAACACAGCAATGGAGAGCCAACTTTAAGTTATACACAGATATGCAGAAGTGGGGGGCCTCAACCCCCATGTTGTTCAAGGGTCCGCTGTACGTGGTTTGTAGGGCGGACCACATGAGCGAACATGAAACAGTGCTGCTCAGCAGATAGGGTGCAACAGAAAGGAACACAAAAATAGGACACAAAATTACATATGTAATATGACAGCAAATCTGTTTTTTAAAATGCAGAAATGAGACTCGAGAGAAACATGAAAGAATTCAGCACTGAACGACGGTGAGTGTGAGTCCATCTCTCTTTCTAATGCCTCTGTGCTCTCTTGGGCTTCCCTGGTGGCCCAGCTGGTAAAGAATCCGCCTGCAGTGCGGGAGACCTGGCTTCCACCCCTGGGTCAGGAAGATCCCCTGGAGAAGGGAAAGACTACCCACTCCAGTGCTCTGGCAAAGAGTCGGACATGACTGAGCGACTTTCACTTCCACTCTGTGCTCTCAAAAATCTGACAAAAACTAAGAATCTGTTTTACAATCGGGCCAAAAACAAAAAATCGCTAAAGGCAGAAGTAAAGGAGTTTGACACTCTTCAAGAACATTTCCCCTTGTGAAAACTGCTTGTGTCCTGAGAGAACCAGGACTGCAAATGAAGGGTAGGTGAAGATTATGGCTACTTGCTCCAAAAACACCTGTGAGCTTTCCCTCTTACACCAGCACCCAAACCAGAAATATACACATAGTCTGCTTTCAAACAGGACTATTTAAGAAAACAAAAAAAAAAGTTTCATGGAGAAAAAGAAAAAAATAGAAGAAATATTACATAGCACATACATTCTTTAGGAACATAAAGAAAGGTTTAACTCACTGATAGATGATGACTTAGGATAGTAAAAGTAGAATAGTGTGTTTTGAAAAGCCCAAACTAATAAACATGTAGTTATATACTTAAAAATTTCCAAGGAAAAATCCTAAGCTTCTATATGTAAATTTTATACGTCACGGTCTTTGTTTTTAAGCTAAACATTACCTGATGCATGTTATGCCACAAATGTAAAATACCTGAACCTTAAAATTTTAAATGTTCTCTCTAGAACTTAAAACTTTCAATTATCTCCTTCAATTAACAGACTTGTACTATTTTTCTGCTGTTCAAATGAAAGAGAATTCTATTGTTTTCCACTGTTTATGAACTAGAGGCAAAAATGATTCTTTTTTTTTTTTAATGATTCTTTAATCTTACAATTTGCCTCATGAATTATACAGAAATCACTTAGCTGTCTGGTGTCTGATGTCTGTCCTAAGTTGAACGTTGTCATCAACCACATTTCTCTAAAGATCACTGAACTACTCTACAAGTATCTGAGAGAGTACAACAAATATTTCAGAGGACAACCAAACATTTCTTTGTTGATAATGATAAGAACACTTAGAAAAAGTGGTGATGAGAAACACAAGTAGCAACCTTTTGACATTTCAGGGGTTCTTCCTCATACAAAAGATTTTTCATTTCTAGGAAGCTGAATATATCCATTTAACTTTCTAGTCTCATCTGTTCTTACCAGTATCCATTTGCCAGACATACACAGAGCCGTCTGAACATCCCACTACTAGGTAATCATCAGAAGGCCTCCACTTGATTACTTGAATGGGGAAAAGATGACGAGATGCCAGCATAATGCATTTTTTCTCTCGCAAACTTAGAAGTCCGACTGAGTGGTCACTGGCTACAGAACAGATGCAGTGCTGCACTCTGGCCTGAAAGGAAAAATAAATCTCAATCACATTTAGATTAAATTCAGAGTAACACGGATCTGGTCCTCAGTGAAGTCAAAATTAGTTACACATTCACTGCTGTCGAAAACATGAACCGCAACACCAGGACGTGTGGATAATGTTCCTCTTTCATATTATACCTAAAATGTCCAGTTCAATCATCACAGCACTTTGAAAAAGACTACATTAAAACTAGTTTTAAAAAGGAAAAGACACCTAGAAAAAGCTTCTGTTCAAATCTGAAGATGGCCTTATTAAAATGATTGCTATATATGAACAGACAGAGCTGGAAAGAAATTGATCTCTTATGATGCGTTCTCCTTCCCCGTTTGAATTTCCCTTTGTGAGCAGCTGAAGCTGTTGTCTGCAGCACTTCTGTCTGTGACACTGTCTTTTGGACCCATGCTCTCCCCTGCTCCTTTGCTCAAAAACAATACTCTCAGGGTCCCCCTACCACAATCATTTCTGAAGAGCCACCAACCATCTGTATCATCTCTAGGTGTGCTTCACAGCCCCCACCTATAACGTCGGCAGGCACATGGCCTCAGCCAACAACAAAAGCTTGGTAACACCCTGCTCTGTATTTCCTCCTCATCCCTGCTTTGTGCCCTTCCATCCCTTTTAGAATAAGCTGGAATATAATATAAACAATCAAAGACGGTAAAGATTTTCAGTAACTACCAAGAACTGAATCCATAATGGACAAAATTAAAAATTAGAGTCTTCATATGTCCAGATAAGCAACTTAAAACTTTGTAGTGAATTATTAGATTATGCTTACGGTTCACATCAAGGCGAAACCATATCAAAATAGCCATCTGAAATGCATGACTGTGGCTATTTATTGAGGAGGAGAACTAAGGCACTATATACTAAGACATATCATCCGTTCTACAGGCTTCCCTTGTGGCTCAGCTGGCAAAGAATCCGCCTGCAATGTGTGTGAGACCTGGGTTCGATCCCTGGGTTGGGAAGATCCCTAAAGAATACGCCTGCAGTGCAGGTGAGACCTGTGTTCGGTCCCTGGGTTGGGAAGATCCCCTGGAGAAGGGAAAGGTTACCCACTCCAGTATTCTTGCCTGGAGAATCCCATAGACAGAAGAGCCTGGTGGGCCACAGTCCATGGGGTCACAAAGAGTCTGATGTGACTGAAGTGACTTAGCACGCACATACATTTTCAATTTTGCAACGCAGATCTGCAAAAAAGTAGTCATTTTATTTATTTTTCTTACTAGAGAAAACAAATCTAACAGTGATCGTTTTCTCTGTGTATGAATCACTGCAAAGAAGTATTTCTGGTGTTCCTTTCCATCTACTCACACCCTTTAATCAGGCACTGATGAGAGAGAGCACATGCCCTCAGTTGATCATAGTCGTATCCGACTCTGTGTACGCGTGCGTGTTCACTGGCTCAGCCGTGTCCAACTCTTTGCGACCACACGGACTGCAGCCCACAGGCTCCTCTGTCTGTGGGATTCTCTAGACAAGAATACTGGAGTGGGTGGCCACTGCTTTCTCCAGGGGATCTTCCCGACCCAGGGATCGAACCTGTGTCTCCTGCATTGCCAGGAGGAGTCTACCACCACGCCACCTGGGAAGTCTCCTCAACCTTTAAAATGAACTAATCCTTAACTAACCTCACACATCTCACTAGCCAGTTTCCCAGTCCCCAAGCTGACAATCATCTCATTAACGTCAACATACATTCCTATCATTCCTTTTCAAGATAAAATGAGGCATGGGGGGGCGGGGTTGAAGCCTATCTGTCTGTCTGTTAAAAAGGTGAATTTTTTATCGATATTCTTTACTCTGGTGTTTTTAAAATTATGTTTTATTGGTGGCTCTCAACATCTGAAGTGATAACAAAACTGAGGAGCACTGACCCACTCATTCTCTCTCTGCCAAGCATCTCCAACTGCAGTTTCTATTGCAGTGCAGTATCCCTACTCTAATGGAGAACCTGACCTCTGGCACCAAATACTCATGAGAAGTTTTACTGTCAGAACTTTCACCTTTGCTGTTTATATACAGGCGGATAATTATTTTTTTAATTAAAAAAATGCAATCTATCCTCATAAAAAGATTTCAAATCTCCACATCACATTACCACCGTTATTAGTAAAACACAAAGCAAAAATAAAATAATAGCAGGGGGTGTGCTTTAAAAAGTAGATTGTGAGGGTGTAATTTTCTAAAGAAAAAAATTAACTGAACTCCAAAAATTCTAGTTTTTCATTCCCACATGATATGTTTCTTCTGACGTTTATTTACATAAGTACATTTTAAAGAATAGTTCTGTTCTTCACTCACACTGCGATGATGGTGAAGACGGGCAAATGACGTCCACAAAAATGCTTTTAGCCCAAAATAAAAATGGTATACCACCCATGCAAATGAAAATAGCATCTGAAGAGTTAGGCCTAGTTTTACTGTAATGAGCAACAGCCTTGAAATACAGCCAAAATAATCAAGACTGAAAACAGCAACAACAAAAATCAGTATTACTAGGGCCCAAGGAAGCAGTTATTAGAGATACTTAACTGACAAGGAAAGAGGTTCTTTGCTTTTAAAACATGGATTTAAATGAATTTAATTTTTCTTTTTTCAAGAAAATGCTAGTCCAATTTGTGTGAAGAAAACTTGCCTAGAGTAGAAATGACCCAGATACAGTTAAAATCTCATTAATTTTGATCCCAGTAATTAATTCTGAGTTGATGGTTACCTTCACAGACTGTGTAAAAACAAATTAATGGTCTAAACAAATGGTCTAGCCTATTTAAATGTAAAAGGAAAAAAGGCCATTCTCAAGTACCACTTCGGTATTAATTTTAATTCAAACAATGAACAAAGTAATGATAAATAATTCTCAGCTACCTGTTAAATGAAAGCATTTAAAAGATTTGCTAAAACACAATTAACTTGGTTTCTTATCTATTCTCAAAATTATTGAAGAAGCACTTCTTAAAGAATATTTCATAGTTCCTACCACTCTGATTTAGGCCTAGCTTCCTCACAAATAAGTTGAATTGGTACAGTTTTTATTATTAAATTATTAAATTCTAGAGATCAAAAAAAAAAAAATTCTAGAGATCTCAGTTACTGAACATTTACTTCACCTATAATGATTCATTCTATAATTTGATTAATTACATTCTACTTTACTTTCTTCCATTTCAACCTGGAAAAGTCATCTAAACTTGACTTAACCCCAAGGATATCTTAACAAGGAAAAGACATTTAAATTGTGCATGTAAAGTACTAATACAAAGAACTAAAAAATATGAACCTCTTTATCTTTAAATTATTTGAAAAACATTTATGTTCCAAATTTGTTTGATCAAACACCCACTCATTAGAACTTTATAATGTATCCTCACTATATGTATATTTATAAATTGAATATGCTGTTTGTGCCAATTCATCATGTATATTGTAAAACATGCTCTAGTATATATTTTATTTTATTTTATTTATTTATTTTTTTCACATTCAAAAAGCATGCAAAGGATTTATTTGCTAGTCAAAGCTGTTCACAGAACCAAACAGGGACTATAAATTAAGTTTTTCCAAGGAGCTTCTCCTTAGTGAAATTAGTTGACTCTGTAGGCAGAAACAGGTTAACAGAGGACATTTACACCTTGGGAAAATATATCACTGATGAGGCGTCCCTATATTTAATTATTTTAATGAGCATGTGACACTGTTAAGAAATAACCACAGAAATCTTCAAAACTTGTACACATCCACGCATGTGTGCTCAGTTGCCAAGTTGTGTCTGACTCTTTTGCAACCCCATGGACTGTAGCCCACCACGCTCCTCTGTCCATGGGATTTTCCAGGCAAGAATACTGGAGTGGGTTGCCATTTCCTTCTCCAGGAGTATATATTTTAAAAG
>CM035291.1:5731190-5780111 GCA_020226075.1 Hydropotes inermis
GATGATTCAGTTTATTTTTTTTTGATTCAGTTTAAATAAACAAATTTAAGATGAAATATTTTCTTAAATGTCTTGTTAAGAACTTTATGTCAGCAGTGGCCAATACCTCAAAGCATAATATTTATCTCTAGGAAGGTTTCACTGTTAATGATAGTGAAGCTAAATACATATTTTATACGCTGAGTGGTTCAGTTGTGCCTGACTCTTAGCGGTCCCATGGACTGCAGTCCACCAGGCTTCTCAGTCTCTGGAACTTTCTAGGCAAGAATACTAGAGGGCGTTGGCCACTTTCTACTCCAGGGTATCTTTTTGACCCAGGCATTGAACCCAGTATCTTTCGGTCTCCTGCCTTGGAAGGGAGATTCCTTACCACTAGCGCCACCTACAATCAGGAGTTTTGTGGCTGTCCTCTTGTCAGATTGATCAAGTGATCATAGTTTGAACCTGATAATGGGGCTAATAAAAGGGCACTTCATTTTCACTAGGAATATCTCCCGGCGTTATTTGCCCTGCTCATTTTGTGATGGCGGGGTTAAGACCTGCACAGTACGATCTGCCAGCTCTCCTAGACACACGGTCACCGGGAGCACACCCGAGAGCACGGAGGCCCCCTCCTGGAGGCAGCAGGCCCATGCAGAGCCCAGGAGAAACGTGCCCGTCCAATACATGAACCAAGGGAGGCATCAATGTCCTTCCATCCAGTAAATGTTCATGAGCTCAATTTGTTAAGGTAAAAAAAAAAAAAGAGGTTTAATATTTCATTCCCTTGCCCCCATCAACTATCTCATAGATTCCACTTTAGCACCTGCCTCTATCAACTGACCAAAAGAGTGTACACATACCATTAAAAAAAATATTTTTTTTTGTTATGGAACAGAACTTGTACAGCATGGACTGAGCATCTAATCAATTTGGTCAGTGCATTACAGGTAAAAATTATTCAAGGTCATGTTCCAACCACTGTATTAGTTCTTTCCGAGAAGGAAAAGGCACCAACAATATCAAAAGTTAACTAAAAGCAGGGGCTAACGAAAAGCAACAGGTAAAAACTCTTACTCTGATTTAATGAAAAAAATTAAGACAATTGAAGCAAGGCAAAGGAGGAAGATACTGAATTGAAACAAATATATTCTAAGGCCAATTATTATTTTTCAAATAATTCTGATTCTCAACCAATAAGCACTACCTGAATTTGCCAGTAAATCACCCTCACGGTACATTAGTGCTGAGCAGCAGAATGCCACAAGCCATCACAGGATCTGAGAGTCAGAAAGTACCACCTAGGTCATCCAGTCTGACCTCACGCATTTTACAAGACTTCACTTTAAACCATTCCCAGAAACCTCTTATGTAACCCGTTCCTAAGCATCTGCCATGAATTACAGAAACTAGAGGCAGCTAGTTTATTCCACCCACCAGCTCTCTGGGGAGATGATTCTGCTTTCCAACAGTTCCCAATGTTAATTATATATATATAAATTTCTTTCTGCTTTTGTTAATTTGTTTTCTAAACTAAACTGTTCTTTTCTTCTTATCATTCCAGGAGCAATCTCTTAGCTGCCCAAAACAAATTTTGTCTAAATATTCTCTAAATATATGAACACTAACTATTGTCTCTCCTTTTAAATATGCCCATCATTCGACAAGCTATAAATGACCAGCTTCTTTCACTCATAAATCAATCCCACTATTCTCTTAATCATTATTTCTTGACTTCCCAGAACTCTTTCTCGGAACATAAATGCACAGTTAAGATGCATCACTTATCACTTTTAAATATTCTACATGAAGGGGAAAAAAAGAGCCTACCAATGTTAATTGCATTTCCACACTTTCACAAAATTAGATAATTTTTTTTCCCAGAAATTCATAGTTCATCCTTCTTAAAACATGGGTGGGAGGGGGTAGAAAGCTGTTTCTTTCATAGGTATTTCAGAAAATAAGACCATGTGGTCCATCTAAAGCACTGACCAATGATCTAATAGGATACTTATGTTCTATGTGAAAATAAGACTTTTAGAGACGAGCTCATTCATTGCATACAAAAAATAACAATGAAGAAATAGAGGACTAGTCAGACTCCATCTTTCTTCAACTACTTCCTGATTAATAAAACAGCAAATAAATATGAAGAATTTAATGGATGATTACAAAGATATTCCCTGTCAGAGAAAAATATATTTAGTAAATGACATTGAGATAATCTGTTACTTTAGAAGAAGAACAGATGATTTTTACCCTTTCCTCACCCTAAAGACATAAATAAACTTCAGAGAGATTAAAGTACTTGATGTTTGTTTTAATCCAGCCATGGCTTTTTAATCAAATGTCATCAAATTTCTAAATGGGGTAAGATTCTAGAATTTAAAAATATGAGAGAAGCTAAATAGAAATAAGGATAAAATAGGTTACATAGGACTGGAAATTATCCCCATGTTAAAAAAAAATCAAAAGTAAATAATAAGCCAGAAGAAAATTTCAACAATAACAGAAAGCACATAAGCTTAACATTTCAATTACGTGCTCACAGAAGTACTAATACCCCCAAGAGAAACAAATGAGCAGAAGACAAATTATGTCTCAAGAAGAAATAAAATTCACTAAAACCCTTACAGAAAAATTTCATTATCTCTAGCAATCAAAGAAATGCAAATTTCAACAATAAAATACTCTTTACACCCATCAATTTAGCCGAAGACTGTAGGAATTACAATAGTAAACAACCAAGATGTCCTGGGCTCTTACTTTGCGCTAGGTATCACTCTAAAGGCTCGGCAGTGACTCATCGTGGCCTCACGACAACGCTTTGAAGTAGATACTGCTATTATCTCCATCTTACAGATATAGAAACTGAGGCATGGAAATAAACGAAAACATCTTGTGTTGGCAAGGAACAATGAAATGGGCACTGAGGATAGGAAACAGTTTGGTAATCAATCTCAGTGTTCTTAGAAACGTTAGTACTCTATTACACAGAAATTCTGAGGTTCTAATCCCAAAAAAAGTCATGGAATTAATCCAAGGAAATAATCATAAATGAGAACAAGTTTTACAGAAATATTTGATATTATTTACAATAGTTCAAATTGGGTACAACCTACATACCCAAAGCAGAACTGCTAAATAAACACTGTATGTTCATATAATGTGATGGCATACAATTATTAAAAATTACTCTCATGAATGAGTATAACTTGAGAAAGTATTTGTTAAAATGTTAAATGAGATGGAACATGCATAGAAAACTACATCTACAGTATCATCACAAGCGCACAGCAGATGGACTTTAAACGGTCAGAAGGCCTTCCCTGGCCGACCAGCGCTTAGGACTTCATGCTCCCACTGCGGTGGGCGTGAACTGGATCCCTGGGTCAGGGAACTAAGATCCGGCATGCCCCAGAGAGCGGCCAAAAACAAGAATAGAAGGCTAGAGGAAAAGATACCAAAATGTTCACTGGGGCTGTTCTGTTTTACACAGAAGGATGACAGGACACCTTTACCTTCTTAGTTACCTGTCTGCAAAACTTTTAACTGTGTATATGTGAAATTCACAAAATTGCAGTTAAAGTTACATCATATTCTTAAAAACAAGTAATGTGTGACAAGGAAAAGAAGGTAAAAGGGGCCTAAAAGTAAAAGGGGGCTAAAACTCCAAACCTAAGTAATCAAAGACGAAATACTAAAACATAAATTACCAAAGAACTGAGCCATGCACAGTTCTGTGAAGAAAAATTTGAAACATGGGAATTGAAAAGAATGGCTGTTTTGGTCTACAATATGAAAGATACTCAATAAATTAGTCATTTAAAATTAAGCATGCATCAAAACCATATTTACTTATGTAAATCAGTAATTAAAAATATAGTCAAACTTGGAGAAATGCAACTATTTTTCAATACACAATTACACCTAGTAGGAGGTGGAATGTATGAAGGTCAAGTTCAGGCCCTCAGGTTGGAATGAAAGAAGGTGAAAGTTGCTCAGTTGTGTCCAACTCTTTGTGACCCCATGAACTATACAGTCCGTGGAATTCTCCAGGCCAGATCACTGGAGTGGGTAGCCTTTCCCTTCTCCAGGGGATCTTCCCAACCCAGGGATTGAACCCAGGTCTCCCTCATTGCAGGCAGATTCTTTACCAGCTGAGCCACCAGGGAAGACCAAGAATCCTGGAGTGGGCAGCCTATCCCTTCTCCAGGGGATCTTTCCGCCCAGGAATCGAACCCAGGTCTCCCGCATTGCAGGCGGATTCTTTACCAGCTGGGACACAAGGGAAGCCCAGGTTGGACTGCTTAGGATCAGATTCCAGGTCTGCCGCTTGCTGTGTGACGTAAGCAAGTTATTGAACCTCTCTGAGCCTCACCTCTCTGTACAATGTGGTTAACGGCAAAAACCACACCTCAGAGAATCACTGTGAGTTAAATGAAGTATACACAGAGAAATCAGCATAGAGACTCACAGACCATGCATACAAAAGATGATCGTAGTTAATATTCTTTACCATTATTAGTGTTATATCAGTATACACGACAAATTCTGCTTTTTAAAATGCAGTTGTATCTATTTTCTGAGGCCATTGCCAATGTTTAGGTATTCAACAGGAAAAGTGGAGACAGCTGTAAGTTTTCTATTACATGAGTTTCCCCTTTTCTTCATTTTCTTCTCATATTAAAAGCTGTTTTAATTTAGTCTGAATAGGTCTGTTTACATGATCATTACCATCACTCACATATTATATTAATGAGGTTTTCAGCACTTTTAACACTTTGAGTCAATAAAAGCTTTCCATCCAACAGCTCAATGACCACCTTCCACTGTTCCTGTATATTTCTTCATCACACATTTTTTCCAATGAATTTACTTGGTAATTTTTTACTTCATCCCTTTAAAACATAAAAATACTTTATTTAACTTCAATTCTATATTTATGGGTTTCAGAGGCTGAGACAGTCAAATCTGCAGACTCTGAAGACAGTCAAAGGTGTTTAAAGGAACTCCAAAGTGGTGCCCTTTCCCCTCCCCTACAGCAGCAGGCTGTCCCCAGCTAAGCCCAACCCAGGCCCAAACCTGCAGGACAGAGTCAGGAACTAGCCTCCTCCATCACGAAGGGCCTCACCTCTCAAACTGCGCGGAGCCACAAGGCCTGGGGCTGCTCGTCCTTCTCTTTCCGGGTCCTGCCTTGAACTTGAAGGGCCCCATCCATCTGACCGAGTAACTCTCAATCTGCCTGCTTGGCCTCAACCTATTTATTCCTGGAGGTAAATTATTAGAACACGGATGCTAAAAATACCTCTTGTTTTACAAAGGATCCTGGCTTGCATTTTAAGTATGCATCAAAGAACACAGAGAAACCTAACCTCCACTATTATATACCTGGCTCTTGAGAGTACCTGGAAAGGTATGCTCAGTCACTCAGTCATGTCTGACTCTTTGTAACCCCATGGACTGTAACCCTCCTGGCTTTTCTGTTCATGGAACTTTCCAGGAAAGAATACTGAAGTAAACTGCCATTTCATTCACCAGGGGGTCTTCCAGACTCAGGGACTGAACCCATGTCTCTCACATCTCCTGCACTGGTAGACGGATTCTTTACCACTCCACCACCTGGGAAGCCTACTTAACTGAAAAGTTACCTTAAAAAGTAACTCATTTTTTTCTAACAATTCCTGCCAACTTAAAATAAATTTTATTTCAAAACTGCTTTACGATTAAGCTATTCCAGAAAACTCATCTTTGCTCACGACATACTAATTTTCTTCAACCCAAAATAGAGTCACTTGAATCAACCACTTCATCACAATGTTTAGCACCAAACCACTTCTGACTATTAATAAAAATAAATGTCATGCCCAATGTAACCTTCTTTGCTACTAAGAATATGACTAAAGATCTACAGAAACCTCTCCAAATAGAATATCTAAGTTGCTTGATTAGGGGGTGGGGGGATAATAAATGGGGTTAACATACGCACACTATTATACACAAAATCAACAACAATGACCTACTGTATAGCACAGGGAACTATAAGTTTCTTGTAATAACCTATAATGGAAAAGAACCTGAAAAAGAATATAATATATATATATATAACTGGATTACTTTGTTATGTACCTGAAACTAACATAACACTGAATATCCACTATACCTCAGTAAACCAACCTCATAAGACAATAATAATAATTGATTAATTAATATATATCACCTTTGACACAACAGTAGCATAGCTGCAATAGGAATATAATCAGTCTCATTACTGTTGAAGGAATCCCTCATGACAGTCTCTTCATATATCACTGAATCTCCCAGCTTCCTACAAAAGAGACAGGGTGTACTATGCTACTTGAATACATGTATACTATCCATAACAGGAAAAATTTATCTTTTATCTTGAACAAAATAGTATGATAGTAGTGAAAATTTGAAAAACATGTGGGAATCAGAATGGATAACCAACACAGTACAGTATTGGTATGTTAAAGTGTTTGTGCTTTCAAAATGAAAATGAGTGCTCTCCACTTACACATACTCTACAAACAGCTACTTATAAGCCTAGAAAATTAACAAGGTTTAAAAGATTATAAACAGAATGGAGAATTATGAGGGTAAATAGGGATACAAACTTATTCCTAAGATTTTGAAGGACAATTTGGCAATAACTATTCAAAAGACTTTAAAAATTAATATGTCCTTTTAGAAAGCAATTCCACATTTAAGAATTTATCCTCAGAAGTCATTTAAGATGTGCAAAAATATTTAGTTACCCTAATTTTCAGCTCCTGTTGATAACAGAAAAAAATGTTGGAAAACATCATTCTGAAATTTCTGATAAAATTACACAAATCATAGACTATAATCGAAAATGATGTTGGAATACACTCAGTGACACAAAAGTGGCCAGACCATCTTTAGTAAATATATTATCTATAATGATAAGTTATATAATTTAAAAAAATAAAAATTATTTCAAAAGGATGATGCTGAATACATAAAAATATATGAAAAGTCTCAAAATCTAACAGAATGAAGTGTTATGGGGAAAAAATACTACAACATACTATGTACATTGTGACGTATTTTAGAAAAAGGTTAGTTCTGCTGCCTGCTTTTGATTCCTTTGCATCACCAAAGTTTACTCTGCTTGGCTTCAGGGACCATGCTAAAATTATAGACACTGCTTTTGAAATGTAACATCCAAGTTAAATTAATAACAAGAATCCAAATTCAAAAAGGTAAAGATAAGGGCTAACAAGCAGAAGCTTTAGGAGCATGGTCAGAAAGAAAGGACAATATCCTAATTTGTCAACTGTTCTTGCCAGCAGTGAACATCATAGGCAGTGAACATCACACACTAGCAAACATACTGTCACATATACCATACGTAATTATCAAATCTGTTCCCAACAGCTAGGGATTTAATACTGTACAAACAGGTTACAAACAGGTTAAATGCCTAACCTTTGCATTTTCGCAAACCCATGCTGCCCCCTTCTGGATAGTTTTGGAGGTATGTGACAATACAAGTTTAATAAGATTTAATGAAAAGTAATCAGTTTTTTAAGGTGCTTCCCTGATAGCTCAGCTAGTAAAAAATTTGCCTGCAATACAGGGGGCCCCAGTTCAATTCCTGGGTCAGGAAGATCCGCTGGAGAATCCACTGGCTTCCCTTGTAGCCCAAGGGAAGTTAAAAAAAATCATTTTTAACTAATCTTTAGAAAAAGGTTAGTTCTGCTAACCTTTTGAACTAATTTTAGAAAAAGGTTAGTGATAATCATCAGTTAAAAAATCATTTTTAGCTAATCTTTTACAGACCTGAGCCTATATGTTCACACTAGGAAACATATATCTGCTTCAAAATGTATTTTGAAATATTTTCCAAAAATTACATTCTGAATAAAGTTCTAGCATTAGCAAAAAGCTCTGATAATCCAACCACCCATGCCAATGAGAAAAGGAATAATATATATTTACTAAAAGTAAATAAAACACGACACTTAAAAAAAGTCAGTTTCTGTTCTGTTCAATCCTTCTTCCCTCGACTCCCAAAAGCAACCAGAATCTGAATTTGGTGCATATCCTCCCATTCAGTTTTCATGACTTACCAACTGAAGCCTTAAAATGCCTGCCCTCTCCTCGGCCGCCCCCTCCTCAGGCTCCCAGCACCAGGCACACTCTTGGTCTACACCAGCCTGGAGTTCAGACTGTGGAAACTCACTCAAGCCTACTTCCGACAGCTATTCAAATCAGGAAGGCATTCTCTCTAACCACTCTGTGTTGCTTAAATGTCTCAGTTATTAGAAGAATATTAAACTGAAATGCTATATTTATAAAGTTCAAACCACAGTGTAAGGTAGGGCGAACAAACCGGTGGTCCCCCGTGGGTGAGGGGAGGGCGGGGGGAGGAAGGTACAAAGCCCTGGGTGCAGGGCAGGCGTAAGGACGCACCGCTATGCGACACATGGAACACAGCCAACGCGGTGCGGTAACTGGAAGTGCATGAAAACAAACAGTTAAAAACTCAGGATAGGAAGGCTCTCTAGAATCATCAAGTACTGCGTTCAGGAGGAAGGGAATGACATAGCTGGAGAGCAAAAAGATATTTATTAATATCCTTTAATGTTTTTTGCATTTAATATTCCTATTTATAAAATATTTTAAGACACTACAGTAAGTAATATCCAAAGTGCAGATGAAAACTAAAAACGGTAAGGCACCTAAAATGTTAACAACCCTGCTTTTTAAAAGATTTTTCTAAAAAGCCTCCTATACAAATATTTGAAGTGGCAGTAATATTTAACAATAATATGAAAGTTCCACTTTAAATCTGAATCCTATTAAAACAGTCTATAAAATCTTACATATCTTAATAGCAATAGATAAGGTCAAAAAATCACTTGCTTAAAAATAATAAACACAACTTGAAATGACAAAAATGGTACAGAACTTCATTTTATATTATACTATGTGATTCAAACAGTATTTCAGTAGATAGTTTTACTTCTATTTCTTCTCATATACATGTATACTTCATATATATGTAGCACACCCACCTCTCATACATATACATGTACATATTTCTTTCATATTATGAACAGTATATTTTGCTTTCTTAAGAAAGCAAACCACACACAAAAAAAATTTAGAAATCACCTCAAACTGAATTTTTTCCTCTACAGTCCATAATCTTAAGGAGAAAGAAACAGAAATGGCAAATAACCCAACACTAGCGATCTCAAAACTAGAATCTCCAGTACCCTTCATGAAGTCAATACACAGTCAAATCTCATAGGGTTTTCTGAGAGTTTAACAAAGCCCCTGGTTTCTCTGAGCATCTATGAGACATCCCTGCCTTCACCCGCCAGAGCATTTCGTTAGGATCTCTCCTTTATCATGTACAGTCGACACTATAACAGACTTCCTTAAGTATTCGCCTGATCCTCCTCCTAAAATATGTTTATACTTCTTGCAACACTAAAACACATTACTTGGCAGACAGTAGTTCTGCCCAAAAACATTCTGAATTTTCCCCAATAACCCTTTGGCACTACAATCTTGAATTACTTCAATATTTCGTATCTCAACGCATATCTTTAGGAAACTTTTAGATTTTCTTTACTGTTCTTTAATTCTTTAAAATAATCTGTATCACATAAAAGTTAAATCTCAGCTAACCAGTTTATTCAGTGAATCAAGTTCAATTTCAAAGTACTTTGCCTAAAAGGACTTTTACTGTTTTGGGAAAAAAAAAAATACATAAAATTCCTCTAAAAAATGAAAAACCAAAAACCTTTAATGTACAATAAATACAAAATCTATTCAAAGTAGGTACTCTACATAATACTGTAGGCAGTGTTTACTGTCTAGGAAAATGTTGAAAATTTTAAATAATTAAAACTCCTATAAATAGTTCATTAAAAATAAATATACAGGGTTACTGAGTCTGGCACTAAATCAATGCTAATGTATAGCAAGAATTTGGAAAGATTTTGGGGAAAAAGATGCTAAAACAGTACAAAAATGAAGGAGTGGGGAGAGAAAGGATGACAGAAACACCTATACAGTAGACCAATAAGATGTGAACATATGTGGAGCTGTGGAAGGGCACACAGTCTGTCCTCAGAGCTCATCTCCTGCCACAGCATCTTTTCTACCCGCAGGCAGGATTTCATTTTTTGTTCACTCTCTACAGAGGCGAAGAAACAATGATTTTGCTCAGTACTTTATCTTAACAACTTCCTATATTTTAGTAAACAAGAAATAACTATAAATTAAGAATGAAAAACTCATCATAATTGTATGTTCTTAATTATAATTTAAGTCATTTTTAAAATACAACCAACATTTCTGTTTTAGAACATCTTTCCCTGAAAAAAAAAAAAAAACTTACAAGAAATCAAAATTCAACTTCTTTCTCAATCTACCTAAGATAAAACCAAAACTCTTACGATAATCCAAAAAGCAGATGACAAACTTTTTAGTATTGCAATAGTTATAATCTTCCAAGTACCAGATCACTTTAAAGTAAAAATATTTTTTGCTAAAAAAGAATGACATTGGATCAATTTATGAGAAGGACAATTTAAGTATTTAACACATTTGATGTCACTAACTCTATAATCTCAGTAGAAGAGTCATTTGCTAAATATTTAGCACAAATCAAATCCTTAGCTTTTTATTAACCAGTTAGGGCTCTCTGATTTCCAAACATATTAGCTGCTGGGCCTAAAACTACCAGCTAAATGAATAGGTCATTAACTAGGCAGTCATTATTTACATCTTATACTATCACAAAGACCAAAGCAAATGTGTCTTAATCAGAACTTTTCAAAGGTAATTAAAAACAAGAAAATTCTACTGTTAAACCTATAAATAAATTATTTTCCAAGAACCAGACTTCCTTGTTGGTGCCTCTCTGCCTCATACATCCCAGGCAACCAGTACCTCTGGCTGGTGCCTCAGCTGGTGAGAAGACCACTTTCTGTTTAATTGCATATATGTCCATATCTTAGCTTTTACCTACTATGAAGTATTTCTAAATTCAATTGATCAAAAACATTTTATTACTATATTAAATATGCACTTGAAATTTTTAAAAAAGAAACCAGAAAATGTGCTCATACACATAGGCTAAAAATATGCATATATTAATGCAGTTCAAATGGAAAACATGACCCTATGTAAGTTATTCAAAAAACACTTTCAATATTTGTAATATATATATATATATATGCCTATGTACATACACACTCTAGTATTTTCAGTGTATTTTTATGAAAACAAAAAACAGCCAAATCAAAATGGTTTATCTAAACTTAGGAATAACATAATCTACATTATCAACTTCAGCATTAAAAAAATAGATATTTCACCAAATTGGCATTCAGATGTGAAAAAAACCTATATTTTTCTATGGGGCATAAGAACTGCAAAATGAGGTCGAGGACAAGGGTTCTAACGCTGCTTCAACTTAGCAGAATTACAGTAATACCTATTTCACTAAAAATAAAGATAAAATTGGTTATTTAAATAGATTTACATAAAATGGATTTGATGGATTTAAAAAAGGCAGAGGAACCAGAGATCAAATTACCAACATCCGTTGGATTATCAAAAAAGCAAGAGGGTTCCAGAAAAACATCTATTTCTGCTTCATTGATTATGCCAAAGCCTTTGACTGTGTAGATCATAACAAACTGTGAAAAATTCTGAAAGAGATGGGAATACCAGACCACCTGACGTGCCTTCTGAGAAACCTATATGCAGCTCAAGAAAAAACAGAACTGGACATGGAACAACAGACTGGTTCCAAATACAAAAAGGAGTACGTCAAGGCTGTATATTGTCGCCCTGCTTATTTATCTTATATGCAGAGTACATCATGTAAAATGCCAGGCTGGATGAAGCACAAGCTGGCATCAAGATTGCCGGGAGAAATATCAGTAACTTCAGATACGCAGATGACACCATCCTTATGGCAGCAAGTGAAGAAGAACTAAAGGGCCTCTTGATGAAAGTGAAAGAAGAGAGTGAAAAAACTGGTTTAAAACTCAACATTCAAAAAACTAAGATCATGGCATCTGTCCCATCACTTCATGGCTAATAAACAGGGAAACAGTGACAGAGTTTATTTTTTTGGGCCCCAAAGCCACTACAAATGGTGACTGTAGCCATGAAATTAAAAGATGCTTGCTCCTTGGAAGAAAAGCTATGACCAACAGAGACAGCATATTAAAAAGCAGAGACATTACTTTGTCATCAAAGGTCTGTCTAGTCAAGGCTATGGTTTTTGCAATAGTCATGTGTGGATGTGAGAATTGGATTATAAAGAAAGTTGAGTGCCGAAGAATTGATGCTTTTGAACTGTGGTGTTGGAGAAGACTCTTGAGAGTCTCTTGGACAGCAAGGAGATCCAACCAGTCCATCCTAAAGGAAATCAGTCCTGAATATTCACTGGAAGGACTGATGCTGAAGCTGAAACTCCCAACACTTTGGCCACTTGATGAGAAGAACGAACTCATTGGAAAAGAGCCTGACACTGGGAAAGATTGAAGGCAGGAGGAGAGGGAGATGACAGAGGATGAGATGGTTGGATGGCATCATCAACTTAATGGACATGAGTTTGAGCAAGCTCCAGAAGTTGGTTATGGACAGGGAAGCCTGGTGAGCTGTAGCCCATGGGGTCGCAAACAGTCGGACACGACTGAGCAACTAAAGTAACCTGGCTATCTAAATAAATACACAACAATTTTTTACAGTGATGAAGATTTTTTTAAAAATTAAAAACAAATTGGAAAGAAAGAAAAAGGCAAAAATTTGTATAAAGAAGGAAGAGATTAATTAAGTACCTAAATTTTCACATCTGTCAGGGGAAAAAGAAAGAGACACACACACGCTGGTATAGAACTTCCTACCCCATCACATGTGTCAAATCAAATAAAATCTAGCACTGGCAGAACATGGCAGATAATATTCACTATCATGAAGTTCACGTGAGCAAGCAGAAAGGCCAAGGAAAATTTCCTGGGTCTTTGAAATGAGACTGCTTCTGACCAATGGATCAGATACACAAGTAAAATGCTTTTCATTTCAGTAAGATAATAACTGGTGAAGGGATTTTGATAAGCATGAAACGTTGTGATAAAGACAGTATATTTGCATGTTTATGTACGTGGGTCTGTACACATGCGTGTGTGCTGGGGAATAGTGATTCTGCATACAAAGGCAGCTAATCACATGAGTAAGCTCACATTAAACACACAGTACAAGAAATTATGGGTCTGTTACTCATCTGCCCTAAGTCCTCCTAAAATTTCCTATTTCTAAAATTATGAGACTTTTTATATTTGACATCATCAGCTAACTTAACACACACATCATGAAAAAGCAATCTGCTTCCATAAAAGTACAAACAAAATTTCCCAAAATCATTATCAGTGCCTGTTATTCTTTCCCTTGTCACAATAATTGTTTATTTAAATGGACTCTATTTGTAAGTATTAAGAAGTATTTTGCTTCAAGCTATAAAAGCACAGGTTCAATTTCTTTTTGCTCAGATGGAGTTGAGAATGATGAGGTTACTCTGATGAGCATGACTTTAGGGATACTTAAAACTACTTCGGAGCAAAAAACTGAAACTTCAACAAAGATATTTTAAATTGCTACTATGTTTTGGGGATAAGCCATGCCATTTAGGCACTAATAACAGGAAAAAATACTATATCCATCTTCTATTTCTATACTCCCAATAGTAATAAGCATAACTTTGCCTAAAAATCATGTTACCACTATTTAGTTTTATAATTACAAGGATTTTTTTTTATTAATTCTTCCATCACATTTTAGATTACTCTGGATTTCATTTGTATTAAGCCTGGCAGCAACAAAGTTCAACTCTACAATAGTGAAATAATCTTTCATGATCAACTTACACTACAGCTTTCAGGTGGAACTAGAAGCTGAGTTATCTCACCACCATGGACACAGAAGATATGCTTCATTTCTCCAGAAAATATGTCCCAAATTATGACTGAAAAATCCACGCCTCCAGATATGAGATATCTTTGATCATAACGGGCTGAGACCTGATGAGGGTACAGCAAACATGTGACTTTGTTCCGATGACCACGGAGTGTCCTGTGAGGTGGCCAACCTGCAAATGAGGTTTGGGATTTAAAACGGGAAAATTCGAGTCTTCCAAAGTTTCAACAAAAGTAAATAAGAATTTTCAGACTAGCTCTACATTTTATCATTAAAAAGTTCCTTTCACATATATTTCTATTGGACAGTTTTTGTTCTAAAAGACTACCAGTATTACTGATAATAATACACCAGAGATACCTAATAATAAATGGTAACTATTAACATATATCAAAGAGAAAAACTGGATATTTCTATTTACAGTCATTGTGCTAAGTCACTCAAGTTGTACGCGACTCTTAGAGACCCCCGTGGACTGTAGCCCGCCAGGCTCTTCTGTCCATGGGATTCTCCAGGCAAGAATCCTGGAGTAGGTTGCCCTTTCATTCTCCAGGGGATCTTCCCAACGCAGGGATCAAACCCCAGTGTCTTGCATCTGCTGCACGGGCAGGCGGGCTCTTTGCGACTAGCACTGCCGGGAAGCCCTGTGCTTGTCATTGCGCAGTGTCTATACCAGTAACAGACACTGGCTACAGCTGATCCCTGAGCAACACAGGCTAAATTGCGCTGTGCAGCCCACGCATACGTGGGCTTTTTCCAATGAATACATACTGTAGCACTACACAGGGGCAGTGGATGGAATCCCAGAATGCACAACCACAGATACAGAGGGCTGGCTGTAAAGCAACACACAGACTCTCAACTGTGCAGAGGACCAGCACTCCTAACCCTCTGAGTTGTTCCAGAGTCAACTGGAGTGTATCTTATTAACTGCACGCCACACGCCCAGCTACAGAGCACACTGGCAGCTACACCGATGCACTGTGTCTGTGAACACGCAGAGTGCAGACGCGGTCACGTTCACGGTCACAGAGCTCTCCTGACCCCGGACGCCAGCAGGTCTGCAGGTACCTCTGCGGAGCATGTGCTCGCCCTGCAGAAGCTGCACTATGGCCGTCTGCGTGGCGGGGACGATGACGATGCTTCCGTCTTCACGGCCACAGACGAGCCGTCCGTGCGCTGGTATGTACACACTTGCTGTCACCTTAAGAGGTTCGCTACTATTGGGGATCACGCTCAGCTGATCTATAATTCCAGCAGGACACGGGTTCAGGTTATCAAATGCCTCTTGCAAACTAATAGATGTGGTCATTTCCCGCCCTGTGGAGGTTTTGTGTGGTAGAAAAGAAACATATTTGAGCATGTTAGAAAAAGAAAAAAAAAAACAATTCAACATGTAAAAATAAACGTGCTTACAGTTGATTCCATGAAATTCCAAAGAATAACTGTCATCAACTATCATTCTAAGAAGAAAAGGACATATGTACATTATGAACTGGCTATACTGTGGTTACTGTTCAGGTTGTTCAGTTAGAAACACTGAGAAATAACTGCACATGATTTTCTAGAACCTCCATTACCTTCCGGTTTATCAGGTGTGTCTGATATGTTCCAAATATTCAACCTTCCAGAAGAATCACCCTGAATTAATAGTTTGTAGAAGTATTCTTTGCATCCATAGAAGAATCGAGTCACAGGAGGACAAATTAGCAACTGTAAAAAAAAAAAAAACTGTTCAAATTCCCTTTTCTATCTTTTAAAACAAAATATTTCACAGTTAAGTTTCTTCAGATTAGGATGTTAAGAACTTCATCTCAGTACCAAAGTAAAAAAAAAAAGTGTATTTATAGAATGAGTGTTCAATAATATTTTAATTAATTTTGTAGCATTGATATAAATATATGTCAACTAATACTCAAATCCAGTATATATAACACATTCAAAGAAATGAAAACTATATTTATATAGTCTTTCTCTAGAATTAACATTTTTATTCTTTTTCTCTGCTTTATAAAAACCACATTGCAATTATTTGTCTATAATTAAGCAATGAATCCAAAGATATACCCCTCTATACCAAAAAGAGGGTATTCTGCCCATTCCTTATTAGCTATTCATCAAGAATGGCTATAAAACTAAACTACCATGCTGTACCACTAGAGGACTTTTTTTTTTTTAATTAGACTATTTTTCAACTAATAGCACAAAACATCCCTGGTGGCTCAGTGCTAAAAAATTTGCCTGCAATGCAGGAGATATGGGTTTGATCCCTGGGTCTGGAAGATCCCCTGGAGAAGGGAATGGCTACCCACTCCAGTATTCTGGCCTGGAGAATCCCATAGACAGAAGAGCTTGGTGGGCTACACGCCTTGGGGTGTCAAAGTGTGGGGCATGAATAAGCAACTAATACTTTTCACTTTTATCACTTGATCACATTTTCATAATCAACTTGAACCTAGCCTGATATGCTAGCTACAAACTACTAGAAACAAAAACCATTCATTAGGATCTTGCATATACTTTCATTTTTAAAGCACATTATTTTCTGCTTAAGATCCTGTATCTTCAGTGAGACCACTTATTTGAAAATACTAAATAGTGGTGGACTCCTGACTTAAAATTTTAGATGATTAATACACTAAAACTTGAGTATGAAAGTATGTAAGCTTATCCTGAAAAGCAGTTAAAAAACAAAAGGCAAATAATCTATATCCAGTATCAGTGCTAAAAAGCACTACCCTATAGAAATTACATGCATTAAGCATGGCCAATTATTTGGTTTAACTTAAAGTCTGAAAATTACTAAAAGTTTGACTGATAAACATGTTTAACCAGGAAAAGTTGCTACAAAGCTGGAACAACCAGTATTCTGTACTACAATGTGTATCTCGCACCACATAATATATATATTTTAATTCAAAATGAAGTGGTGAGCTGATACTTAAGGAAATATAATATGCATTTTTTGCTTCGTGTTCTGTTTGGTTTTTCACTGCACAGTGCAGCCTGTGGGATGTTACTTCCCCGACCACGGACTGAACCTGGGCCCAGCAGTAAACAGCAAGCCCTAACGGCCGAACAGACAGAGAATTTCCATCAGGTATGTTTTCTATGTGAGTCATTATCCCTTAGTTTAAGCAGAAGTGACTGTCTAGTTTGTTTTATTTGTCTATCAGTAAGTAGCAGTTTAAGTTAAGAGAATAAAGGACAGATCATAAAGGATCTTGATTATACATGGATGGATAAATTCTATATATTCAAAATATTCATGGAAAATGGCAAGCAATCCCCTTGCCATCTCTCCACATAAAGATAGAACAAAAATGCTAAGAATGAAAAAGTTATGGAAATCCAGATCATAAGTAAAGGAAACTTTATTTCCAAAACCAAAGCTCCTTTCTTAATGTTCAAAGAACACAGAGTTGAAACCCACTACTGAGTGCATTTCAACTTTAAATTGATATTAAGTAGGTTTTTAGAAACAATGCAGGAGACCTGGATTCGATCCCTGGGTCAAGAAGATTCCTTGGAGAAAAGAATGGCAACCCACTCCATTATTCTTGCCTGGGAAACCCCAAGGACAGAGGAGCCTGAGGGACTACAGTCCATGGGATCACACAGTCAGAAACAACTGAGCAACTAACACCAGAAGTCATAATAAAATTTTTTTTTTATAGAGAAAAAAATTCTTTTATTCTTTATTTCTAATGCCTAATGATTTAAATCACTACATGATTTGGGAGAAATAATGCAATACTTATTCAAACAATAATCAGTCAGCATTATTATATAATTATCTTTGTCATTCTAAAATTACATCTGTCACTATGTTTAGAACTGCATGAGTTTGGTAAAATCAATTTATAACATCAATACGAATTTTATCAAAAAGTCATTGCCACTTTGTAATCAGTATAAGATCACTTTTCTTCCTGGAGAAAGGGAATGCTTATATTGTAGGCATATTATGCACACATGCATGCTCAGTCATGTCTGACTCTTTGTGACCCCATGGGCTGCAGCCGACCAGTCTCTTCTGTCCACGGAATATTCCAGGCAAGAATACTGGAGTGGGTTGCCATTTCCTCTTTCATATAGGCATATTATAAGTAAATGCACAAATTATGCTTATAATAACCATGTCAAAATTTTTTACATCTAATAGAGTGCTTTGAATGGCAAGCAATCTTTGAAATGCTTAGCTACCAAAAGACACTAATAATTATAGTTGTGGAAACTTTTCAACATAGCCACCAACTGTAAATGATACCTGAAGAATTTTACCTCTTTATCTGTTCGGTCCAAGAGGCTGTGCTGCACTGGAGGAATTAAACTTTCGACCGCTTTCCCCACATCGCTGCGGAATGAATCACTAGCTGGAAGGCAACTGAGAGTGAGGAAAATACAACATTCAGTAAAAAAAACACTGACATTAAATACTTTATCACACCATCTGATGAGGTTTTTTCACAATGGACAATATATGGATTCTTTTATAGTTAATATAGGCATTAAATAATCTTATTGAAATATCTTACTCAAATAAAAATCCACCTAATGGGAGGAGGAGCTAAGATGGCAGAGGAATAGGATGGGAAGACCACTTTCTCCCCTACAAATTCATCGAAAGAACATTTGAACGCTGAGCAAACTTCACAAAACAACTTCTGACCGCTAGCAGAAGACATCAGGTGCCCAGAAAAGCAGCCCATTATCTTCAAAAGGAGGTAGGACAAAATATAAAAGATAAAAAGATAGACAAAAGCGCTAGAACAGAGACCTGTCCCAGGGAGTCATAATAGAGGAAGTTTCCAAACACCAGGAAACCCTCGCACTGGCGGGTCTGGGGAAGTTTTTGAATCTCGGAGGGCAACCTAACTGGGAGGAAAAATAAATAAAACCCACAGATTACGTGACTAAAAGCAACTCCCAGCAGAAAAGTACCCCAGATGCCCACATCCGCCACCAGCAAGTGGGGGCGGAACGGAGAGGAGCGGGCGGCATTGCTTAGGGTAAGGACCGGGCCCGAATGCCCTGAGGGCAATCGGAGGGAGCTAATAGGAAGCAACTTGAACTGTGGGATAGCGAGAGAGAGAGAAAATTAACCAGCCCGAACACACTGCGGCCCGTTTGCAGAACAAAGGTAGAACTGAGCCATCCCAGAGAAGAGCTAGCCAGCAGCGGACTGGTCCATCTCCCGCCGGAGGCAGGAGGCAGGGGGGAGGGGAAAGGGGCAAACTCGGCCCCAGAGACCGGCACCTCCTACCAAACTGCAAACAGGCCTCCAGTTTCTAACCAAAGACTTCCTGAGATTCTGGATGGTTGACATCTGCCGGGAGGGTCGCGGCTAGAGACCAGCTCCCCAGAACAGACACAAGGCGCACGCACCCGACTGGCGCCCGCGGAAACTGAGGCTGGGGCCGCGGAGGGGAAGGAGGTGCGCCGCACCGGGGAGAGTGCGCCCGTCAAGCTCCTGGCGGCCTGAGCTCCTCGGCGGGGAAGGCACAAAACGCAGGCCCAACCAAGGCTGCGCTTTTGTGGAGGACCCGAAAACTGGAACCACAGGCAACGCAGGGCCCGCTCCATACAGAGCAGCCTGGAGCCTGAGCAGTGCAGATGGGAAAGCACCGCGCCGTGAGCGGGGGCAGGCCCAGCGTGGCCGGAACACTGCGAGCGCTCCCCACACACGCCGGGACGTCTGTCTGCAGTGCCCCGCCCGCCCCGCAGGCCCCGCAGCGCGACTGAACAGGCGAACCTGAGCTAGAGACCACCTCCGCCCCTGCAGTCAGGCCGGAAATTAGACACTGAAGACACCAGCAAACAGAGGCCAAATAAAGGGAGCCGCTTCAGAAGGGACCGGTGCAACAGATTAAAATCCCTGTAGGAAACACCGACTACACAGGAAGGGGCCTGCAGATATCGAGAAGTGTAAGCTGGAACGAGGAGCTATGTGAAACTGAACTGAACCCACACTTGCCGCAACAGATGCAGAGAAATTCCTAGATATAGTTTTACTTCTTTTTTTTTAACTCAAGAAAAAAAAAATTTTTTTAATTTTTTCTCTTTTATTTTCTTTTAAAATTCCCTATTACTCCTCCATTACTCCTTAACTTTCATTTTCATATATTTTTACTATTTTTTAATTAGAAAATAATTTTTTTCTTTTATTTTTTCTCTTATTTTCTTTTAAAGTCCTCTATTACTCCTTAATTTTCATTTTCATTTCACTATAACCTTGCAAAAAAAAAAAGAGGCCCCATTTTTAAACCAAACTTCATACATATTTCTAAAATTTTTTGTGTTTTTGTTTTTATCTTTAATATTGTATTTTTAAGAGTCTAACCTCTACTCTAGATTTTTGATCTTTGTTTTTCAGTATTTGATACCAATTTTGGACATTTAAGAATCCAATATTCAGTACCCATTTTTACTCAGCAGTGTATTGATTACTCCCACTTCTGACTCTGCGTTTTCTCCCCCAGATCACCTCTGTTTCCTCCCTCCCCCTTCTCTTTCCAATCCAATTCTGTGAATCTCTGCGGGTGCTGGGCTACAGAGACCACTCTGGGAACAGACAACTGCGTAGATCTGTCTCTCTCCTCCTGAGTCCCCCTTTCTCTTCTCCTGCTCATCTCTATCTCCCTCCTCCCTCTCCTCTTCTTCATGCAACTCTATGAACCTCTCTGGGTGTCCCTCACAGGGGATAATCTTTTCACCATTAACCTAGAAGTTTTATCATCAGTGCTGTATAGTTGGAGAAGTCTTGAGACTACTGGAAGAATAAGACTGAAATCCAGAGTCAGGAGACTTAAGCCCAAAACCTGAGAACACCAGAAAACTCCTGACTACAGGGAACATTAAGTAATAAGAGATCATCCAAAAGCCTCCATACCTACACTGAAACCACCACCCAAGAGCCAATACGTTCCAGAGCAAGACATACAATGCAAATTCTCCAGCAACGCAGGAACATAGCCCTGAGTGTCAACATACAGGCTGCCCAAAGTCACACCTAACACAATAGACCCATCTCAAAACTCACTACTGGACACTCCATTGCACTCCAGAGAGAAGAAATTCAGTTTCATGCACCAGAACATCAACGCAAGCTTCCCTAACCAGGAAACCTTGACAAGCCAATCGTCCAACCCTACCCACTGGGTGAAACCTCCACAATAAAAAGGAACCATAGACTACCAGAATACAAAAAGCCCACTCCAGACACAGCAATCTAAACAAGATGAAAAGGCAGAGAAATACCCAACAGGTACAGGAACATGAAAAATGCCCACCAAGTCAAACAAAAGAGGAGGAGATAGGGAATCTACCTGAAAAAGAATTTATAACAATGATAATAAAAATGATCCAAAATCTTGAAAACAAAATGGAGTTACAGATAAATAGCCCGGAGACAAAGATTAAGAAGATGCAAGAAATGTTTAATAAGGACCTAGAAGAAATAACAAAGAGTCAATTAAAAATGAATAATGCAATATGAGATCAAAAACACTCTGGAGGGAACCAACAGTAGAATAACAGAGACAGAAGACAGGATAAGTGAGATCGAAGATAAAATGGTGGAAATAAATGAAGCAGAGAGGAAAAAAGAAAAAACAATCAAAAGAAATGAGGACAACCTCAGGGACCTCTGGGACAATGTGAAACACCCCAACATTCTAATCATAGGAGTCCCAGAAGAAGAAGACAAAAAGAAAGGCCATGAGAAAATACTCGAGGAGATAACAGCTGAAACTTCCCTAAAATGGGGAAAGAAAAAGTCACACAGGTCCAAGAAACCCAGAGAGTCCCAAACAGGATAAACCCAAGGCAAAACACCCCAAGACACATATTAATCAAATTAACAAAAAGCAGCAAGGGAGAAACAACAAATAACGCACAAAGGGATTCCCATAAGGATAATAGCTGATCTATCAATAGAAACCCTTCAAGCCAGAAGGGAATGGCAGGACATACTTCAAGTAATGAAAGAGAATAACCTACAACCTAGATTGCTGTACCCAGCGAGGATCTCATTCAGATATGAAGGAGAATTCAAAAGCTTTACAGACAAGCAAAAGTTGAGAGAATTCAGCAACACCAAACCAGCTCTTCAACAAATGCTAAAGGATCTTCTCTAGACAGGAAACACAGAAAGGTTGTATAAATGTGAACCCCAAACAACAAAGTACATGGCAACGGGACCATACCTATCAATAATTACCTTAAATGTAAATGGGCTGAATGCCCCAACGAAAAGACAAAGACTGGCTGAATGGATACAAAAAAAGACCCCTACATATGCTGTCTATAAGAGACCCACCTCAAAACAAGGGACACATACAGACTAAAATAGAAGGGCTGGAAAAAAACATTTCACACAAACAGAGACCAAAAGAAAGCAGGAGTCACAATACTCATATCAGATAAAATAGACTTTAAAATAAAAGCTGTGAAAAGAGATGAAGGAGGACATTACATAATGATCAAAGGATTAATCCAAGAAGAAAATGTGACAATTATAAATATATATGCACCCAACACACACCCAATACCCCACTCACAACTATGGATAGATCAACTAAACAGAAAATTAACAAGGAAACACAAACTTTAAATGACACAATGGGCCAGCTAGACCTAATTGATATCTATAGGACATTTCACCCCAAAACAATCAATTTCACCTTTTTCTCAAGTGCACACGGAACCTGCTCCAGAATAGATCACATCCTGGGCCATATATCTAGCCTTGGGAAATTCAAAAAATTTGAAATCATTTCAGTCATCTTTTCTGACCACAGTGCAGTAAGATTAGATCTCATTATAGGAAAAAAATTATTAAAAATTCAAACATATGGAGGCTAAATAACACACTTCTGAATAACCAACAAATCATAGAAGAAATCAAATATGCATAGAAATGAATGAAAATGAAAACACAACAACCCAAAACCTATGGGATACTCTAAAAGCAGTGCTAAGGAGAAGGTTCATAGCATTACAGACTTATCTCAAGAAACAAGAAAAAAGTCAAATAAATAACCTAACTCTACACCTAAAACAACTAGAGAAGGAAGAAAGGGTTAGTAGAAAGAAAGAAATCTTAAAAAATTAGGGCAGAAATAAATGAAAAAGAAACTAAAGAGACCATAGCAAAAATCAACAAAGCTAAAAGCTGGTTTTTGAAAAAATAAACAAAATTGACAAACCGTTAGCAAGACTCATTAAGAAACAAAGGGAGAAGAACCAAATTGACAAAATTAGAAACGAAAATGGAGAGATCACAACAGACAACACTGAAATACAAAGGATCATAAGAGACTACTACCAGCTGCTCTATGCCAATAAAATGGACAACTTGGAAGAAATGGACAAGTTCTTAGAGAAGTATAACTTCCCAAAACTGAACCAGGAAGAAATAGAAGATCTTAACAAACCCATCACAAGCAAGGAAATCCAAACTGTAATCAGAAATCTTCCAGCAAACAAAAGCCCAGGACCAGATGGCTTCACAGCTGAATTCTACCAAAAATTTAGAGAAGAGCTAACACCTATCTTACTCAAACTCTTCCAGAAAATTGCATAAGACGGTAAACTTCCAAACTCATTCTATGAGGCCACCATCACCCTAAATCCAAAATCAGACAAAGATGCCACAAAAAAAGAAAACTACAGGCCAGTATCACTGACGAACATAGATGCAAAAATCCTTAACAAAATTCTAGCAAACAGAATCCAACAACATATTAAAAACATCATACATCATGACCAAATGGGCTTTATCACAGGAATGCAAGGATTCTTTAATATCGACAAATCAATCAATGTAATACACCACATTAACAAATTGAAAGATAAAAACCATATGATTATCTCAATAGATGCAGAAAAAGCCTTTGACAAAATTCAACATCCATTTATGATTAAAACTCTCCAGAAAGCAGGAATAGAAGGAACATACCTCAACATAATAAAAGCTATAGATGACAAACCCACAGCAAGCATTACCCTCAATGGTGAAAAATTGAAAGCATTTCCCCTAAAATCAGGAACAAGACAGGGGTGCCCACTCTCACCACTCCTATTCAACATAGTTTTGGAAGTGTTGGCCACAGCAATCAGGGCAGAAAAAGAAGTAAAAGGAATCCAGACAGGAAAGGAAGAAGTGAAACTCTCACTGCTTGCAGATGACATGATCCTCTACATGGAAAACCCTAAAGACTCTACCATAAAATTACTAGAGCTAATCAATGAATATAGTCAAGTTGCAGGATATAAAATTAACACACAGAAAACCCTTGCATTCCTATACACTAACAATGAGAAAACAGAAAGAGAAATTAAGGAAACAATACCATTCACCATTGCAACAAAAAGAATAAAATACTTAGGAGTATATCTACCTAAAGAAACAAAAGACCTATACATAGAAAACTATAAAACACTGATGAAAGAAATAAGACACAAACAGATGGAGAAGTATACCATGTTCATGGACTGGAAGAATCAATATTGTCAAAATGACTATACTACCCAAAGCAATCTATAGATTCAATGCAATCCCTATCAAGCTACCAACGGTATTTTTCACAGAACTAGAACAAATAATTTCACAATTTGTATGGAAATACAAAAAACCTCAAATAGCCAAAGTAATTTTGAGAAAGAAGAATGGAACTGGAGGAATCCACCTGCCTGACTTCAGGCTCTACTACAAAGCCACAGTCATCAAGACAGTATGGTACTGGCACAAAGACAGAAATATAGATCAATGGAACAGAATAGAAAGCCCAGAGATAAATCCACGAACCTATGGACACCTTATCTTCGACAAAGGAAGCAAGGATATACAATGGAAAAAAGACAACCTCTTTAACAAGTGGTGCTGGGAAAACTGGTCAACCACTTGTAAAAAATGAAACTAGAACACTTTCTAACACCATACACAAAAATAAACTCAAAATGGATTAAAGATCTAAATGTAAGACCAGAAATTATAAAACTCCTAGAGGAGAACATGGGCAAAACACTGTCTGACATAAATCACAGCAGGATCCTCTATGACCCACCTCCCAGAATATTGGAAATAAAAGCAAAAATAAACAAATGGGACCTAATGAAACTTTAAAAGCTTTTGCACAGCAAAGGAAACTATAAGCAAGATGAAAAGACAGCCCTCAGACTGGGAGAAAATAATAGCAAATGAAGCAACAGGCAAAGGATTAATCTCAAAAATTATACAAGCAACTCCTGCAGCTCAACTCCAGAAAAATAAATGACCCAATCAAAAAATGGGCCAAAGAACTAAACAGACATTTCTGCAAAGAAGACATACAGATGGCTAACAAACACATGAAAAGATGCTCAACATCACTCATTATCAGAGAAATGCAAATCAAAACCACAATGAGGTACCATTACACGCCAGTCAGGATGGCTGCTATCCAAAAATCTACAAGCAATAAATGCTGGAGAGGGTGTGGAGAAAAGGGAACCCTCTTACACTGTTGGTGGGAATGCAAACTAGTACAGCCGCTATGGAGAACAGTGTGGAGATTTCTTAAAAAACTGGAAATAGAACTTCCATATGACCCAGGAATCCCACTTTTGGGCATACACACCAAGGAAACCAGATCTGAAAGAGACACGTGCACTCCAATGTTCATCACAGCACTGTTTATCATAGCCAGGACATGGAAACAACCGAGATGCCCATCAGCAGACAAATGGATAAGGAAGCTGTGGTACATATACACCATGGAATATTACTCAGCCATTAAAAAGAATTCATTTGAATCAGTTCTAATGAGATGGATGAAACTGAAGCCGATTATACAGAGTGAAGTAAGCCAGAAAAAGAAAGACCAATACAGTATACTAATGCATATATATGGAATTTAAAATAACGCATATATATGGAATTTAGAAAGATGGTAATGATAACCCTATATGCAAAACAGAAAAAGAGACACAGGTATACATAACAGACTTTTGGACTCTGGGAGAAGGCGAGGGTGGGATGTTTTGAGAGAACAGCACTGAAACATGTATATCATCAAGGGTGAAACAGATCACTAGCCCAGGTTGGATGCATGAGACAAGCGCTCGGGGCTGGTGCACTGGGAAGACCCAGAGGGATGGGATGGAGAGGGAGGTGGGAGGGGGGATAGGGATGGGGAACACATGTAAATCCATGGCTGATTCATGTCAATGTATGGCAAAAACCACTACAATATTGTAAAGTAATTAGCCTCCAACTAATAAAATAGATGGAAAAAAAAATCCACCTAATTATTGTGCTTAGACATGAAACTACAATTACAAACTTAAGTTCTCAATTTTTGTTTTTTACCTAAATTAAATATTTATACTTTCTATATTTCCATACTTTCAGATTACATCACAAATTTGTAACCACTTGCTTCTTTCTTTTTTTTAAGAATTATATTTTATTTGGTGGCAGTTTTTAGGACTTCAAACCCGGGAGGCAGCATCTTAAGTAACCCTGAAAGAACTGCTCGGAGAAGGCAGAGGGGGAGAAGCCACATAATAAAAAAGTTTGCAACATGGGACAGGTAGTCTAAACATCAAAAATTATTGTTAATTAAGGAAAACCAGTTACCTCAAGTTAAAGAATTTAGTGCTTTTCTTTGTATGGGAAGATGCAAGAGCCTGGGCTCACTGATGTCCTGTGATCTCTCGCTTTTGATTAAAGTCCTACCTCATTATTTATTGAGTACCTGGGCTCACTGATATCCTGCGATCTCTTGCTTTTGATTAAAGTCCTAACTCATTATTTATTAAGTACCTGGCAGGTAGCTTGTAAATGTAACTCTGCCCATTTTCAGTCCAGATGATGACTTTATCGGCTGAGACAAAGTCACCTCCCGTCCACGTCTGCCCGTTTTCACTCGGACCCGAGCACAACAGGGAGTAGTCTCCAGCATCAAATACCTAGGAGGAGTAAGAGATTCACGTTCAAGTCCACGCTGGTGTCACTTAAGTAAAACACAGCAATATTTTAACTGAAATAAAAACTTTTAGAACCATATTTAATAACCTCAGGCCTTTACAGTTGGCTACCTCAGTTAAAGACATTTTGTCAGTGAACCCTAGGCCACAGTTTCCTTCAACAGGGAAACCACGACACATCCCCAGCCTCCGGTAGGCCGGCGGGAGACTGTGACAGCAGGGGTCAGGGGTGCCCCATCCACACGGACAGGAATCCTTAGTCTTTCCCAGCTAAAGGGAAGGGTGCTCCATCACATGAGAAGTACCCAACCTCCAGCATGCATGGTGACGACTCCCAGTTTTTTCCTACTTTTTTTTCCAGTGAGAAAGTTCAGTTCAGTCACTCAGTCGTGTCCGACTCTTTACAACCCCATGAACCGCAGCACGCCAGGCCTCCCTGTCCATCACCAGCTCCCAGAGTTTACTCAAATTCATGTACATTGAGTTGGTGATGCCATCTAACCAACTCATCCTCTGTCGTCCCCTTGTCCTCCTGCCTTCAATCTTTCCCAACATCAGGGTCTTTTCCAATGAGTCAGCTCTTCGCATCAGGTGGCCAAAGTGTTGGAGTTTCGGCTTCAACATCAGTCCTTCCAATGAACACTCAGGACTGGTTTCCTTTAGGATGGACTGGTTAGATCTCCTTGCAGTCCAAGGGACTCTCAAGAGTCTTCTCCACCCCTCAGATTGTTATTTCCAAATAATATGTGGAAAGCTTTGGAAAATATGATAGGCACTATAACAGGTAATCAAACCTTGCTGGCTCTTTTTCTATTAAGGAAACATTAAAGTCTAGCAATGTGAAAAGCAATATGCACCTTTCACTGTTAGCTCTAAAGTGACAAAAGAAGACCTTCCTGATTCCAAGATGTCAGAAAAGGAAGGCAATTGAGAATGATAACCTACAAAGATATGTCCCAACTTGCAGAACTCACTACCACTGCCCATGCTGTACTGACAAGACAATGAAGAATATGGCAGCAAAACACAAAAATTAAGGACTAATAAACACTGACTGAATCATTCTATGAACCAAATCAAAAAAGGCAATTATGTAACCAAATTCCATACCTCAGAATATATCAAAAACAGACCAAATATTTAAAATATTCTAACACCAAGCTTATCCTTACAATTATCTTTAGAAAGCTGATCAACCAAAATTTTGAAGGGCAAAAATGCAGTTTCTTACTTATGTACAGTTATCTTACCCTCCAATACTTGGAGCACACCACCAAAAGTGACCTTTGTGTGAACGCACAGAAAGAGATGCTTTGGCAATTCTGACAGTAAATTGGTTTGGATTCCTCCTCAAATATTGGCTCAGTATCCTGAAAAGAGAAATATTTGTAAAAACTTTAGGGTTGGCAGGATTTTCAATTTAAATTATCACACAATAATAAAGAAAACAAAACAGAACAAAGGCATCACTTGATGTGCTCATCAATTTAGCCCCTCGTGTCAAGCAGTCAGGGAGTATAAGGCAGCCAAAATGCACTCTAAAATCACGTGGGCACAACATCTTCGCTACAACGCTACTCAAGACTAACAGACTAATGAGAGTCAGAGTGTCATCACTGGCTATGACAGATGCTAAAAATTTTAGTTAATCTTAATTTCTGTCAGTTTTTTACATAAGCTTGTAGGTTAAAAAAACAACAACAACAAGAAAACATCATCTCCTCCAGTTTCTCCCAGATTCAATGTCTGAAAATTCCCTAACAGAAGAGATTAGTATCTCCTGCCAGATGCTTGATCTGCCTTTCTTACTGATGAAAAGCAAGAAGGAGTTCAAGTCTAAGGAGCTCAGAGGACTAACACTGGCTTTGTAGCCTTTTTGCAGAAGTTTGCTTGCCCCCCACCTCAAGCAAACTGCCTTTTCCATTTAAAGAGAAGCAGCGGAGGAAAGCCCTCTTCTGTGTTTCTCCACTCCATGCCCTGTACAGTGTGTTTCTCTGCTTTGCATCCTTGATAAAGCAGACGTCTACCATCAAAAGGGAAAACACTAATTCATGTACAGAGACAGCATTCGAGGGGAATCTTCTCCACTATGTCAGTAAGACTAAGGAAAAGGAAAGCTTTTTCTCTCCTCTTTAAGCAAAAAATGGAAGCAGCCTATCATGACTACGATGTAAGACTCCTCAAGAACAAAAACAGAGAACCCACTTCCAGCCTCCCTTGTCTCACCTGCAGGTCGCTGATTTCCGAGGTGACGATCCACACCTTCAAGATGCCCGTCACCGAGAGTGCCACCACGGTGTCCTCTGCACCAAGAAGGGAGAAGCAGCCGGTTACAAGCGTAGTGTGATTGCTTTCCAGGCAGTAACGTGGCCACAACAGGGACGTGGACCACGGTTTGCTCTAATGAAGCTAAATAACGGCATGTTTTACAATTAGCATGAAAACCTCATTCTAGGTTTTAGGAAATGACAGAAACCATATTTTGAGCCACAGGTTAATAAACATGATCAAACATGCGGAATTCAAAGAAAACTTGTTTTTAGCTGCTTGATTTCTTATTTCTAACTTGTAGGCTTTAATAATCTCAAACATTCTTGATTACCATGTCAACAATTAACCTTAAAAAACTTTTTAAGGACAAATTTTAAAAATTAAAAAACAACCTTTAGTCTTCAAAGTTCACTTTTATTTATCCTGAGGAAGCACATTCATATTGTTTCTTCAGGGCAGCACACGTTTCCAGATAAACGTGCCTTCCCACCTACCTCACCTGCCTTCGAGACATTTTATTGTGGCTCAACTGGTAAAGAATCTGCCTGCAATAAGGGAGACCTGGGTTTGACCCCTGGGTTGGGAAGATCCCCTGGAGAAGGCAAAGGCTACCCACTCCAGTATTCTGGCCTGGAGAATCCCGTGGACTGTACAGTCCATGGGGTCGCAAAGACTGAGCGACATTCACTCAGTCGCTCACGACTGAGCGACATTCACTCCCTCACTCACTCTCTCCATAGACCACGACCAAGGGAAAGACACGGTATAAAAGCTAACCCATCAGCTTCGGGTGAGGGAGGAATCACGGCACCACAGTAATACTCACGGACTCTGCGAGGCGGGGTGTCAGACAGCAGTCTAAGGTAGGCTCCAGGGCAATGGAGGGACGTGTTAAAAATCTCATTTTCTTCACTAATTAACCACTGAACTGTGGATACCTGAACGAACCTACCTTAAACTCAATTTGCTTATCTATAAGCAAATATAACAGAGAAGGCAGTGACAACCCGCTCCAGTACTCTTGCCTGGAAAATCCCATGGATGGAGAAGCCTGGTAGGCTGCAGTCCATGGGGTCGCAAAGAGTTGGACGTGACTCAATGACTTCACTTTCACTTTTCACTTGCATGCATTGGAGAAGGAAATGGCAACCCACTCCAGTGTTCTTGCCTGGAGAATCCCAGGGATGGCGGAGCCTGGTGGGCTGCCGTCTATGGGGTCACACAGTCAGACACGACTGAAGCGACTTAGCAGCAGCAGCAGCAGCAGGCAAATATAAATGAATAACATAACGACAGCACTTAGCTTAACAGGTTGTTATGAGAATTAAGACACCACAGGTATAGCCCTTGGCCCGGCAGTACAGATTAGTCATCATTGTTATTGAAAAGAATTGCTTACTATCTTTCAATAAAAACTTTATTTGTAATGCCTGGTTCCCTCGGCAAGTTTAAGCGCTGAAATGCACTGATTACAATTCCATGATCACTGTATAAAGAAGCTAGAACTGCTCACAAATTGTCAATTACAGTAAAAGTGCAATATACCAATAATCCAAAATTCTCAAATCTCCATGCACTAGAATATGGCAAGGTAGGTTAGAAATAAGTATGGCAGCAACATTATAAACGGACAACACTTAGAACTGTATGTATGTACAGCACAACGCATCCCATTAAAGTTGTTCTACCCTGTTCAGACCATAATACAAGCATATATACTACACAGATGGCTATTTCCCATGCATACCTACATAAGGCTTTACACGTGTGCGTGCTAAGTCGCTTCAGTCATGTCCAACTCCGTGCAACCCCATGGACTATAGCCCGCCAGGCTCCGCCATCCCTGGGATTCTCCAGGCAAGAATACAGGAGTGGGTTGCCATTTCCTCCTCCAGGGGGTCTTCCCGACCCAGGGGTCGGACCCACATCTCCTATGTCTCCTGAACTGGCAGGAGGGTTCTTTGCCACTAGCGCCACCTGAGAAGCCCTCAAGGCTTTATGCACCTGTGTACAAACTACTTCCTCTGCAGGAAACATCATGACCCCACGTCTGACAAACTCCTCTTCACCTTCCAAAGCCTAGATGAGACTTCATCGAATCTGGGCAGCCTCCCTACTTGCCCTCAAAGCCACTTCACTGCCTTTGCTAATTCTGGCCTCTGTACTATTCCTCTGTCTTTTCACACGTCACACCCCGAAACTGCCATTTGTTTATATATCATCCTCTGTTCCTCGAATTTGAGTCCTACCAGTAGTTGAATCCTCTGTACCTAGAAAAGCGTAGGCCCTCAATAAATATTTGCGGCATGGCCGTTGAATAAAAAGCTATGGAAAACTCCCAGGGAAGGCAGTTCACCAACGGGCATGATGTAACCCAGTGGTAAAAGCAACCACTCTGGGGTCCATCTGGGCGCCAGTAAGCCACAGGCTTGCTCTGTGACTCTAAGTGCAGACTCCATCACGCTAAACTTCATCCACCTCCTCATCTACACGTCCTACAACGGCAGTGGCTAGGTCACCAAGCACTGCGAGAAGAGGTTATCACATGGAAATGCTAAGCTTGAGCCCGATGCCAGGAGCACGCTGTACATGAAGTCTCATGTCAATGGTGACAGCAGTTACAGACCAGCCTTTCCAGTGGAGCACGTGGCCATGAAGTCATCAGGAAGGGCTTACAGGAGCACACCAAAAGCCACACAGGAATACACATTCAATGCTCAGTGTAACTATCCTTTTCCTGAACAACTTTACTTTTGCTCTCAAAATTGTCACTCCGCTTTCAACAGAAATGGAGAAAACACACTCATATTTGTCAAGCATTAACTACACATCAAGCGCTTACCAGGAACAGTCACTAAATTGAATTGTGTATAGTCCCCTCCCTTTTCATTACCTTCACATAAAGTGGAAACGCTTCCTACGCCTCTTCATAGCAAGTAACCAAAGCGGGCCCAAGAAATACACAAACTATGGTTCCTGCCAACATACCTCCAAGGGGTTAAGATCTTCTTCCAGTTCAGAAAATTCCTGACATGCTCTAAGACTGCCAAAAACTAGTGATTTATTCCTTGGAATGGAGATAATCTAATACTTTAAATCTTAGTTCAATCAAAGACTCCTTTACGGAGGTAGAGACAGACCACAAATCATG
Source organism: Hydropotes inermis (assembly GCA_020226075.1). Lineage (NCBI taxonomy): Eukaryota > Metazoa > Chordata > Mammalia > Artiodactyla > Cervidae > Hydropotes > Hydropotes inermis. Next base: position 5,763,556 of record CM035291.1, read on the forward strand.
AGCGTCGCTATTTCTTAAATTGAAGAATACAATATAACCAAGTCTATTAATATTTGATACACTATAGAACTCTATAGTAAGCTAACCATTGTGCAGAAATTCCTAAAGGGCACACCAACCTTGTGTTCGGTGGGATCGAATAATACTCATGGAGCTGATCCAGTCTGGAGAGATCTTTGAGACTAAGGAGTACAACACTTCAAGGCTGGTAGCATCCACCACAAGGATTTCAGGATAATGCCCATGGCACAGAAGCCTTCCTTCTCTCTGATTTCCAACAGAGAACTGGTAGAACTGGAAGGAAAAAAATGTTTAAATGTTCTTTACTTAAGATACTTGATTCACATACATTCACCAAGCTTGGTAGGATGCTCAATTTCTGCAGTAATATCTCCAGATATATAGTACATACTACTACACATACAGTACATACATACTATATGGTACATATTACGTGTGTCTGTGGATACACATGTGCATACATCAAGTTACACTAATAATACACAAAATCTCTAATAAAAATTATTTCCTTCCTAACATCTTATCTTCCCCTTTGAACTATTTTGAAACAAAATTCATGATAATGCTTCTGTTTCGTCCCCCTGTAGCATCCTAAAATAAAACTGTTGAATGAATTAACAGAGCATCTGAATAAAATCAGCTTCACAAACAAATCAAAGCAAAAGGGCAGCATGGTGAGAATCAGTGAGTAGAGGTTTGTAATTACTGGTTATAACCAAATAAAATTTAGAAGGATGATTTTATTCAAACAAAATCAGAAGTAAATTCTGTGTAACCCAAGTGTTATCTTAGACTACAGTGCAAGAAAACATTATAAACGACTCTCCAGTGCACATTTACACTTTGTGGAAGAAAAAGGAGAGAAAGAACCAACACAGTGACGCCACTCATGTCAAGAGTAACTCAAAAGGATAAGGGTTTCCAGCAAGCAAAAAGCAGAGAAACAATGCCTATCAAAACAAGACCATTGACTTATCAAAGGACCTGCCTTCCCTTAGCCTCAATCAATAAATAAGTTATCTCTTAGTGGAATGATTCCCCTAGAAGATTTTTAGAAGTCTGGGACCTCTAGTATCCAGACTATTACTTTCCAAGGGATTAGACCTTATACAAAATCACATGTGTTCAAGCTAGACACCACACACAGGACGGTGCTGTAACCACGCCGCACTGGGGAGGTGCGGGAGGAACTGGGTCCAGGCCGCTCCCACACTCATCCGGCCACCACTCAGGGCTCAGCAGCAGAAGACAAGATTATCTCCACTATGGAGTCCCCTGTACTGGGAGCACTTCCTAAGGACACACATGGAGCACAGCGCACATTAACGAAGTGCCAGGTAGCACCACAAAACCCCCAGACTATCAGAAGGCAGGGACCACTAGATCTTGGGTCGATCCATGACACAGGATCTGGGCTCCCAGGGACGCACACGATCACGTGACTGCAGGCAGCCTTGGCCCACGGAAGGAGGCCTGGGGTGGATGGGTAGGAGGGAGGGATGGATGCGGGGCTCCCCCACCACCAGCCAGGAAACACAGGCGTGCTGCAGTCACTAGTGAGCACTCTGTCCTGAGGGCAGGGATAGTTTATCAGACCTGCCCGACTGAACGCCTCTCATTTTTGCTTTAAAGGTACACTCCAACCATCTTCCAAATGCTAATTCAGCTTCCAAGACACTTTGAGATGGGCAAAAAAAAAGGTTACTTTAATGGAGAAAAAGATTCTCCAATTATTAAAGAGGGATGCCCCCAAGACTTCTTTTAATAAGTTGGCACTTCCTTCTGATTTCAGTAAGTGCAAATGACATCAAGGTTCACTATTTCTACATATAAAGAAGGACAACCTGCTTCTGGACCTGAGAAGGTGAGGATCACAAAGGAAACAATGGCCACACACTAGTAAATCTGTCAAAAAGTATCTTCTACTTAGGGATGACTGCCACTCGGAATACAGAAGGCCTAAATACCGGATCTGATGAAGAAGAGGCACTGAAGATATACTGATTAATTTTACTTAAGCTGTAATCCAAAAGTTTTTAAATCATAAAATTATACAGCAGTCAATATATTTATATCCAATGACTGATATATAATTTTTCAATTAAATTATCTATAAAGTCAATGAATCTAAATGATATTCTATCCCTTTTCTCTTTATAAACTTAATGACTCTTCATATGGTAAAAAAAAAAAAATAAGTAATATAGGCCCTTTAAATAAACAGCGTATATCCTAGGAATTCCCTGGTGGTCCAGTGGTCCCATGCTCTGACTGCCAAGGGCCCAGGTTCAATCCCTGGTCAGTGAACTAACATTCCACAAGCCATACAGTGAGGCCAAAAAAAACAAAAACTCCAAAATGGATCACAGAGCTAAATGTGAATGGCAAAACAATAAAGACAACAAGCAATTAAAAGAAAAAAAGTTGTACACCTGCAACTAACACAACATCATAAATCAACCACAGTCTTAATAAAAAGAATTTAAAAAGAAAAAAAAAACATATGCCCCAATAGTGTTGAAGAAGCAATTTTTTAAAGGCTCTGCCAGGGCAATAAATAGTCACTAAAGATCTATATCACACTAACCATCTCTAAACATTTTCCATTGCTTTTCTAATTTGTGTTAGTACAGAAGGTTTTCTTTCTCAACAAATGATTTTGTTTGTTTTAAGGGAGGCGGTATGATGTAACTGAAAGAACAGAGTCCCCAGAGTCAGGTAAAGCTGCTCTGAGATCCTATTGCCGGGAATGACTCACTGTGAGACTGGGGCGAGTTATCTAATCACTCTGACTGTCAGCCTCCTCACATGTAAAAGGGTATACTCCTATCTGATGCACAAGCACATGGGTGGGGCTAAATAAGACACCACACAAGAAAGGCCTAGATATCTGCTGTAAATCTGAGTTCCCTCCTCTCCCTCTCCTTCCCCATTAACATTATAAATCACATTTTCTATATACACTGCAATTTTCCCAACACTCAATGCAGTAAATGATGAGTAATCTGAAGCACAAAGAATTTGACAATTATGAAAGAATAAGGGGGAATACCAGGAATGTAGGCGAGAGGCTATAAATTCCTGTAAATTCCTGAGTTAAGCTAGGTATATGAAAAGGTCATGTCTTTTACAGACCCAAGGCCAACTACACAAGCAAGGAAAAAGGTATCGTCCAAAAAGTGGACTGTGTCAGACTTCTCTGATGGTCCAGTGGCTAAGAATCTGTCTTCCAAAGCAGCGATCAGAGGTTCAACCCCTGGCCAGGGAACGAAGAGCCCCCATGTCTCAGGGCAACTAAGCCCATAGGCCTCAACCACCGAGCCTGCGGAACACGACTAGAAAAGACCCAGGGCGGCCAAAAAAGAAAAAAACAGAATTTTAAATGGATTGTGTCAGTCATGAGTAGAATCATAAGGGCTTTAGCAAAAGAGAATTCTATTACTTAGGATGTAGAATGCTTACGCAACCAATAAAGGGCTCCCACTTGGGTAACCAAGACACCGAGCAAGAGCAGCCCCAGCAGCGACGATGGCTGGCTTACACCTTCCAGCACTCGTCTCTGCTCCTCGGTCTTCTCCCCCACTGCACTGTCTTACGAAGAAGGCTTCAACTGCTGCAGTTCTAGCCTTCCTGTCCCATTACCCATTCCCACCCATTTTTCATATAAAAATAGAGACTCGGTGTTTTTAAAAAAAACATTTTTTAAACTGCCCATCTGTGCCGAGTTGGCTGGCTGCAGAAATCAATACCAACCTGTATGCCGGTATGTGTGCAAGCTAATTTTGTAAATTCAATACATCTGCCATCATTCACGTCCCAGAGGCACATCTCCCTATAAAACAAAATAATAGCTGACTTTAAATCTGAGTTTTAAAAGCACAGTTCAACTTTGTCACGGTAGTTTAAAATTAATCTTCCATTAAAACGGACATATTTCAGAAAAAGTAGTATATAGTCATTATCACTGTTCACCAAAAATTCTGGCCCTCCCAGATGCTGCCTTAAATTCCCCTCCAACCTAACCACCCCTGCTCCGTCCACATCCCTTCTGGACACCAGGGAGGACTGCACTTCCTGGTTCCCTTTTAGTTGGGGGAGTCTCTGGAGCTGTTCTGGCCGGAACTGTTAGGAGGCCCTCCCGAACTCTCCTCCCCTACCTCTGTGCCAGAGTGGCTGCTCTCCCACCCACAAGCTCAAAGTAAGGATAATAATTAAGCAGAGCACATGCCTAAGTGATATATGAAGGGCAGGTGACAAAAACTAGAACTAAATGTTTAATTTAAACCATTCCAATTTTCCATTGATTATCAACATAGCTAGAAAATTTGGCACTGCAAAACACAAAACTTAAAGTCAACTGATTTCTAAATCTTTGCAAATTAAACACAATATTCCCGTTTTGATTCCTCATTTGCTGCAAAAGTTTTACTGTAGTTCATGGAGTAGCAAAGAGTCAGACACGACTGAGCAACTGAACTGACTGACCAAAAGAAAAAAGCTTTATCTCAAACTAAAGAGACAATGTTCGAAATTAGAAATGTTAATATGCCTTGTCCTTTAAAGAAATAAACTGAAGATTTATTTAACAGAAGAGAACATTAATAAAATACAGTGATCCTGACATTTATTATTAGGGTATTCTTTAAGATGCCTTAGGGCTTCGCTGATAGCTCCGTTGGTAAAGAACCCACCTACAATGTGGGAGACCCCGCTTTGATTCCTTGGTCAGGAAGATACCCTGGAGAAGGGGTAGGCTACGCACTCCAATGTTCTTCCCTGGTGGTTCAGCTGGTAAAGACTCTGCCAGCAATGTGGGAGACCTGGGTTCGATCCCTGGGTTGGGAAGATCCCCTGGAGAAGAGAAAGGCTACCCACTCCAGTATTTTGGCCTGGAGAATTCCATGGACAGTCCATGGGGTTGCAAAGAGTCGGACACAACTGAGTGACTTTCACTTTCCTATATCCCATGTGGTATAAATTTTTCAGAGGAAACTCACTTGATCTGTTTAGAATATGCATTCTAATATGAATTTACCTGATACTGCTTCTCAGTTATACAAGGTTCTTTTCAAATTCATAAATTATAGAGAGTTGAAGGGAAAATTTCTTAAATAACTCTCTTCCAGTTCCCCGACTCTCTTCAATATTACATAAATATATAATTTTCTAAACACCCGATAAGTTTTTATTCCCCACATTCTAGACCTTTCACCTGCTGTCCAATGACCTAACTCTTCAAAAGCAACCTCTAATCTGAGACTTAGGACTAGGTATAGCTATGTTAGTATATTAGCATACTTCAATATAACTGATCAAACTTTTGTATGGCTTCATCTTCCAAATTTATGCTAACTTAGCAACAATGAGGTTTCTTAAAACTCTCAAAGTTGTCTGCCAACTCAGTAAAAATGCCATGGGGATTAACGACCATACTTTTAACTTTTACGGTATTCTTAGTTTCTCAAAAGCAAGGCAAAGACATGATCATAAATTACAATAAAAGTACTATAAAAGTCATTAATAAAGATAAAATTCATTTTGAAAGCCATATTTCAAATAGCTTTATGTTGAGACAACTGAGACATTTATTTAAAAGATACCCAAAAAATAAAATAAAATTCCCTACTTACTAATACACTGGTACTATTTGCATTAAAGACTTAAGCGGAGAAAAGCAAATAAGAAAATACTTACCCACTCTCAGATGCACTCACAATATACTGTTTGTCACTAGACGCACAAGCTTTAGACAAACAGGTGATTGACGCTGTGTGACCAAACAGCAGTGCTCGAGGATTCACCTAGAAATACACAGCATGTTTTCTAAAGTAATCGCTTTTGGGAATCCTGTTAAATATTTAGTATAAATTACAGATACAGGTTTAAGAAGAACTTCTCAGGACACCAGAAACTAAGAGCAGCAAAACAGTGACTCCCACCAGCTCAGGGCTCACAATCGCCCCACGGATGGCTCTAAAGTGGGGCTGGGACACCAAGAGGCGCCATGACTTGCCCAGCACACAGAGAGGGGCGGGGCCGAGGCTGAGAGCGGGCAGACTTTAACCCAAAGCTCCAGTGCATGGAGATTTCAGGCTAAGAATGTGAATTAGCATATAAAATAAGTAATTTCACCTCACTTGTCTTTAATACTTTCCATGATCTGAAAGCACATTTAGAGCCTCTAGACTGACATCCCAAACACAAAAAATAGAGAACACGTAACCCTACCAAAACCTGGGATCAATCTTAACCATCAGGAACTAATAATGCTCTTCACAGACTAATGATTTCCTGCCGTAGTGCCTTTGAAAGGATGGCTTAATACCCACTATTCTAAAATAGTCTGGCAATCAGCCTCCAAATTCATCTCCTTTGTACCAAACAGCATGCTATTATTTTAGGTTATATCAGGGCTTTAAGTACGTTCAGGATATATTTCTTAACATTTTATACACATACAAGTAATATTTATAACATATGTACCAGATATAAAAAATATCTAACCACATAGTCAATACCCAGCTTAAGAAAAGAGAATGATTAATACCTTTCACGCTATCAATTTTGGAATCAAAATCACCTTAGTTGTATTTTGCATAATTATAATTGAAAGAAAAATACCATCATTGTTTGTGGTTAGAATAGGCCTAGAATGTTTTCTCATACAACCAACCCCATTTCCAAACAGATTCCATATTCCTCCACTGGAAAAAAAATGCTTTTGGTCAATTCTTTAATTTTTCCCAAGAAAATCAAATTTACCAATGGTTAGTTCTATTTTCAATGTACATGGCTTTGCTAGAAAATTCCATTTTCAGTCATAATAGAGTAATTAGAACTGACTGTACGAAAATATAGAAAGATGAACAAAAATAACTGAATGAAAAAAAGCACATAATCATCCCAATAGGGCAATAAAAGCATTTGACAAAAATCAATATCCTTTCCTGATTAAAAACTCTCAACAAATTGGGTGGAGAAGGAATGTACCCCAACATAATAAAGGCCATATGGAACAAGCCCAAGTAGAAAACACTAAAAGTCTTTTCTCTAAGATCAAGAACAAGACAAGGATGATTACTCTTGACATTTCAATTCAACATGATATGGGAGGTCTTAGCCAGAGCAATTGAGCAACAAATAATAAATAAAGCAACCAAGTTAAAAAGGAAGAAGCAATGTTTTCTCTGCAGATGACATGACCTTATATGTAGAAAAACCTAAAGACTCAACCAAAAGACTGTTAAAACTAATGAAGAAATTAAGTAAAGTTGCAGGATACAAAATAAACATACAAAAATCTGTTGTTTCTATAACAACAAGTTATCAGACAGAGAAATTAAGCAATTCCATTTACAATGGCATCAAGAAGAATAAATTACTTAGAAATAAATTTAACCAAGGAGGTGAAATACCTATATTCCAAAAATTATTAAGACACTTATGAAAGAAATGGAAAAATAAATAAGTGGAAAGATACCCCACATTTTTGGGTTGGAAGAATTAATGTGGTAAAAGGTCCACACTACTCAAAGCAATCTGCAGAGTCAATGCAATCCTATCAAAATTCCAATGGTGTTTTTCACAGAAATAGAAAAAACCTTGATGAAATTTGTGTAGAATCATAAAAGACACCAAATGGCCAAAGCAATTTTGAGAAAAAACAAACTTGGAGGCTTCACACAGTGAGTACCAACGTAACCAGAGGAAAAGTAAAAATGTGGTATAGTTACATTTATACCTTTCTCTTTTTATCTCACCATGTTCCAGAAAAATTTATGTCACAGTTATTAACTAATAAACATTTCACATATAACTGGTACAGAGATATATAAGATAATCTGTTCAACTGATCAAAAAACAACCCATCCTCAAAGACCACAGTTCAAAAGTGACAGTTATCAAGTTATCAGTGGCAAGGAGTGATGTTTAGAATTAAAAGATCTGATGAGACAGTTCTTAAGACTAAATACCAACACTAATGCTCCAATTTGGGACCTTGAGGGCACTAGTTCTTTTTTTTTTTTTTTTTTTTGAGGGCACTAGTTCTATAGTCAGCCATCATTCCACACGCCTTTGTTTTTTCTTTTAGTTTTTTTTTTTTCCTTTCTATTACCTGCAATGCTATAATTATTCACTAAATAAATCCTTACTATGTACAAGCACTGTGATAACTGCTTAATATACTTCCCTCACAGAATTCTTACCAAAATCTTGTATGGTTAACCCCGTGTTAAACATGATGAGATGTAGGCATTCGACAGGTAAGTAAATTGCCCAAAGTCACACAGCGATTCAAGCCAACTTCATTTGCCTGCAATGCTGAGCTTCTACCATAATGTTTCACTTCTTTCATTACTGCCATGTATTATAAAATTCCCTGCAATTATAGTTTTATTCTCCAAAATAACAGCTTTACAGGTAGTGGAAGCAAAGAAACATTGTTTATAGGAGACATACCTTCATTAACAGGTTCCCTTCTTTACTCTTATCTCCATCTCTCTCTGTACTCATGAAATACTACTTCTGCAATTTCTCTCTGACATTTTATTTTTGCCACACCACATAGTATGTGGAATCTTAGTTCCCCAACCAGGGACTGAACCTGAGCCCCCTGCAGTGGAAGCACAGATTCTTAACCACTGAACCACCCAGGTGGTTGAGATGATGAACACATTCTAAAACTGACTGTGGTAACAGCTGCACAACTCTGGGAACAGAGTAAAAATCATTAAATTGTACACTTCGAAGCATGTATTATATGATCTCAATAAAGCCGTTAAAAAGTTTTTACTTATAAAAGCAACTTTTTTGCCTCTATGTTCCATGACAACTATCACCCCATCTTCTCTGTTCCTCCTTACAGAAAAATCCCTGGGGAAGTTGTCAGAGATTGGAGGTTAAAATATGGAAAAAGAGTGTCTGTCCACAGAGACAGCCCAGGAGCAGAGCACACAGCAGGAAAGAATGGCAAAAAAAAAAAAAAAAACAGAATGATTTTTAAAATAAAGGCAAAAAAATGTACGTTTTGTACATTTTTACAAAGTTTTTCTCTCTTCAAGACACTGATCTTAGAAGGCTCAAAATTGTTTTTAGTATCTTTTTGGAAATCTCCTTCATTATGGTTAGAAATTTTCTGAAAAAATCTTAAATGTAACATAGTAAGCCAGGTAGGGTAGCTATTAAAATTGGAAATCAAGTCAAAAACCAGCAGAAGTCAACTCTGATGCATAATGTCGATAATCATTCTGAACATCAATTTCAGTCAAAATGTATCTCATAGAAAATACAGAGGCAAAATTATTCTGGAACCGTGTTATTTTTTGTTAAGTAACTTTTTTGCATGCAAAAAATGCAATCTGCATTTCAAACACTCACGTCCAAGTCTACGGAAAGGTCCCAGAGACAGATCTGCCCGTCATGGCACCCGGTCACGATGGTGGCCCCGTCGTCCGTCAGCAGCACGGCTGAGATGCAGTGCGTCGGGGCTCTGCGCCCCCAGAGGACGATGGGCAGAACCAGGCTGTTTGCTGCCATCCTGCTGGCAAACCTGGAAATGCAGTGAGAGCAAGGATAAATGTTACGGTATTTCCCTCTAAAGCACATCACACATTTTTTATTTTGAAACCCACTTGAACTTCCTCAGTGCCAGAAATTCCTCTAAACATTGTGCGTGCATGCTAAGTTGCTTCAGCTGTGTCCGATTCTTTGCGACCCCGTGGACTGTAGCCTGCCCACTCCTCCATCCATGGGATTCTCCAGGCAAGAATACTGGAGTGGGTTGCTATTCCCTTCTCCAGGGGATCTTCCCAGCTCAGGGATCGAACCCAGGTCTCCTGCAGGCAGACTCTTAACCGTCTGAGCCACCAGGGAAGTTCCGGTCTATCAGTTGAAACATATTCTAATCCGTTAGCACAGGGCGCCTTGTCACTGTGCTCCCTGTAAACCGGTGGCTCGCAGATTCCTCCTCTCAGTCTGGCCTGTCTGAGCTCACAGAACCTGGGTCCTGGGCCTGATCTGCTGACCAGCCGGGGAGCCTGGGCATTCGTCATCAGCCATCTGAATGCCTCCCTCACTGCTTCTCCTGTAGGGAGAACAGTACCTCATAGACCCGCAGAAGAGCCCTGCCAGCTAGGCTGGCTTAATGGCCCCGAGGGCCAGGCAATGATTGGTTTGTTTTTTTTTTTTTTGGTTTGTTTTTAATTAATTTATTTATTTATCATTTTTGGAGGCACTGGGTCTTTCATTGCGTTCGAGTTTTCTCTAGTTGGGGCTTCTCTTGTGGCTCAGCTGGTAAAGAATCCGCCTGCAATGAGGGAGACCTGGGTTCGATCCCTGGGTGGGGAAGATCCCCTGGAGAGGGGAAAGGCTACCCAGTCCAGCACTCTGGCTTGGAGAATCCCATGGACTGTGTAGTCCATGGGGTCGCACACGGCTGAGTGCCTTTCACTTTCACTTTCTGTTTCTCCACGTGCAGCAGCTGGTTGCCTCCACAGCAGGGGATCATTAGCTGCGTCACATGTCACACCGGCTTAGCTGACCCGCTGCGTATGGAACCTTCCCAGACTAGGGATCAAACCTGTGTGGGGAACGGACAACCTGTGGACCATTGGGGAACCCCATGACTGACTTGATTTTTAAGTGGCAACAAAAGATATGTGTATAACCTAGACAGCGTAGAATCTAAGACTGTCCTAGGAACTTTTCAGAAACACTTCAAGGAATAGCCACTTTCTATGAAAGAAACTAGTTTAATATCTATGGTCTCATTTCTGGTTGCTTTTAGCAAAAGTCTTTTCTTTAATCCACTACTTAAGACTCTTTAGAAACTAGTTTAATATCTATGGTCTCATTGCTGGTTACTTTCAGCAAAAGTCTTTTCTTTAATCCACTACTTATACTCTTTAAACAAATGAAAACCAAAACAAAAATCCACTCCCTGGAAAGAAAATGAGGCAAGTAAAAAATTATGAATGATATTTACCAAATGCAATCTATATATGCTATATCTTTTATTTTTTGTTAAAATTAATGGATTTCATGCTATAGTGTTGGAGAAGACTCTTGAGAGTCCCTTGGACTACAAGGAAATCAAACCAGTCGATCCTAAAGGAAATCAATCCTGAATATCCATTAGAAGGACTGATGCTGAAGCTGAAACTCCAATACTTGGGCCCCCTGATGTGAAAAGCTGACTCATTAGAAAAGACCCTGATGCTGGGAAAGATTGAAGGCTGGAAGAGAAGGGGATGACAGAGGACGAGATGGTGGGATTGCATCACTGACTCAATGGACATTAGTTTGAGCAAACTCCGGGAGACGGTGAAGGACAAGGAAGTCTGACGTGCTGCAGTCCATGGAGTCTCAAAGAGTCGGACACAACTTAGCGACTGAACAACAAAACGGCTTTTTCATCAATTTGTTTCTCCCCAAACTCCATCTGTTTGCTACAACAAGTAAAAGGTATGCATTTGAGGGGAAAATCCCAAGTTCCTTTTGTATTTATAAAATCGTTTCTGCACCATGTTCAGCAGCTAATAGACTACCAGGACATTAACAATTATTCCCATATTCCTATTGAACATTAATAAATGAAACAAAGCACTGAGGCTGTTTTAACAAATTGGGTACAGCATGTTACTGGCTGAATAATATATCCACCAGTGACTTTCTCAGAAAGAGAATCTGGAAGGGGTTCATCTCTCCATGGTGACAATATTCATTTTTAAGATCTATCACCAAAGATTTCTCTCAACTACAGAAGCTCACAGCAACCAACAGCACATGGTGAGATCAAGAAACAGCAGTGACTTCCCTGGCAGCCCAGCGGTTAGGGCTCCGCACTTCCACTCAGGGGACAGAGGCTCAACCCCCACCTGGGGAACAAAGATCCCGCGTGCCATGTGATGCGGCCAAAAAGTAAAAGAGAAAGGAAGAACACCACTTCTCTCGATATGTGGTGATTCCTATCCAGTGCATCTGCCTAGCTTGAAGAGAATGCAAATACAGAGATTCAGGACTAAGGAACATGTGTGTGACAGGGAGATGTATCTGTTCTGGCGCAACAGGAAGGAACGTTCTGGTATTCAAGTGACGAGGAGCTCAAGGAAGCCTGGAAGAAGAATGCATTTCACAGCCCTTAAAATAAGTGAAAATAATTGCCCGTAACATGACAAAGGTATCACTGTATCTTTTCCAGAGGCCCTAGTACATCATCTTTATCTGCTATTATAACTGTTCATCTGAGGAATTAGGCAAGAAGTTCTGTCCAATCAACCTGGGGGGGAGGGGGAACCAGAATTCAAAATTCACTGTTGTATTTCCAAGGACATTAGCCTGCAGAAACTAATCTGTCCTAACCCCTAGATATATACACCCTGCCGAATGACCTTAAACTATACACAATGCTGTATCTAAACAGAAAGTGTCTACTGGGTGAAATATTTAAAATTTGAAAAGTCATAAAAGAATGCCTGAAACGAAGCTGCAGTGAGAGGTCACAATCACCAACTGATACGGATCTGTCTTCCTGCTGGGAATAGGGTGGTCCCAGTAACGCATAGAAGAAACAAATAATTTCTACACAAATAATAACTAATCAAAAGGCCCTGGTGTCACACTGGAAGACGGCATTAAAAGAAACAGGAGAACAAGATTCCAGGTCTTGTGTAGAGTGGGAGGGAGCAGAAAGTCTCATTTACAGGACTCCAGTGGAGAAATAGATTTGTATTCCTGACTCTCAGAACATATTCGACAGAAAAGCCTCCTAGATAAAGAAGGTATTAAATCAGAGCTGGAGGCAGACTGTGGGGAAACGGGTTTGAGAACATTCAAAAGTTGGAGGCAGAGAAAACTGTCAAGTTACATTTGGGTATTGGCTCTGACGTCTCTCCTCAGACAAGGAGACAGCCTTGCTAAGATGCTGTGTGTCAGGAGAGCTCAAGAATATTTTTAAACTAGGGGGACTCATCCTCTATAAAAACTCCTCTAACTCTAGACTAAACTTTGTTAGCTAGGAAAACAAACTTCCTGCTTGCACAAGGCCATGGCTTTCTGAGTTACACATAAACATATGATCTTTCTCACTGCACACTCAAACACCCTGCATCTTCAGTGTGTAAGAATGAGACCCATGACACAAAGGAAGAGGTAGGAAGAATGAAAAGAAGCTACTGTGAGGAGAAAGCTTAAGGTCTCTAGAAGCGAGGGGTGGGGGAGTTTGTCGGGGGTGAGAGAGGACAGGGAGACAAATAACAACATCACCCTGTGGCTGGGGGCCATGTGCCTCCACACCCTGGCAGAAGGTAATGGAAACTCATCATTCGTCAGCCAACATGTGAAAGACGAATGTGACTTGGCTGGCTTGGGGTGGAACACTGTATAATGTCTATATATTTACTTCTTACACAAGCCCAGTCTATAAAAGTTAGTCCTGCCTAACTTCTAACAGAACTCAAGAAATTTATACCCCCACAAAACACAGTGGTATTTCCTTCCAGCTCTAAAATGTGTTAGCTCTTATATTCAAGATTCCTTTAGATGGCCTAAGTCCTCTTAATTTCTCTACACATTTTAAAATTAGATTGTAAATTTCTGCAGAAAAGCTTGCTGAGATTATGACTGGCGCTGCATCAAATTCATATATCAATTTGGGGAGCACCGACTCTGCTAATGTTGATTAAATATGCTTGGTGCAAGGGACTTCCCTGGGGTCCAGTGGTTAAGACTCCGTGCCTCCAATGCAGGGAGCACGGGTTCGACCCCTGCTCTGGGAACTAAGACCCCACATTCCCAAACAAAATTAACCTTCTTAACAAAACAGGAAATCAAATAATTTTGTGGCTATTTCCTGCAAGATTCTGAATTCATTCTATGACTTTCCTAAGAGAATAACACTTTTCTGGTGGAAAACATAACATTATTCTCTCTTTAAAAATGCAAACATTATCTACTCACTAGCAAGAAGGAAGAAATAATGTGAGGTACATATAACTAGATGCCATAATTACAAAACTGGACATGTACCTAATAATGTACAAACACATTTCTAATCTTGCGAAACTACATGTATTCTGACTTTACTAGATATATTAACATGTTCTCCATTGAAATAAATTATTCTCAGATCAGAGATAAAATTAATTTTCCTTAAAAGTTTACAATTCCCTTTAGCAAATACAACAAACACATTCATTCGTGACAACTGAGAGACTACAAGATCCTAACATGAATTATTGAATCAGAGAAAAGATACATTACTTTTAGAACTTGTTTTGACCTAAATGTATTTCAATGCATTTAGAATTAGCATATGAAAGAATGCTTCAAAACCTAGAAATCTGGTTACAGTGTAATAATTAGGCAGCAGGAATTTCTTGAACATCTACTAAGAAAAAAAATCTTCATTATAAGTAAATATGTTCTATAATTAAATCACTGGTATTTATTTAATAACCTGGACCTTTTTTAGGGACTAATTTACTTACTTAGAACTAAGATAAACAGCTTGTGTCTTCCATGGTACTTGTCAGCTGTAACCAAACCAATGGATGTCCAGTGAATTACCTAAAATTCAACATAATCCTCAATCATTATGCCACAGACATGTGGGCTTTCAACACGTTTTTTTTCCTCTCTTCAATTTTTTTTTGTATAATAAAGTCTTCTGGATCTATTTGGCTCTATATGTCATGTGAGCGCATGACTTAGATACATCAAAGGGAAGAAAGAAGAGGATGAGAAATGTTTAGCTCATTATATGACCAAATGATGTGAACATTCTTAATACAAAGAAATATATATCTCAGTCCAGAAAAAAAATGTAAATATCTCAAAAAAAATTTTTTTCCTAGCATCTTAAAATCCAATAGAGTAAAAGTGAAACTAGAAAAGCCACCAAAAGTACTTAATGAAATAATGTGAACTGAAGGCCAGCGTGGCTTATGAGGACAGAGGAGTCAAACATCTCTAAGAAGGATTGACTGAGACTGCCACGGAATCTGTACCAAGTAAACCTAGTCCTAAGGGACTGATTACAATAAAAAGTGGGCAAATTAGGCAGGAGCTAAGTATTTAGTTTGGCAAGACACAGGAATCTAAGTCTGAATTTCTTGATTAAATGGCAATGTAAATTCAAAGCATGCAGTTTTCCAGCCATCATCATCTAACCGCTCTCTTCACTGGCAACATCACCTGCTGCATGAAGGGAACTGAGTATCAAACTGAGACACAAAGGAAATTTGTAACAAATCTAACTTAAATCATATTTAGACATTGGCTATTAAATATAATCTTTTTACTGAAAAAGCTTTAGAGTTAAATAATGGGAGTCCTAGATTCTATCCCTCATCTTGCCACTAACCATGCAGTCTTTAATCACAGCATCTCACTTCTGAGGATTAGTTTTCTCATCAAGAGTATTTATACAATGAATTCTGAATCATCTTTAAGTTAAAAAAAAAAATCAAATCATAAGGAGCAGGGGTCTGAGAGATAAAAACCAAGTCATCTCTTTTCCTACCTCAATTTCATGTATTTTTCTGTTTCACCTGATTGCACCTATTTCTCAGTTCTAAACAGAAATAAAACTGTACTGCAGTCAACAACAGCAACAAAAATAACAGTTTAAAGAACACTAAACTTATGCTCAGAAGAACTATATTCAAATCCTGACTCTTCTACACAATCTTGAAAGATTTACCATATCTGTAAAAGAAGGAAAAGAATACCCTCCTTTCAGAAAGTTGCCAGGGGACATGGACCACACCTTGATATTTCACTTGAGGAGGTTTCCTTCTCAGGTTCTGCAAGCTGCAATCCCCTTGGTGGACCTCTCTTCCCTTAACTTAAATAGGCAGGGACTTCCCTGGTAGATTCCTGGCTCCCACTGCAGGAGGGCACAGGTTCAATCCCTGGCCAGGGAACTAAGATCCTGCATGCCATAAAGAAGAAAAACTTAAACTTTGTTTCAAATTTAAAAATAAATAAACAAATAGGTACAGAATAGCTTAGATGCTTACATTTTCCAAATCCAAAGTTGACAGGAAAGAAAAGTAAACCCTGTTTTGGATTTTTATGAAAATCTTCCAGAAAAGGGAAAGACTGCAAGGTTTGTCTAAACGTAACTCCCAGTGCTAGACTCACCATGGGGAGAGTCCCTCCGCCCCCACTCCACATTCAGGTCCATCAGCAACTCTCAAAATCACACCACAAACCCATCTCAGAGCTCAGAGGCACACACAGACCTGATTCCTAAGGAAATAAATGCCCTCCCGTATTCTATGCTGTCTTCATTTATCATGAAATTTCATTTACCAGAAAACTTCATTCTCCAGTCAATCTGGTGAATCTAGACTTTACAAAAACACATTACTCAAAGGTAAATAGAACTATAGTATTTATGGATAAAACGATCTGATATCTGGGCTCTGACATGGGGAGAGGAAGAGGGGGTAAGAGGTATTGGAAAGGATGGAGATGAAATTTGACCATCAGTGTGGTGGGGAGAATGCATCCGATCCACCTCCAGGAACAAA
>CM035291.1:5780511-5849296 GCA_020226075.1 Hydropotes inermis
AGAGAAATTCAAGGCAAAGGGGAAAATCTTTCATTTCTATTTTTCACTGGATCTGGAGGGTTTTTTCTTTTCTTTTCTTTGGTTGCACCACTCAGTGGTTTGTAGGACCTCAGTTTCTCATCGGGATTGAACCCAGGCCATGGCAATGAAAGCCTGGAATCCTGACCACTAGGCAACCAGGGAACTCCCAAAAGAATACTTTTAAATTTGACTGTCCTTTTAGTAAAAGGCTTAAGATGAAATCTACTTTCCCCCTTGTGATTCTCCCCAATTTTTTATTATTAAAAAAAATGTTAAATATACAAAAAGTTCAAAAATAGTATAAAGATCACTCAATAAATATTATTTACTAATATTAGCAAATAAACTATTCAAGCTTGACACACTGCACTTGGTTGTGATGCCTCCTTGCTCTTTAGTTCTAGAACAAGTCTTGCTTCATTTTTCATATTGATTTTCATGCTTCATAATAACTTTAAAAAACAAAACCAACTGCTTGAAAAATGTTCCAGGTTTCAGATAAGTCTGACTATATTTATGATGTCACTCATCATGCATTCATCTGCCTCCTGCTTTTCTATAAACTGGAAGCTGGATCTAAAGGTGTAAGCAGGCTCAAGTGAAACATTCTGGGCAAGTGTCCTTCACACTGCGTCACCAATGGGAGGCACATGACATCACACTGTCCCATTGTCGGTGATGCCACCCATGACCACTTGACTAAGGCAGTGACTACCAGCTACCTCCACCATAACTCTTTTTACCCCTTAAAACTATGAATAATGTAGGGAGCAATACTCTGGTAAGACCAGCCTTTCTGCAAAATCTCATGGGATGCTGGTATTCCAGATGACTTCTAAAAGCTACGAAGTCAGGATTAAATATGAAAAATCTGGTATCAGGCCAGTGTTCATCTCTACACAAATGCTAGAGTGAGATATATGCTCAGCCCAGCAACATAGGTGTCTTCACAGGAGAGTTAACGCTGCCTTGGGCTGTTTGCTTCCTGAGCCCCAGGCAGGCCCTCTGAGGCCTGCAGACAAAAACAAACCCAAATTCTCTCTCTTGAGAATGGGCACACACACATGAACAAAGGCAGGCAGGCAGGCCTCCACCTAACAAGAGGGAGAATGAAAAGCATGGACTACAGACTAAGTAACTGAACGTACTCGCCGCCACAGCAATGATGAAGAAAGGAGTCTTTAAAGGTTCGTTCAACTTCACAGAACGTCCCTAAGTCATTTCTCAAAAAAGTGTGTTCAAGTCAAATTCACGGTGTGATGAAGGAAGTAGTCATTATGATTCTGAATTTTCTCTGTGCTTGTTTTGTACTTTTGTGGTCAATTCACTGAAGACTTAGAAAAACCTGAGTCAGATGAGGAAGATTGTCATAAAGCAATGAGATAGCCAGGTGGTAAAATGCACTGAAGGAGTCACTGAGCTGCCTCCTCAAAATTAAAGAGTCAGTGAGGGACTTCACCTTCTGAACACTAAGCTTGTCGCTAAGTTGCCAAGATTATACTTTCCTATCTGAGTGGCAAAAAATCTGCTTCCAGGGAACTTGACACTTTAGGACGGCTTTGCTAACGGAAGTTCCAGGATTCTGTTTCAAAAGAACATGTGGAATGAGCAGATGGCAACAGAAGACTCCACTTGCTTCTCATTGCAAAGACAGCCCTGAGCACGTGAGAGCTGGGTTTTGAAGAACTGTAGCACTATCTGGTCAAAAATACATCCCAAGTTTAAAAATGATTCAGAGACTTCAAGGCCTATGAATCACATTTTAAATTTCTGCAGCTACTTAAGCTCTCCATCGCCAAACTGCCTCAGTTTCAAGAGTTACCGGTTAGGCCAAAAGCAAGCGATACCCACCAAGCCCCTACATGCTAGGGAAAACAGAGCCCATCTGGTAGAACCGACCGCGTCTCCCCCACCTACTCGAATCTCACCACCATCCCCCATCATTCCTACTTCTTCCCCTCAGAAAGGAAACTGCCGTCAAAACCCTGAGCACTGAAGCTTTTCATGGTTTATAAAGTAAACTAACCCAGAAAAAGGAACAAACGTGCTTCCCCAGCCAGGAGACGAACTGCACAGCATGCCGGGGATCAGCCAGGTCTGCTGAGCGCACGTGAAGCCCTGAGGCTCGCACGGACGAGGGGAGACCCAGCTCCCCGTTTGCTAACTGCACCTGCTCCGTCGCTCATCTGGGTCCCCCTCTCTGTGGCCCAGCGGACTGTGGCCCACCAGGCTCCTCTGTCCGTGAAATCCTCCGGGCAGAATTCTGGAGGGGTTAGCCATTTGCTTCTCCATTTACTAACTGCAAACCCTGAGGAAACAGGTACCTTTTTCCAAATAAGAATGTGCTCATTTGTAACATCACCCTCCTCCGTATACACAGACAACAGGAAAATGTTCCACCTGCCACACAAATGTTCTCAGAAAGGTCACCCGAACCTCCCCTCGCTAAACCAAGTCCTAATCCTCTTTCTTGCCCTACCAGCAGCACTCGCACACTTCACACTGCTCCCCCCAAAGACTTCTTCGCCTGCCCCAGGTCTCACACGCTGCTGCTGCCGTCCGTCTCCGCAGCGCTAGTCTCCACTTTCCCTCATCGCCTGACCTTAAACGTGGGCCTACCCAGAGCAGAGTCCTTGCACTTCTCTCCTCTGGCAGCACGCCCTCCCCGCGTCCCTCAGTGGCCCCCCCAAGCCTCACAATTTTATTTTTAGTGTAACTTTATTTATGCTCGTATGGACTTCCAGCTGTGCTGGGTCTTCGTGGCTGCACAGACTTCTCTAGCTGCGTCCGGCGCGGTCCGCTCTCCCGCTGCGGGACCAGGGCATCTCACTGCGGTGCCTCCTCCCGCTGTGCAGCGTGGGCTCCAGGAAGCTCAGGCCTCAGGAGCTGCGGCTCCCGGGCTCCGGAGCACAGGCTCAGGAGTTGTGGCTCACAGGCTTAGCTGGTCCACGGCACGTGGGATCTTCCCAGACCAGGGCTCGAACCCATGTCTCCTGCAATGGCAGGCAGATTCTTTACCCCTGAGCCACCGGGAAGCCCCAGCCTCGTGGGTTTAAACACCAGCTGTGCATTGACAATTCCCCAGCTCCCAGCTAGGGGCTCTCCTCTGACTGCACACGCACAAACGCAGCTTCCTATTCAGCACTTCCATCTGGATGGCTAACAGGATTCTCAACTTTGACCGGATCAAAAGGGAGTCTCCAGTCTTCTTCCCCAAACCTGCCCCTCACACAGTCTCCCCTCGCTCAGGCAGCAGCAAGTCATTCTTTGGAGCTCCTTCACCCACTTCAGATCTCTGCTAAAATGTTATCTGCTCAGTGACGCCTTTCCTGACCAGTATAAACTGCGAAATCCACCAGCCCAACAGTATTTTACTTACTGCTCCAGAGCCCATACACTCATTTAACATACCAAATGCTTCACTTATTTATTTCTTGTCTGAATCTGCCACTGTAGCATAAATTCCATGAAGGTGATGATTTATGTTTATTCTGTACTGTATTCCCAATGCCTAGAATTTCAGCTACATAGGAGGTACCCAAATATTTACTGAATAAATGAACAAAGTAATGAATGAAGACTCTTGAGAGTCCCTTGGACTGCAAGGAGATCCAACCAGTCCATCCTAAAGGAGATCAGTCCTGGTTGCTCACTGGAAGGACTGATGCTGAAGCTGAAACTCCAATACTTTGGCCACCTGATGCGAAGAGCTGACTCATTTGAAAAGACCCTGATGCTGGGAAAGACTGAGGGCAGGAGGAGAAGGGGACGACAGAGGATGAGGTGTTTGGATGGCATCACTGACTTGATTAACATAAGTTTGAGTAAGCTCCCGGAGTTAGTGATGGACAGAGAGGCCTGGCGTGCTGCAGTCCATGGGGTCACAAAGAGTCGGACACGACTGAGTGACTGAACTGAACTGAGTGCCTGGCTTTAAGAAAGTTGTACCATCAACAGATTAAAATACATCTTGATCTTACATGCTTTGGATTTCAGAGTTTTTTATCAATGAATTTTTCTATAATAATGTCAACAATTAATACAAATCCCCTTAATCAAGTCCCCATTAACATACTAGTTGTAGGTGCAGCTACACGATGCACCTGTATTCTAGCCTCTTTCATTTTATGTGACACATACACAATAAGACACGTCTTAGGACCTAGGCAGCAAATTAACTAAATGGTTTACTTTAAGTGATTGTTACCACACTCACTAAGGTGTATTAAACTTAGTAACTTTAAGTTCTTAAACTTAGCAAACTGGTGTTTTATCAGTGTGAGCGTCTCCTTGTTAATGGTGGTGTTTATTGTCGGCTCATATTTGAAATGTTTAGAAAAAAGAAGAGCCCTTAAGAAAGACAGCCAAATGAGAAACTGGACTGTGAGAACAGACAGTAACTGGCGCGCTCTATCCATCTGTTATCAGTGACATATAGTAACCGCTGACATTCATAAAGAAACACGTGCGTGCAAAACACCAGTGAAATGTCTTCAGGGAGCTTGAAAGGTCATAAGTTACAACTGCTAACTGGGCGGGAGACAGTGGTTAAACAACCACATCTTTCCAGTGGTTTCCCATTCTACAAGAGCCTACAGAATAACTCGCAACACTTCAGAAAGTTTCTCCATTCCGAACTGACCAGTACCCTAACGTTTCATTGCTCCAACATTTTTTGATGACTACTAACGCAAGCAACTATCAGGCGAAAGAACCTACATTTTCATTAAACATCACCAACACATTTGGAAAAGATGCCTAATTTTACTTAAATTAATTACCATTTTATGAATTTAGTGTCTACAAAGGAAATAAAAATTCCACTTGGACAGAACTTGCTGAACACAGCCACAGTGAAGACTCCTCCCGACATTATCTTTTGTGCTCCTATCAGCAAAGCAGTGCTAAGTCTCAGAAGCAGATCCAGGCTCCCCAGGTGGTACAGCGGTAAAGAATTCGCCCGCCAATGCAAGAGCTGAGAGAGGTTCAGGTTCAATCCCTGGGTCGGGAAGATCCCCTGGAGGAGGAAATGGCAAACCACTCCAGTATTCATGCCTGGAAAATTCCAATGACAGAGGAGTCTGGTGGGCTGAAGTTCGTGGGCTCACAAAAGAGTCAGACACGACTCAGTACAGCGCAGATCCACACAAAAGCTCTCAGAGGGCTCTGCCCATCATCATGGCATCCATCTGTGTGAGACTGAGGACACTTTGTAAAGCGCAGCAACGAAATGGACAAAACGGGACGAGAATCTATGAACCTCACAGACCCCCGCTCTAATCATCGAGCTCATCTGTTCCAGCAGAGCAGTGTCACGGAAAAACATGACCGATAAACCAGTAATAAAAATGCTACCGAGGACTTCCCTGGTAGCATGGGGCTGGGAATCCGCCTGCCAATGCACAGGGTAGAGGTTTGATCGCTGGTCCAGGAAGATTCCACATACCGTGGAGCAACTAAGCCCATTCACCCAACTCCTGAGCCTTTGCTCCAGAGCCCGGGAGCCACAACTAATGAACCACGTGCCACAACTATGGAAGCCCTCAGACCCCAGAGCCCGCGCTTTGCAATACGGGAAGCCACCACAATGAAACTAGACAGCAGCTCCCCCTCCACAGCTAGAGAAAAGCCCACGCAAAGCAAGGAAGACCCAGCACAGGCAAAAACTAAAAAAAAAGTGCTCCCTAGTTCCAGGCCTAACTCTACAAGTACCAAAATTATTTCAAGATTTGTACTACAAATTTTGATCTCTGTCAAGTAAACGCACACACAAAGGTAAAATATCAATATATGAAAATCAGTAGCACTTTCTTCTTTCAGCAATAATCTACTTTAAATTGGTATATCTTCACAATTTTTTTTAAACTACAAAACTTTTCTTTCTGCTTGGTCATAAATGGAAGACTATGCCATGCTCTTGATCCTTGTACGCCCACTGATGCTCGGTGTTATCCGGCCCCTGCTTTCCTCCAGACCTCTGGGTACACAATACTGTATCACAGTATTGCCTGAAGTGGCAGGAAAATGAAAGTTAGATGGGCGTCCACAAAGAGGAGAGTCTGCTTATTAACTGTAGGAGATGCAAATTCTGAAATACTGCACGGCAACTAGAAGCAATAGATGGCAACACAAATAGATCCTTAAATAGTAGACAGTGGGGCTACCTGGGGACTCAGTGGTAGAAGAATCCAACTGCCAATGCAGAAGACACCAGTTCCATCCCCAATTCAGGAAGATCCCACATGCTGCGGGGCAACTAAATCCCTGCAACGCAACTATTGAGCTTGTGCTCTAGGTCCCACATGCTGCAACTACGGAAACCCACGAGCCCCGGACCCACGCTCTGCAGCTACAGAAGCCACCGCCGTGAGAGGCCCAAGCGCTGAAACTAGAGTACCACCCCCCACTCCCCGCTCCCCAAAGCCAAAGAAAAGTCGGGGGCTTCCCTGGTTGTCCAGCAGTTAAGCCTCTGTGCTTCCAATGCAGGTGGCCTGGGTTCCACTCCTGGTCAGGGAACTAGATCCTACACACAGAAACTAAAAGATCTCATTCCCGGCAAGGAAGATCCCACATGCCACAACTAAGACTCCAGCACAACCAAATAAACAAATATTTTTTTTAAAAAAGAATAGCCCACACACAGAAACCAAGGCCTAGCACAGCCAAAAATGAATGAAGAAATAATATTAAAAATAGTAGCGAGCAGGAAGAGAAAAAAATTTAATGAGATCATGTACAATATCATCTCTATAAATTTAAAATGTGGGGGCTCAAAACAACTTACATCGAAGAACACACACCAACAGAGGGACACTATACGTGCTGCAATGGTTGCCTATGGGTTGGTGGGCAAGGGAGGGAGTGGAAATTGGAAATAAAAGACAAAGAATAGGGGAAAAAATAGGAGATATGTAGAACATCCCAGTGATGCTCGCTGAATTGAAAAAGATTAACGCAACCCTCTGCATTTGAGATCCAAAACGAACCTCAGGACTGACGGAGCATAGAGGACACCGGAAAGGCTAACCATCATCCCACCTTCCGATGACAAATGCTCACACCAGCTCACTACTTGGAGAGTCTGCCAGGCTAGTCTGTTACACAGATAAACCAACCACCTCACCTCCTCTGTTACAAAACAGAACTTCCATCCAAACAAAAGGAAATCATAAGATCACACTCAGTCCTTGAGCCAGTCCACGTTCCTACATCTTGCCTCAGAATGTCTGGAGGTAGTGGCGACCTCAGATGTTCAATAACTCATTGAGAACCACCATAATCAGTGATCTGAGACCTACAGAGTTCACTCTCAGCTGATCTGCCTGCAGGGTGAGTACCCAGGCTGGCCACTAGGGCAGAGGCAGCTGTGATAGCCACTAGAAGGGGTGTGATCCTCTCCCCAGTAGACTGAAGAGACTGCGGGGAATGTTAGAGAGCTGTCGGCAGTTAATACTCTTGTGCTGGAATATGAATCTTGGTCCCAGGATCTGTGCCTTTTCTCACTTTGCTATACTGTCTAAAATGGCTCTGAACTAGAATCCAAGTATAAATAAAGGATGGTATTCCCTTCTATTAAAAAGGAAAAGAAAAGGGTGGGGTGGGGTGAGGGGGCGCTTTCCTAGTAGTGCAGTGGTTAAGAATCCGCTTTGCAATGCAGAGGACATGGGTTCCATCCCTGGTTCGGGAAGATTCCACATGCATCCGAGCAACTAGGCCCGTGTGCCACAACTACTGATCCCGCGAGGGGCAACTTCTGGAGCCCGCGTGCCCCGGAGCCTGTGCTCCACAGCAGGAGACGCTACTGCGGTGAGAAGCCCGTGCACTGCAACCAGAGAATAAGCCCCATGGGCTGCAATTAGAGAGAGCTTGCACCATAAGGAAGACCCAGCACAACCAAAAATAAGTTACATAAATAAAATTAAAGAAAAAATGCACGTGTGGAATCTAAAATATGACACAAATGAACTTATCTTTGCAACAGACTCACAGATGTAGAGAACAGGCTTGTGATTTTGCCAAGGGGGAGGGTGGGTGGAGGAGGCAAGGACTGGGAGTTTGAGATTAGCAAATGCAGACTATTAGATATTTGTATTACTGAATCACCTTGGAACACCAGGAACTAACACAACATTGTAAATCAACTATATGTCAGTAAAATATTTTTTAAAAAAGGAAAATTAACCAGGCATTTAATATGTGTTTATACTGTTCTGTTTGCCCAATTAGAAAAAACTAACATGTTATTTTGAATGAAATCAAGGTAACCTTTGAGTCTTCGTAATATCAAAGGCATTCCAACACTTTATTTTCACTTTTAAGCTGTCCTCCACCTCCATACGGTCACAAATTTCTTATAAAGAAACGAGTGTATTTCAAAACTCAATTTCTCTCATATAACAGGCGATCCTGACATCCTGCCTGTAAAGCCCTAAATAATAAACATCTCAAAGAGTCTGTCACAGCTTGACTTTTTTGGCTCATGTCAAATGCTACTGTGAAAGCAAACTGTAGCGCTCTCTCTCACTGAACCCTAAAACCAGGTGCATCAACTCCAACCCTTCCTGTGATGCAGCTGCCATAATTTCAAATTCTAGGACCTGAGAAACTGACATAGCAAGTGAATCAAAGCACAAAACGGCAGCTTTTGAATACAAGGCGGGGGGTATGGCTAACTCCAAACACAGAGCTTCAGAAAGCTGGGACCCACTAAGTAAGCGGGCGCCGGGGACAGGTATCGTCTTAGATCAAGTCCTAGGGCAGGGAGACGAGAGCGGGCAGGTGTGCTAACAGACGTCTCAGCACCCCGGGCAAGGGCAAACCAAAGAGCATCGGGAAGGGCTGTGGGTACCCCCAAAGCAAGCACAACATTTCCCAAAAGCGCTGTCAAAAACCACCCACCCGTCAACGTCAAGCATACCGCTCCGTTTTGATTGCCACTTGGAGGACAAGGTGGTTCCATCCCAAGACCAGAGCCAGCGGCAGGAGCGCTGTCACTCACTAGGCCCGGGGGCCCCGAAGACCCCGGGCAGGACTCACGCTCCGGGCACCGGCGCCGAGCTGCGGGCCCGGCCTGGATCAGAGCTTCCAGCGGCGGCGATCGGACGGCGGGCACCGCCGCCAGAGGGAGCGGGGCCGGGACCCCCGAGCCCCACGGCGGGGCGCAGCCGCGCTGGGACGTCCCCCGGGAAAGCCCGAGAGCCCCCTCACCTGTCACAGCTTCATCGTGTGCCTGGCTATATCCCGTCCCTCCGGCCAACAGGACCAGGCGAGGATGTATCCGGGAGGGACGCCGGGTGGGCAAACCCGGGCGCGGAAACTTCGGGCTGGAACCCCAGCCCAGCCTGCGCCTCGCTAGCGCGGCTACGAGGCGCCCGTTGCCGCCTCCACCGCCGCCGCCGCCGCTGCGGCAAATCAGCTGACACCCGCCAACTGCCGTGACGTCCCCTGCAACTGTCGCAAAAAAATGAGGGGGCGGGAAAGGCTCGTCTCCACACACGCCCGGCCTAAGCCGGCACCAGAGAGGCGGGCTGCGTTACCATGGAGACCACCCGGAGGCCGCCATGTCGGCTGAGGGCAGGGAGTGCGCGGCCGACATTTTGGTTACGGGAAGCCTCTCTAGGCGCTCTTCTCGCCTCGGATTCCACCCCCACCGCCAGCCTGATAGGACCAAGATGGGAGGAGGGAAGAGGTGGCAGGTCTAGGTGTTTGCGCCCAGTGACCGGGATGCTGCGGGTTTACTCTTTTGCCCGCCCCCCTCACCCCCCCGAGGCTCGGGCCAGACTCCTGGAACGTGTTAGCTCTGGAGCTTGGTTACTGTGACCTCTGACCCCGATCTTGGCTGCTGGCCCCTTGACGCAGAGGGCCAGAGGAGGAACCCGGCTGCTTGACTGGGGGAAGTCTGACCTTGTGCAACGACGTTCCTGCCCAGGAGAGGGAAGGCACGGACACCCGTGTGGGCGGCAGACAGTGTGGACGCAAGTGCTGCCCCGGAAGGCCGTGGATTCGGATCCTGGCTCCTCTCCTGCGCACGGTGACATTATCAGTGTCACCTGGGAAGTCTTGCTTTTTCCCTCTTTATTCCCTCAACGTTCCCTCATACGAAGCAGGCATAACGGTCTCATGGAAGTCTAGGTGCTTAAACGAGTCCGGTAGATGCTCGTTACATACCGTGCTCCCTCATTTTCATCTCAAATATTTGTTGAATGAATGGGTAGCCAGGGAGGGAAAAAAAAAACAAAAAACGGTGCCATGCTTGTGGCCAACAGTTGTGTTAAAAAGGTTCACAGTATATCCATTCCCTAGCTTTGTGTATCCTTTGTAATCTCGCTAATGGGTTTATAAGGACAAGGAAGAATCCTGTTGCAGCCTCTAACGCTGACCTGGGAGACTGGTAAAGGGAGGTTCTGATTTTGTAGGTCTGCAGACTCTCCCCTTCTAGCAGGCTCCCAGGTGACGTCTATTCCTGCTGCTCTTCGGATCCCACCTGGATTGGCAGAGCTCTACTGGACGGACCCTGAAGCGCCGGTGAGGGAATCAGAGCAGAGAAACGACTTCAGACTGTCATTTCTGTGTGAATTCCACTCTCCCCCCGCCCCAAAAGAGCTAAGTGTTGGTTTGGTCAAAAGGCTTCCTGTCAACAGTTTACTATTCCTGGATGCGGGGTGTAAACGCTGTAAGGGAAGTTTCATCCAAGGAGGTTACTGAGGACCCAATGAAATGAGCGCCCAGGAAATAGCCTCTCAGCATCTCTGAGGGAAGAGCCTCTAAGAGGTGGTGAGGAGCTCATATATAAAAACTAAATTTGGGGGCATTCCCTGGCAGTCCAGTGATTAGGACTTGGCACCTTCACTGTTGGGGTCCAGGTTCAACCCCTCATCAGGGAACTGAGTTCCCACAAGCCGTGCCACACAGAAAGCGGCAGAGGGCTTGTGGAAAAAGAAACTTCACCGGGAAATACACAGGCCAAACGTACATCTTGGCTAAAGATTACTGCTAAACACACATACACACACACACACACCTCAAGTTAGTGATATTAGTACTTTTCTCTAACATACATCTTGGCTAAAGATTACTGCTAAAGATTACTGCTAAACACACACACACACACACACACACACATACACACACCTCAAGTTAGTGATACTAGTGCTTTTCTCTGTGCTTTCTTAGTGCTAATCACATACACAAACACACACACACACACCCCAAGTTAGTAATATTAGTGCCTTTCTCTGTGCTTTCTTAGTGCCGGGTGTGCTTTGTCGCTCAGTCGTGTCTGACTCTTTGCGTCCACATGGACTGTGTAGCCCGCCAGGCTCCTCGTCCCTGGGATTCTCCAGGCAAGAACACTGGAGTGGGTTGTCATGCCCTCCTCCAGGGGATCTTGCTGACCCAGGGATCAAACTCCGGTCTCCCTCAATGCAGGCGGATTCTTTACCATCTGAGCCTCCATGAGAGCCCTTTCTCTGTGTGGGAAGATGCAAAAATTATCTCGCACTGGGTCACTGAAATTCTTCCTTGACTATGCATATTTATTATTTAGGAGCCAGAACACATATATCCAAAACACAGAATGCTCCCTCCTATTTTTCTCCACCCCTGAATTCCCCTCAGGGTAGTGGGTTGCAACTTAACCCTTAGTATAATTGGGTGATGAGCCAGTCTCTTCTTTCTGTTTACATCTTCCTTTCCTCCTTTGGGTCATAGATTTGACCATTTGAGGAGGCAATTTATGATCAATTTGTCCCATAGTACTAGGAATGCTCATTCCTGGGTCAGGCAAGGATTTTGTTGAAAGGCCTTTCAAATGCTATATCTGGTTTGTTGTTGTTTAGTCGCTAAACGACCTTATGGACTACAGTCTGCCCTGCCCCTCTGTCCATGGGATTCCCCAGGCAAGAATTAGGGAGGGTTTCCGTTTCTTTATCCCAGGGGTCTTACCGACCCCAGGATTGAACCCAGGTCTCTTGCATTGCAGGTGGATTCTTTACCACTGAGCCATCTGGGAAGCCCTATATCTGAATTAGGCCCTGTTAATAAGCTAAACTTCTCTGGATTATGTGTTTTACTGGTCTATTATGATTCAGGAATTATTTGTCTCCTGTTGCTTTTTCCTATATCTAGAGTTGTACTATTATAAGTAATTTTGTATAGAGCTATATATGTGATCAATTGCTTCAAGACAATTATCCATCATTTGTTTTGTTATACATCAAGTAATGTAAAGAATGATAATCTTATAAAAGACAGGCATATTTAGCACTAATATGCTGTGCTAAGTCGCTTCACTCGCTTCCAACTCTTTGCAATGCTATGGACTGTAGCCCACCAGGCTCCTCTGTCCATGGGATTCTCCAGGCAACAATACTGGAGTGGGTTGCTATGTTCTCCTCCAGGGGATCTTCCCGACCCAGAGATCGAACCTGCATCTCTTATATCAAGGGGTGGATTCTTTACCACCAGCATCATCTGGAAAGCCCATAAGTAATATAGTTAATAGCATTAATAAAGTCACAGTATAGCAGCAAGAGACATAAACCATAAACAAAGAAAACAACAAAGTCTGAAAACAACAAAGAAAAATTTACAACGCTGATTAGTGTAACTAGTTGTAACCAGGATCACAATAAGCCATCAAGTCCAGAGGGGAGCCTGCTGTAAAAGGCAAATTCTGGAGAGATTCTGTAGAGAGGAAAAAGTAAATGTCATCTTCATCTCCAAAGGTACGCTTTATCAGCTTGCATCTTGTTGTAGTTACTGTAAAAGGAAAGGTTTACTCTTCTCTGGGAAACAAATAGTAAAAGCCATTAATATTTAAGAGAAAAAGTCATAAAGTTATACATTTTATTTATCAGGTCATTCAGTCCCATGAAATTGGTTCTTGTTGGTTTAGGTTGTTTTGTTAGTAGTTTTACGAGGCCATCAGGTTTTACATTTGAGTTTTGGTATTTCCTGCTCAGTTCAGGAGTATGATCTCGAAGTTACCAGAAACCGGGCTTCCCTGGTGGCTGGCTCCGTGGTAGAAAATCCATCGGCCAGCGCGGGAGACACGCGTTCTATCCCAGATCCAGTCCACGCCGCGGAGCAGTTAAGCCCACGCGCCTCACCGCTGAGCCTGTGCCCTAGTGGCCGGGAGCTGCAGCTAACGCAGCCCGCCTGCCGTGGAGCTTGTTCTTCACAAGAGAAGCCACTGCCATGCGACGCTCGTGCATCCCAGTGAAGAGCAGCCCCCGCTTGCTGCAGCCAGAGAAAAGCCGGTGCAGCAATGAACCTCGGCACTGCCAAAAATAAATTTAAAGTGAATCAGGAGCCTATATTGTCAAAAGGTCCTTTTTATAAGATCTTTCTGAAGCTCTTCAGTTTTATAAAAGCATCCGAGTAAACTAATAACTGTTGATATAAATGACAAAAGACTGAAAATGGGATGGTTAAAGATCTAATTACAACTGACAAGGAAATTTGGTTACGTCTGTGACACACAGTATATTAAGATAAGAGTTAGAATTATGATTGATAATATACTAGGGTATATCCAAATTTTAGTAATTTCATATAGTAATATATACCCACACATATAACCTAAGAAGGTTTATCATCAGTGACAGTGTTTCCCATGTTGTTTAACATACTACATAAGCCTCATTAGTTTATCTCAAAGTTTGCTAGAGATCAAAAGAAATTCACTTAGGGGACTTCCTTGGTGGTCCAGTGGCTGGGGGCCCGAGTTCAGTCCCTGGTTGGGGAACTGGATTCCACACGCCGCAACTAGGAGTTCGTGTGCTGCAACTGAAGATCCCGAGTGCCCACTGGAAAGTACATGCAACCTGAAAGTTGAGAGTTCAGTTTTATTCCATGGAAATTTTTAGGACTAAAGTCCAGGAGGCAGCATCTCAAGTAACCCTGAGAAAACTGCTCTGAGGAGGTGAGGAGAGGACCAAGTTACATAGAGGTTTTGCAACAACGGGCAGGTAGTCTGAACATCGAAATGTTATTGCTCTGTTGAGCCTATGTGTTGCAACCTCTGAAGCCCACACAGGCTAGAGCCCAGCTCTGCAATGAGAAGCCCATGCTCCACAGCGAAGAGAACCCCCACTCACCACAACTAGACAAAGCATGTGCAAAGCAACAAAGACCCAGCGCAGCCAAAAATAAAAATATAAAGTAAATAAGTTTTAAAAAAAAAAAAGATTATTGTTAATTCAAGAAAACCAGATATCTCAAATTAAGCAATTTAGCGCTTTTCTGTGTATGGGAAGATGCAGAAGTCCAGGCTTACTGAAATCATTTCTTCCATTGCACCTCGGCTATCTGGGGCCAGGATCTTGCGTTTTTCGCATTCTGAGCTTCCTTTCCTCGAGGCTTACCATAGGGAGCAGCTGTGGTCCATGGCTGCTAGATCACAGGTGTTCTTGCTGAGCCCTCTGAGGGCTCACCAGCTCACAGTGGAGGCTGCAGTCCTGATGATGGTGACATCCTGTTTACAGATGTGGCAGGAAAGATTCCATTTCTCGTGCAGCTGGGACCTGGTGCAGTAAATAGATGGATGAAAGTGTATATTTTTTAAAAATTTCATTTAGAACTTGATTGGGGAAACTTGTCAAAGATACCAGAAAGGTTTTAAAACACTTTGTCAAGTAGAATCATAGGTTACTGTGAAACAACACTTAGTTAACCAAAGTGACAACAGAAGATTTTCAAGGCAAAATACAGAAAGTTATGTGTGTGTGTGTGAGCTCAGTTCTGTCCGACTCTTGCGACCCCATGGACTGTAGCCCACCAGGCTCCTCTGTCCATGGGACTCCCCAGGCAAGAATACTGGAGTGGGTTGCCATTTCCTTTTCCTGGGTACTGTCCCAACCCAGGGATCAAACCGATGTCTCCTGCATTGGCAGGCAGATTCTTTATCACTGAGCCATCAGGGGAACCCTTACAGAAAGTTAACAGACCACTTTTTTTCTGTTATCAAAAAGCAGATCAATATGTCAAAAGAATTTCCTCTTAACAAAGAAAGAAAACAAATTTCTAGTTTTGCACCACCTTATCTTTAATATTAAAATTTATTTACATAATTAAATTTATTCTACTCTTAGACAATCCTGACCCCACATAGAATTCCTTTATAAAGATTCCTTTTTTCTCACAAATTGTTTATATTCTTATTTGTCTGTCCCTTTCCTCCCCATTTAGAAATAATCAGATTTAAGACAAAATCACTTTCTTTTCTTTTAACAAAATGCATTTCCATTCTTTATATTTTTCCTTGCCTCTGAAAATGTTTTCCTTCTTTAATTGATTACACATAATAGAGTTCTTAACCTTTAAAAACCTTCCTTTGTAGTGAAAATTAAGTAAGCAATTATGTATTCTTTTCACATTAGCACTCTATAAATAGGCCAACTTACAAATACTATTTGTGATTTCTAAAAAATTTTTATAGAAAATTTATCCATGCATCCCCATAATAGTCCTGAATATCTATAGTTTCTCTGTAAAAGGAAGCCTCTGTTCAGTAATTAATGTTTCAATATCTTTTTTACTTGGCAATCATCTATATATTCAATACATTTCTATCATTTAACTTAACTTAGCAAAACTTTAAAGTTTCAAGTTGCTCAGTTACCATTTTTAAGTAGACATAGAGTTGACTGAAGAAAAAAGCAATCTAAAAGTTTCAAGTTAAATTTTATTTGGGGACCTCATTGAAGACTATAACCCAGGGAAAAACCTCTCCAATAACTGAGAAACTGCTTCAAAGAAGGAAGGGAGGAGCCAGGATATAAGAGTTTTTTGCTTGGGGGAAAAAAAGGGGATAGTCAAACATCCCACATGACCACTAATCACACAAAGAGGCACCTGCAGTTAATGGTTCTAGTGCCTTTCCATGGGAAAGATGCAAGAAACTGGGCTCATTGAAATTATTCCTTAGATACGCATCTTAACTGCCGAGGGCCAGTATCCAGAGCAAATAATGCTTCTTGCTTTTCTCTACCCTGAATCCCCCTCAAGGTGCACCATTTGGGCTGCCCCCAGCCCAAACGTGAGGGGGCTACAAGGGCTGACTACTTGCCCCTTGCTTACTGTAGTGGCAGGCGACATTCTTTGTTTACTGCAATGGCAGGCAACATTCTTTACTTACTGCAATGGCAGGCAACATTCCCTCTGCACACCAGCATAAAACAGAATTACTTTTAAAGAGTTCCCCTAAAAGCTCTTACCCCATTTATATTAATTTACTTGTTCCCAACAATTATGTGTAGATTATACATGAAATCCATCATGAGACATTAGACCACATTAGCCATCATCCCAAGCTATTCTTCTTGCTAATAAATTTCATAACAGAGATAATATTTGATAACTTTTTAGTAAACCTAGGTTCAATAAAAGATATGTCTGTTTTAATTAAACCAATGAACTTAAACTTTAATACTGTATATTAATTTAATATTGACTATCTCCCAGATCACATAAACTTGAAATTCATTTGGGTTAAGTTACTGTAACATTTATAAATATTTAATTTATGAGGGCTTACTTTTAAGTGAATTAAATAGAATTATTTAACCAGTTGATTTTGATAATACCACCTGGAGGTAGAGACATATGTATAATGTACACACAGATAAACAGATACAACCAGAGGATGTATTTTTTTTTTTAAACCCAATCAGGAAACATGTATTACAATATAAATCTTACTAGTTTATAACAGGGAGAAGGCAATGGCACCCCACTCCAGTACTCTTGCCTGGAAAATCCCATGGACGGAGGAGCCTGGTGGGCTGCAGTCCATGGGGTCACTAAGAGTCAGACACAACCGATCGACTTCACTTTCACTTTTCACTCTCACGCATTGGAGAAGGAGATGGCAGCCCACTCCAGTGTTCTTGCCTGGAGAATCCCAGGGACGGGGGAGCCTGGTGGGCTGCCGTCTGTGGGGTCGCACAGGGTCGGACACGACTGAAGCGACTTGGCGGCAGCAGCAGTTTATAACAAAAAGTGGAATAAGTTGAGTTTATCCACTCAAACGACCAAGGCTTTTTACTATTTGCAGAAAAGACTTTTGAGATTTGTATTCACAGGAGTCAGACAAGACAGTGGCTGAGCAATTCTTCTTTGACAGAATCTGAAGGAGGCTGTGACTCAGACTGTGAGTGAGGGAGCCTTTCTAGCAGTTTGGATTGAAAGAGGTCTCTTCTCCCTCCCCTTTAAAAATGCATTCTTTTTTTAAAAAATGTTTTAATTTATCCCTGGCTGTGCCGGGTCTTCGTCGCTACACCGGCTTTTCTCTAGTTGCGGCGAGCGGGGGCTACTCTGCGGTGGCTCCTCTGGTCTCAGAGCGTGGACTCCAGGCTCCATGGCTGTGGTTGCTCAGGCTCAGTTGCTCCACGGCACGTGGAACCTTCCTGGATCAGGGATTGAACCCATGTCCCCGCCCTGGCAGGCAGGTTCTTAACCACTGAGCCACTAGGAAGTCCCAGACAAGCCCGTTTCTTTAATAAATGAGTGTCCCTGGGGGCCGCTGTACTGAGGGAGGACTCGCCTGTTACCACTCGCGCAAGTTTCTCCGTTGCTCGACAGAGCTGTAAAGTGGCCGGGGGAATTCTGCCCCTCATCTTCAGAACTGAAAGTTCGCCTATGGTGTGTTCACTTTTATTCCAGCAAACTCTGTGAAAGCAACCCACTCAAGGAAAAGAACAGGACCGTTTCCTACCTAATCACCCAGTCCAAACCTTGCCAGTATCTTTCAACTGAGTAAAGTCTTCCCAGCATCTTTCAACTTAGAATTCAAGGAACTTCCTTCCTGAATTACCTTAAGTTCAGGGAAACTCTACTAGTTCATAGTGTGGCGTCTATACACCACATAATAAAAATCAGGATCGATCATCCAAGACAGAAAATTCAAGACTAGGAGAAACTTACCGACTCATCTGGGCTCATTTAGGAGATGGACAGGGACAAGGGGCCTGGCTGGTAGAAAGTGTTTGGATCCTTGCAGAGTTTAGACAAAGGAGAGAAGTCAGCTGTGGGACCCTCTGTGGTCACCAAAACTGTTGACCAGAAGGAAAACAATGTAGAAGCTGTGAGTTGAGTTGTATTCAGGGACCTTACTGGGAACTATGGTCCGGGAAACAGCATGTAAGTAGCTCTGAGGGGACCGCTGCAAAAAAGCAGGGATGCAGGGAAGGAGCCTATATGCATTTTTTGGCTCGGAGATACTTGGAGTTAAACATACATCTTGGTAAAAAGATTACTGCTAATCACACACACACACAGATAATCTCAAATAATTATTTTAGTGCTTTTCTATGCAAGGATCTGGCATCGCTGAATTTCTTCCTTAAATATGCATCTGACTGCTTTGGGGACATATATCCAAAACAAGAATACTTCATCCTGGCTTCACCCTGAATCCCCCTCAGTGCACACCGTTTGTGGGCACCTGCAGTAAGTTGCAACTTAACCCTTTTGAGAACTGGGTAATGAGAGAGACTCTCTGTTCATTTTGTTTACAGCTGCTGTGGCAAACTTCTCCCTCTCCTCCTCCCATCTTGGCATGCTCTTCCCACAGACACATTACAGATCCGTGCCCTGATGGCATACCCCACTCTCCTTCACTAGGCCATTTAGCATCCTTGAGGTCTCAGGTGCTGCTTCTGAGCTGCTGTTGCTGTTGATTTGTAGAGACCAGCTCTGCTTCTACCATAATGAGAAAACCTAAATCATAATGCTGACCTAGAAAGTCAATAGAACACTTGAAAATCAATAATTCTGAAATTGTCTTATACTGCAAACTGGACTTCTATGATTTTTTTCTACCTTTTACTGATGGCCCAACAATCACATCGGACGGAGAAGAGGGAAGGGCAGAAAAATGATGTTAAATAGAAGAAATTAATTCCTCGGCCAGCCGGGTTAAATACACTTACTCTCTGTTGTGATGATGAATACATTTAAGCCATTAAGTCCATAATCCCCTTTACACTCTGTAAGGACTTTTTGGAAACATACGAAGGACAGAGTATTTAATGTTAGGCTGCATGAAAGCTTCTTTGGTTTGTAAAGAAAATCTGTAAGTTATCTTTCCTAGACAAAGTTGACCCTTTTATTCAACAAACATTAATTGTACACTTACTATTTTTCAAGTAAATTAATATTACTTGAAATATTAATACAAAGGTTAATTGGAACATTAATGAGAAACTTTCCAACTTTTAACATTCTGGCCCCTCTCCAACCAGTTTACAAAATTTATTGCCAATGTCTGCATATGTGTGTAATCTCCTAAACCACAGGACTAAAATAAATTTTCAAATATTGCGTTCAGAAAAATTCACACTTACACACACACACACATATATTTTACACATATAATCTTCCTATAAATTAAGATTTTTGCCTTCAGCATTCTAATATATGTGCTGACCTCAGTCCTATCTAACTCTTTGCGATCCCATGGACTGTAACCCGCCAGGGTCCTTTGTCCATAGAATTTTCCAGGCAAGAATACTGGAGTGGGTTTCCATCTCCTCCTCCAGGGGATCTTCCTGACCCAGGGATCAAACCTGAGTCTCTTGCTTTGGCAGGTGGACTCTTTACCATTGAGCCAACTGGGAAACCCCCAATACTATACCCTAATCCTAACCTTTTTCCACAGGACAGGAAAAGGTCAGTTTTCATTCCAATCACAAAGAAAGGTAATGCCAAAGAATGCTCAAACAATTGCACTCATCTCACACTACTAAAGCAATGCTCAAAATTCTCCAAGCCAGGCTTCAACAATATGTGAACCATGAACTTCCAGATGTTCAAGCTGGTTTTAGAAAAGGCAAAGGCCCAGAGATCAAATTGCCAACACCCACTGGATCATAGAAAAAGCAAGAGAGTTCCAGAAAAACATCTATTTCTGCTTTATTGACTATGCCAAAGCCCTTGACTGTGTGGATCACAACAAAGGAAAATTCTGAAAGAGATGGGAATACCAGACCACCTGACCTGCCTCTTGAGAAATCTGTATACAGGTCAGGAAGCAACAGTTAGAACTGGACATGGAACAACAGACTGGTTCCAAATAGGAAAAGGAGTACATCAAGGCTGTATACTGTCACCCTGCTTATTTAACTTATATGCAGAGTACATCTTGAGAAACGCTGGGCTGGAAGAAGCACAAGCTGGAATCAAGATTGCAGGGAGAAATGTCAATAACCTCAGATATGCAGATGACACCACCCTGATGGCAGAAAGTGAAGAACTAAAGAGCCTCTTTATGAAAGTGAAAAAGGAGAGTGAAAATGTTGGCTTAAAGCTCAACATTCAGAAAACTAAGATCATGGCATCTGGTCCCATCACTTCATGGCAGATAGTTGGGGAAAGAGTGGAAACAATGGCTGACTTTATTTTTCTGGGCTCCAAAATCACTGCAGATGGTGATTACAGCCATGAAATTAAAAGACACTTGCTCCTTGGAAGAAAAGCTATGATCAACCTAGAGAGCATATTAAAAAGCAGAGACATTACCTTGCCAACAAAGGTCCATCTATTCAAGGCTATGGTTTTTCCAATAGTCATGTATGGATGTGAGAGTTGGACTATAAAGAAAGCTGAATGCCGAAGAATTGATGCTTTTGAACTGTGGTGTTGGAGAAGACTCTTGAGAGTCCCTTGGACTGCAAGGAGATCCAACCAGTCCATCCTAAAGGAGATCAGTCCTGGGTGTTCATTGGAAGGACTAATGTTGAAGCTGAAACTCCAATACTTTGGCCGCCTGATGCGAAGAGCTGACTCATTTGAAAAGACCCTGATGCTGGGAAATATTGAAGGTGGGAGGAGAAGGGGATGACAGAGTATGAGATGGTTGGGTGGCATCACCGACTCAATGGACATGAGTTTGGGTAAACTCTGGGAGTTGGTGATGAACAAGGAGGCCTGGCATGCTACAGTCCATGGGGCTGCAGAGTTGGACACAACTGAGCGACTGAACTGAACTCAACTAAATCCTAACCATAACCCTGGAGCAATTATATAAAAATCTTGCTGCTGCTGCTGCTAAGTCGCTTCAGTCGTGTCCGACTCTGTGCAACCCCACAGATGGCAGCCCACCACGCTCTGCCGTCCCTGAGATTCCCCAGGCAATAACACTGGAGTGGGTTGCACGAAAGTGAAATGCATGTTTCTAATGCGTATTCTAATGAAATGAAAGTTCTAATGCATGAAAGTGAAAAGTGAAAGTGAAGTCACTTAGTCGTGTTTGACTCTTAGTGACTCCACGGACTGCAGCCTACCAGGCTCCTCCCTTCATTGGATTTTCCAGGCAAGAGTACTGGCGTGGGTTGCCATTGCCTTCTCCATAAAAATCTTTAAAGACTTAAATAATAAAAAATTTTGCTGCAATATATATTTATTGAACCTTAACTGAAAAGCAAAGTGAGGAAGCAAGAATTTGGCAGATTTAATTTCTATAGAAGAAGGCAGTCTCTGCTTCCCACCAAGACTCACAAACTAGAGAATTCCCTAAAAAGTGTTTGGGTGATGAGGAACTAAATTGAATGACACATGTCCATCAAGATATATGGCTGTAAAATAGTGGAATGTGAGAATTACACACCATATGGAGTAGTGGAGAAAGAGATGAATTACTTCTGGGTAGGGGTGATGCCGGATAATCACATTGATTTTATGGAGATCTACAAAAATAGGCAGGATTTAGAGTAAGAAAAACTTGGAAAGGGAAACAACTTTGTTGCTGGTACTGAAATGTAAGACATGAATATATATATAATAAATAGGAATTTTATTTCAGAGGACATAAAGTAGACATAACATAACAGAAACTATGACATAAGGACTCAGTTATTTCTTCCCCACAAGGGGCTCCTTCAACAGGCAGTCTTTGTTGAAAGACTCTCTCCTTATTGAAAGACTCTCTCTTAGTTTGATATAGTCTTTATGAGAGTGGGGCTAGACCCAGTAATAGAAAAATAACTTGGGGAAAAGTCAAGTGAATTCAGATAACAGGAAGCCTTGACTGTCCTCAGAAGATTTTTGGACTTCATCCTATTGTTTTTTCACCACACTGCAGAGCTTGTGGGATTTTAATTCCTTGACCAGGGATAAAACCCAGACCTCCAGCAATGGAAGACTGTTTGGAGTCCTAACCATTGGACAACCAGGGAATTCCCTGGACTTTATTCCAAAGGCAACAAAAGCCACTGAGTTTTTAACTATTTTTATGTATTTGCACCGGATCTTCGCTGTGGCACGGCAGGTCCTCGATCTTCCTTGCAGTGCGCAGGATCTTTTAGTTGTGGCATGTGGGATCGAGTTCCCCGACCAGGGGTTGAACCCATGCCCTCTGCATTGGGAGTATGGAGTCTCACCTGCTGGACCACCAGGGAAGTCGGTCATGGAAAATTTTTGACCAATACACTATGGCACTTGTTTTTATTATTGTATTAAAAATTACCGTAGATTTAGTGACTTACAATGACATGCACTTATTGCCTCACAGTTTCCATGGGAATGGAGTTTAGGCACAGATGAACTGGGTCCTCTGCTCATGATCTCACAGGACTGTTATTAAGGTGTCAGGCAGACTACATTCTCATCTGAAGGCTTGACTAGGAAAGAATTTGATTCCAAGCCCACTCAGGCTCATTCATTTCCTTGTGGCTAGGGCTTCCCAGGTGGCCCAGTGGTAAAGAACCCACCTGCCAATGCAGGAGGCTCAGTAGATGTGGATTCGATCCCTGGGTCCGGAAGATCCCCTGGAGGAGGACATGGAACCTACTCCAGTATTCTTGCCTGGAGAATTCCATGAACAGAGGAGCCTGGTGGCCTGTAGTCCATGGAATTGCAAAGTCAGACACAACTCAGCGACTGAGCACTCAGAACTCATATGGCTAAGAATCCCGTTCCTCAGGTCCTACAGACAGTTCCCTGCTGCCTATACTGTCTCCCAACATGGCAGCCTACTCCTTCAAAGTCAGCAAAGAGCATCTCTCTACTGAGCACAAGAAGGAAGGAGTCATGTACCTGTAGATACAGATGATATCAGATAGATACAGATAGATAGTAACCTATCTACATCAGGGAACTTACAGTCCATCACCTTTTCCATATTCTGTTTGTTTAGAAGCAAGTCACAGGTCTCATCTACACTCAAAGAGAGAGGATTATACAGAACATGAGTCATTGGGTGGTCACTGTAGGGTGTTTCAGCCACAAGTATTAAGGTAGCAACAATACATCATGTGAATTAGATGGGAAAGAAAGACAATGAAACGAGGAAGTTGTCATTGTTGTTGAGGTTTTGACCAAAAATACATAGTTGTCACTGGAATTATACATGGAACTCATGGGGTAAGGGTCAGGAATTTCAATATGCTACATTTTAACTGCTTATAGGGATCAAAACAAAAAAAACCTCAAGTATCATTCTGTCTTTAGAATTGAGCAACTATTCCCCTATAGCACACCAATACTTCCTGGACTTAATAAGTTCCAAGTTCTCCAAAAAGCAAAAAGACTTGTTCCTCCAAATTAAAGATTTTCAGAAAATAGAGACAGATGGTTGAGCGCTGCCCAGCGGTCTAGCATTGTCCTCATTACTATTGTCATTTTCGAACTGTTTCATGTAGGCTGTTCTTTTCTTCCTCATCTAGTTGTAAATCTGTGGTTTGGTGTTCCCCACAGTGCCTAGCACTTTGCTAATTCTGTCCTTTCCTTAATGGACCCATTGCCCTAGAAGTCACGTCACATTTGGGTCTTCACGTGGGCACCTGGAGAACACACTCATCATCCTGTCACAGCTTAGTGGGTTAAGCATTCTTTGCGTGGTTTCATGTGATTGTAAAACCCTTTAAGAGTTTCCCTTTGCACTTTCTCACATGACATGAAAGTCAACTGGGGATACTTCTCTTTTTTTTCTCTCCCCACCCCGCCCCGAATCTCATGACTTACACTGAATCTAGTCATTTCTTTCCAAGTAACTGGATGTCTTTTTCCAGAAACATCTCTATGTGCTCCTGACCCATGCCTTCTGAATTGGAAGGAGGGAAGGTAATGAGATTTGGGGGTGCTCAGGCTCCTCTCAAGTGAGGATTTGGGGGCCCCTCATTGAAGTCATCAAGGGGAAACTCGGATCTGAGGGGGAAAGTAGTGAATGCCATGTGTAGCTCTGTCACCAGCTGCAGCCACGGGGGCTGAGGTTTGTCCTGCCAGCCTCCCTCTTCTGTCTCCTGTCAGGATTAGGGAACCATCAGAGCCCAGGAAGGGTTGGTCCCCAAACCTGTGTGATTAAGAGGATCTGTGAGCTGCAAGTAGCGCCAGATTCTCTTTCCAGAAAAATCCACTCCCCAGCCCTATGGAGAAGGATTTGCTCACTGCTAGTGCTATTAGCTTCTCCAGGGTCTCTTCAGCTTTCCACCTGAGCTCACCTATCCCTGGGGCAGCTCCTGGAGAATGCTTGAGCAAGCTGAAGTTAGTCAAGAGCACACACTTCTTGGGGAGTCCCCCGATCAATGACTAGCAAGAAGGGATATCCCTCTTCTCGCCTTCCTGCCCTCTTCCTCCTGCTCCTGCTTCTACAATTTTTCTCTCCATTTGAATATTTTCTGATAAAAATGTTGGGGAAAAAGAAGTAAAGATTAAATAAAGTTTTGTGCTGTTTTAAATTTTCTTGGCTATGCACCACAAGGCATGTGGGATCTTAGTTCCCTGACCAGGGATCAAACCCTCCCATTGGAAGCACAAAATTGTAAGCACTGAAATCCCTAAATAAAGTTGCAATAGGAGAGAGAGAAGAAACAGACAGTTGAGCAATGCAAGGAATATACCTGATTTTGATACTAATTCAAATAAGTTACTAACTAGGAGAAAAATCGGGAATTTTAACACCAAGTGGATATTTGATGACAGTGAGGAAGAATTGTTAATGCTTCAGGTGTGACAATGGTGTTTTGGTTATAAGTTTTAAAGGAAGCCTTATCTTCTAGATGTGCAGGCTGAAATTTTTACAGGTAAAATTACACGATGCCTAGCATTTGATCCTCCTACTTCCTTCTGATTCTAATATTCTGAATTTTGGTGAGAAATTGTTGTTTTTAACCTTAAATAACCACTTCCTTATTGTATGAAAGCCACTAACGTATGTTTTGTTTTTATTGAATGCCTTCAGTGCTTGGTTCTCAGATACACTCAGAGTATGCAGGTATTGCTATTCAAGAATGGACTGAGGATGCATATGTTTGGGGTGTGTGTGTGTGTGTGTGTGTGTGTGTGTTCGAGGACACACAGAGAAAAGGCTTTGAATACAGTGAAAAACCTTGATTTCTTCTCTATTTGTATATTCTAGCCAGACAATACCTACTACACTACCACAGAAAAAATAACTCTCTATATAAGTAATTAAGTGAAAACATAGTTATGTGTACTTCTGTTTAATTTTTCAGTTCCAAAGAGTTCATACCAACCCCAGCATACTCTTCCTAAACATTAAAATGTGGGGTTTTTATTTCAGAGGCTGAGGTGATGGAAATATTTGTCTAAATATCTGGCTTTCTTAATAGCGACTCTAGATACCTTAAAGACTTCTGAACCTCAGATATAAGTTCCCCAGAAGAAAAAACTACTTTGCATTTCTGGGAAACACCCAAAACTGACTCAGAATTGTCAGCAAGTTTCTCCAGTATGTTCACGGAGGAGGAAATTTATGACAGTGGCAGATCACTGAACGACATCCTGGGAAACTCTCTCCTCCAAGACAATGCCTGATTTCCAACACTAAAGAATTCAGTGGAACAAGTTGTCTATCTGGTCAATAGGATTTGCTATAAAAGGGGAGATCACACCCCTTAGATTGAAAAGATATTGCACCACCTAGGGACAACTATGGGAAATGTTTTCAGTTTTCAAATTAAATGGCTTCCAACTAGAAAGGGTTTAGAAATTATAAAGCAGGATTTCCTTTCTAGTTAATCATTGTATTATATAAATTACATAATTTGTCCTCAAAGTTTTAAAAATAAAGCAAAGTTTCTCACCTGAA
The DNA here is from genome assembly GCA_020226075.1 of Hydropotes inermis. Classification (NCBI taxonomy): domain Eukaryota; kingdom Metazoa; phylum Chordata; class Mammalia; order Artiodactyla; family Cervidae; genus Hydropotes; species Hydropotes inermis. The sequence goes on from CM035291.1 coordinate 5,806,580, forward strand.
AGTATTTTTTTAAAAAGTTACCCAGTCAATAAGCTTTGTTTTGTTCTCTACTGGTACAAGCTAACAATGAACTATTAAGCAAGAGTTATTTGTATGTAGAATATTGAGGTATGTGTAATTTTGATAAGTTAATAAGGATGTTATATAGTTTATCTGATTCATCAATAATTTTGTATCCCTGGATTTCTGCTAATAAAAATTTAGTTATTTAACGAAGTATATTATATCTCAGAGGAATTTATGGGAATTTTTTTGCAGAATAAAAGTTCTTCTTCATTAAGTTCTTACCCCTGCTTTTCTAAAACTGGGTTTACAAAAGGACTAAATTTAAAGATAAATGAAGATCAGAGATCATACAGTTATTGCATAATGCCTACCCAACAAATATTCAAATATGTATTAAACTGCAAAATTGTACCTATCTTTTATACCAGAATGCTTTGAAATTAGAATCAAATTGAAGATCACCTCAAAAATGGTGGATGGTAGATCAAAGAACTCAACATAGGAGCTAAAATGATAAAATTCCTAATGAGAACATAAAGGATCTTTATCATGCAGGATTTGCAAAGATTTCTTGTATATACCACCAAAAGCACAGGTAACAAAAGAAATAATAGACAAATTAAAGTTTATCAAAATTAAAGACTGCTGTGACCAAAGAACACTATCAAGAAAGTGAAAAGATAACCTATAAGATGGGAGAAAACATTTGCAAATCATATATATGATAGGAATTAATAGCCACTATACATACACTGTGTGTATATATATATATATCTCCTACAATCCCCCCAAAATCAATTCAAAAATGAGCAAAGTAACTGCATAGATATTTCTCCAAAGAAAACACACAAATGACCACAAAGCCCATGAAAAGATGCTCAACGCCCTCAGTCTTTAGGGAAACACACATCAAAACTACAATAAGATACCACTTCACAGTAGGATGGCCATCTACTGCCCCCTCCCCCAAAAAAGGAAAAGGAAAAGTGCCGGTAAGGACATGGAAAACCTGGAACTCTTAAGCACTGCAGGTGGGAATGTAACATGGTGCCACTTGGCCATGCCTTAAAAAGTTTAACCTAGAACTACCATGCTGAGTGCTCAGGTGCTCAGTCAGGTCCAGCTCTCTGTGATCCCATGGACGATAGCCTGCCAGGCTGCTCTGTTCATGGAATGTTCCAGGAAAGAATACTGGAGTGGGTTGCTATGTCCTACTTCAGGGCATCTTCCCGATCTACGGATTGAACCCGTTATCTCTTGCGTCTCCTGCAATGGCAGGCAGATTCTTTACCACCTTGCCACCTGGGAAGCCCAAGAATTACCATGTGATCCAACAATTCTACTCCCAAGTAAATACCCCAAAAAGCAGTATCATAGAAAAGGAAATCAGTGGATTTAGGGACTCGCAGTGCTTACACAAACGATCAGTGAAGGGAAATCCCAGATGACAGTCACGTAGCAGGTAACAGAAGGCAATCAATCTAGACCAGCATGAGGATAAAAGGCTCCAGGAAGGAGATAACCGATAAAAAAAAAAGCGAGACACAAAATACAATGGACTCTCGAACAACATAGTTTTGAACTGCTAGGGTCCACTTATATGCAGATTTCTTTCACTAAATATGTACTATGATTGTCTGAATCCACAGATTCAGAACTATGCATATGAAGCACTGACTATAAAGTTTTACTCAGATTTCCCATTGCAGGGAGGGTTGACATTTTGCAGGGAGGGTTGGCGCCCCTTACCCTGACAATGCTCAAGGTTTAATTGTAGAATGTTCAGTACGATGCAAAGTTAAAAAACAACAACAACACTACCATAAAGGTAAATAGTGTGAGGATACAAGGCAATTAGAAGTTATCAGGGAGGGAATTCCCTGATGATCCAGTGGGTAGGACTAGGTGCTTTCACTGCCAGCACCTGGGTTCAATCCCTGGTTGGGGAACTAAGATCCCACAAGCCATGTGGCATGGCCAAGAAAAAAGGAGAAAAAGAAATACCAGGGAAAACAAAATGTGTAATAGAAGATTCTGAATATCACCATATCATGAGCACACACACACAGGTAACGTCAAACAAAACATAACTGTAGGCTGGATCAGCTGTCTGCAGAGGGCTGACTCTGGTCACCGGCACTGCCAAATGCAGTTCTGAAGTGGGGACTCCCAGAAACCACTGCCTCTAATAGTGGCATCTTCCATCACCATGTAAGAGAACGGGTAGGGTAGTTTGTGAAACGAAAGCCACTCAGTCATGTCCGACTGTTTGTGACCCCATGGACTATACAGTCCATGGAATTCTCTAAGCCAGTACACTGGGTGTACTGGAGTGGGTGACCTTTTCCTTCTCCAGAACATCTTCAAAACCCAGGGATTGAACCCAGGTCTCCCGTATTACAGGCGGATGCTTTACAGCTGAGCCACAAAGGAAGCCCAAGAATATTGGAGTGGGTACTCTATCCTTTCTCCAGCGGATCTTACCCACCCAGGAATCAAACCAGAGTGTCCCGCATTATATGCAGCATATTTGACATTTCTGAATATGCTAATCTTAGGGATGGAAAGAGAATAATCACAAGTCATTCTTGCAGAGGTTTTTGTGTCTGTAGGTTTTTTTTTTTTAATGAAAATTCTAGGAAACGAGGTTTTCAGGGTGGCATATACAAATTTAGAAGAAAATTAGTATCATCTTTTGGAAAAATTCCATCTACTAAAATCTTATTTTACTTGATGAAATTATGCATTATTAGTTAAATGACACCGGAAGACCAATTAGCTGTGAATGTTATTTCTGTCTTAGTTCTTACTAATTGGACAAGGAAGAAACCTGGAACTTTTTGGTAGAACTCTTGTGTAGGATTTTTTTTCTTGTTGTGCTCTCTCTTGTTTTATTATTACATAGACTATTTATAATTATTAAAGAAATTCAGAAAACATAGATGAGAAAAAGTCACCCTTTAGAGCATCACTTTGTAATAGTGTCTGCTAAATGTTTCCATGAACATATATAAAGTCTGTTTCTGTATAATGTTGACTGTGACCCTGACGGGGCTAAGCAGTGCGTAACTGTGTAATGGAATGAGTTACACACTGCCCTGAGAGGCAGGCTTGTCAGCAGTGGAATAGGGGCAACCATCACCTGGCCTGCGTCTCCTGATTGTGAAGACCCCTTACACAGTGTGCTTCTCCAAGGACAGCCTCAGTGGCTCGGAGCGCTACCAACAGACAGTGATTCGTACTTCCAGCCCTGAAGGGCCCACGGAACACAGTAGTCACAGGGACTCCAAAAGGGCAATGGTATGAAGAGCCTGTCCAGGAGCTACGGCCTGCGGCAACAAAGCTGGATGGGAGTTGGGAGAGTAACCCGGCCTCCCTCTCTTTTACCCTTTATCGCCAACAAGCTCCAACAAGGAATCCTATTGATCCAGTTCTTGTGGGCCAGTTTCCTCGAACTAGCATCAGGGTGAAGAACAGCTGAGAGTTGGCATGGAGAAACAGATGGAAAACAAACAACAAAACACGTTTATCAGATTTTACCTTTACAATCCCTCTTCTTATCTTGCCTCTAGGGAATCTGTAGATTTCCTAGGCCTTGTTTTCATAAATCCTCTCTGCCACTTAATATTTACCAAAACTGCCTTAGTTGAGAGTCTTTCTATTTGCTTCTCGGGCAAAACCAGGGTGAACCTTGAGAATAATAGTAATTCCCCTGTTATGTACTGAATTGTGTGCCTACAAACTCAGGTTGAAGCCCTGATCCCCAGTGTGACCATATTTGGAGACAGGACTTTTAAGGAGGTAACTGAGGTTAAATGAGGTCATAAGGGTGGGCCCTAATCCAATAGAGCTGGTGTCCTTAGAAGAAGGGGAAGGGACATCGGGAGTGAACATGCTTATGTATGTGTGTATGGGTGCACAAGCAAAAGTCTACGTGAGTACACAGTGGGAAGGTGTTCTCTACAAACCAGGGAGAGAGGCCTGAGGAGAAACCAAACCGGCTGACACCCTGATCTTGGATTTTCAGTCTTTATTTCAGAGCTGTGAAATAAATTTGTTAAGCCACCTAGTTTGTGGCATTTTGATATGGCAGCCCTAACGCACTACTGTTTTTAAAATCTTTTACTGAGCACCTTATATTCTAGTACTTTATGTACATCAGCTACTATTAAACTTTCTCAATCCTAGAAAGTAGGTATTCTTCAGTTCTCACAGACAAGAAAGCTGGAGTTCACAGAGGTTAGCCACTTGTCCATAGCCACAAAATAATAAGTACTCGGGGTTTATTATAGAAACTTTTCTCTTTGGGTCTAAAGCCATCACACTGTTCTGGTGGCACATGAGAAAGGAATATCTAAGGCTCTGCTCTGGATGTGTTCAGTTAGAGAAAATTATTTTCTGTTTCTGCAGCACCCTTAGGCTTCTCTTTTCACATTTCTTGGACTTCAGTTGTATGCCAAACTAATGACTCTCAACTCTGTAGCTTTAGCTTACTCCTTCCTCTAGTTTTAGACTCATTCTTCCTACTATCTCATGGATACCTCACCAGGATATCCTATTGGCATCTTAACTCAGTAAAAAAGAACCGAAAGGGACCTCCCTGGTGGTCCAGTGGTTAAGAATTCACCTTGCAATGCAGGGGGATGTGGGTTTGATCCCTGATTGGGGAGCTACGATCCCACATGCCAGAGCAACTAAAGCCTTCGAGCCACTAGAGCATCCAAGTGCTGCAATAAAAGATCTCACAGGATGTGATGAAAATCCCATAGTGCTGTAACTAAGAACTGATGCAACTAAATACATAATTTTTTTAAAAAAGAGCCAGAAGGTAGAAACACTTGCAATACCCTAGACTCCTTCGTCATCTTATCAAATTGGTTCAGTTGGTCACTCAAATCTGCTGTTTTTATCTAATTGTTTCTCAAACACATCATTTGACTGCAGCTGCCCCTGTAACTCAGTTCCTGGATTACCTGCAGTAACCTCCTAAACTGGTTTCACTGCCTTTCATCCTCCTTCTTTTTACCTCTGGGCTTTTTCTAAAGACACTTGTGACCACAAAATTGTCCTGCAGTGACTACTGCATTACCTTCATGTCAAAATACAAACTACTTAGCTAGTCATCATCTGACCTTCACCTTACTCTTCAGTTTAATCACCCCAGCTACAACCAACAGTAAACCACTTGATTTGTCACCTAGTCTAACAGTTAAAAGAACATACTAGTGTTAGGAGCTTCCTTGGTGGCTTGGCAGTAAAGAATCCACCTACAATGCAGGAGTCACAGGAGACGTGGGTTTGATCACTGTGTTGGGAAGATCCCCTGGAGGAGGGCATGGCAACCCACTCCAGTATTCTTGCCCGGAGAATCCTCATGGACAGAGGAGCCTGGCAGGCTACAGTGCACGGGGTCGCAGAGTCACACAGGACTGAATCGACTGAGCATGCACACAAGCTCTGGTGTTTGACTGCCTTAAGTTGAATGCTGTCTTGACTTCACGCAAGCTGTGTGAACTTTGGAAAATTAAGGTGGTTGTGTGGATTAAATGAGCTAACATATTCAAAGAGCTTGTATGTTTCTGGCACATAATTTGTTAACTCTTAGCTATTATTATTAGCAGCAGCATTATCAAATATGCATTTGCATTGAAACTTTCTCAGGGTGGACTACCCTGGTATCTGGCTATGCCCTTCTCTATCAAGATTCGGTTCAGGGGGCCACATCTAGTAGCAAACTTACCTTGCCCCTTTCCACTGTTTCCTTTGCAAGCTTGTTACTGTAACTGCGTCTATGCGTCTATCACCAGGTTATGAGCTCCTAAAGTAGAGTGGTATGCTGGAGAAGACCGGAGAGAACCCTGGACTGCATGGAGATCAAACCAGTTAATCCAGATGTTACTCGCTCAGTCGAGTCTGACTCTTTATGACCCCATGGATTGTAGCCTGCCAGGCTCCTCTGTCCATGGGATTCTCCAGGCAAGAATACTGGAGTGGGTTCACATTTCCTTCTCCAGGGGATCGTCCTAACCCAGGGATCGAGCCCGGGTCTCCCACACTGCAGGTAAATTCTTCACCATATGAGCCACCCAGAGAAGCCCATCCTAAAGGACTGAGTGAGTGAAAGTCGCTCAGTCGTGTCTGACTCTTTGCGACCCCATGGACTGTAGCCCACCAGGCTCTCCTCTGTCCAGGAAGTCAACCCTAAATATTCATTGGAAGGGTTGATGCTGAGGCTGAAGTTCCAAAGCTCTGGTCACCTGATGCCGAGAGCTTACTCAGTGGTAAAGACCCTAACGCTGGGCAAGACAGGGCAAAAGAAGCAGGTGGCAGAGGAGGACATGGTGAGACAGCTCACTGACTCGGTGGACATGAATCTGCACAAACTCCGAGGCAGCAGACGACAAGCTTGTAGGCTACACAGTCCAAGGGGTCGCAAAGAAATCAGAAAAGGACTCAGCAACCGAACAACTACTGAGGCACAGGTTCCATGTTCTAAGGCACAAGCGAAAGGCGCTTCATATCTTCTGGATGAGGTGTACCCAGAGAAAGCCCGAGTGTACCGAAAACTCGTCAACTCATGTTCCTAAAGTCCATGCTGGAGACGGTGAGGACAGGGAGGCCTGGCGCGCTGCAGTCCATGGGGTCGCCACAATGTCTTTTATCTAATGCAGCAGTTTGTCCCCAGTGTGGGACAGAACTACACTCTTAGTATTTCCGGAGGGAACTTAAGACCTAAGGCAGCGGCCAAGAACCCGCGGGGGGCGGGGAGGGTTATTTTCTCATTTTCTCACGCCTCGGTAAAAACCTGAAGAAACTCTTCAGTTGAAAAAAAAAAAACCACCCAGGTCTCGGCATCGCGAAGAAAGACGTGAACTTGAGGCGCAATGTGCGCCTGCGCAAGCGGCCACTCGTCGTCCGCGCCTGCGCCGCTCCCCCTGAGGGGGAGTCCTCAGTCTAGGGCGGGGCCACAAGTCGCGCCTTAGGATTGGGCAGCGGGAGCCCAAACGGAAGGAGCGGAAATAACGCCAGCGTGCGCAAGCGCAGGCGGCCGTGCCGCGCGCTGGCTGCCGGGTGCCGCGGGCCGGCCTGCCCCTCGCCTCCCCCTCCCCCCGGCCCCGCCCCCTCGGCCGCTCTGCTCCCTGGCGTGACTCGGCACTGAGAGAGCGCCGCGGGGAGAAGACGCTGCGCCCGCCGCCTCCTAGGTCCAGGCCTGGGCCTTCCCGCGCCTCCTGCCGCTTCCTCCCCCGGGACCGCTTCTCCGTCAGGTTTGAAGCCGGCGGCGTCGCTGCCGCCCTGCCCAGGCTCTCCGAGAATGGTGGGCGTGAAGCCGGTCGGGAGTGACCCGGATTTCCAGCCGGAGCTGAGCGGCGCGGGCTCCAGACTCGCCGTGGTCAAGTTCACCATGCGGGGGTGAGCCCGGGCCCGAACCCGAGCCCGGGGCGGGGGGCAGGGGGCGCCGCTGCCGTCCGCTCCGTCTCCTCCCGGCCCCTCCCGCCTTGCCGTCTCCTTCCGCCCCCGGAAGTGTCCGGCCCCGGCCCCAGGCCGCTGTCCCGTGAGGCCTCAGCCCGTGGTCTGAAGCCCCTGCTCGTGGCCCCGGGGGGCGGCTCCGGCGGGCTCGCAGGCCTAGCCGGCCGCGTCTCCCGGCCTTTGGACGAGCTCTGCGCTCGCGGGCGGCCCGGCTCTTTTCCTTCTTGTCTGCGGGCGTCTTCCCGCAGCGGCCTCTGGCTTTGGTCCGTCCCCTTCTTCCCCGGGGTCCAGCTGTCAACTTGTATCTTAGGGACCCCCTTCCACCCCACCCCCCCAGGTTTAACTTAGCGAACGGTTTGTCTTCACCACCTGCAGGTCTGGAAAACGTGAAGGAAGATTTCAGTTCTGCAGCTAATCCACCTAGAGCTTAGACCTGAGGCTCAGCTAATGCATTTTAAATTAAGATGTTGGGTCAGGATACTTTTTTACTTTTGTTAAGGGCTTTGTTGCTCCTTTGGTTAGTCTTCTTAGGCCGCCTTGTGTAAGCAGTTTCGTCTGATCAGGGCAATTAGTGTGTGTGAGTGAGTGAGTGTGTGTGTGTGTATTACAGGTAGATCAGGGCAATTATAGTGTGTGTGTGTGTGTGTGTGTATGTATGTATGTATGTATGTATGTATTACAGGTAGACAGGTGTCCGCACATCTGGCTTTGACCGAATAGGCTCCATTTTTGACTTGGTGATTTTGAAAGGTGTTATCTGGCTTTCGTAAATCTCGACATAATTCAAGGTTGCAGAGCCGGTGGATCTTCCATGTTGGGGGTGTGGTGTGTTTCTGTGTGAGAGTGCCGCGTTGGAAGTGGATATTCAGAACCAAGGTTTGAGCGAGTTTGTTTTTACTGACCTCCCCATGCATATGTCATTGCCCACCCAGATAGAAGGATTAGAAGTGTCCACTTGGCTTACCTTGACCACCCTGGTGGTTATTTACACTATAACTTGGAGAAATCTCCTACAAGTATCACTGTTTACATAACACATTTTATGTCCAAGATTCCCTGGAGGAGGAAATGGCACCGGCTCCAGTGTCCTTGCCGGGGAAATCCCATGGACAGAGGAGCCTGGCGGGCTACAGTCCATGGAGTAGCGAGAGAAGCGGGCACGACTTAGCGGCTAAACAACAACAACAAACTATATAAACGTAAGGCGGTGTTTTGACTCTCGGAGCGAAAAGTGCTTCAGACCTGTTGAACATGATTCAATAAATGTTGAATATCTAAACGGTAGCATTAGGATTAGATTCATTTTAAAGGGTGGAGGGAAGCAGATAGAGATGAAAACAAGAGTTAGTTTCGGACCAATCTCTCTCATATGGAATCGGAAAGGCACAGTGAATTAGATTTTAAAGTGGGTCTTCCCAGTTTTGTTGGTTTTATAGTGACAGTATTTTTCATATGAGGAAATACCTATACATTTGTTAAGTCCTAGGCCAAAGTTGGGGAAAAGAAGAGATGATTTTAACTGCAGATCTCATTTTTAGCTCAGTTTTCTAACTCATCAGTGAGAGGGTCTGCCCTTTGGCGCCTCTATGATACACTTTCCTTTTCTCCTACTGTAGCAGGATGAGAGATGACAGAATCATACATAATTTATTTGAAGTGAGCAAAGTTACTATCATCCCACTTTACGCGAAGAACATAGTTTGCTCAAGCACCTATTTCTTAATTTCCTTTCCATTCCTGTTTTAAGCCATATTCCTTATTCTCGGTTTCCATGCTTTAGATAAATTTTATTTATCCTATTTATCCTATTAATTTTACTATGCAGATTGTTGCTCTCCTGTTTAAGAATTTCCGTGTCTCTCCAACACTATTTTTCATTTTTTTAAATTGTTATATGTAACAAATTTGCCACGTTAGCCTTTTAAAAATGTACAATCCAGTGGCATTAAGTACATCCACAGTGTTGTACCACCATTACCCCTATCTCCTAGAAATTTTTCATCATCTCAGACTGCAACTGTGCACACTTAAACAGAAATTTCCATACCTTCTCTCTAGTGCCCCCAGCCCCTGGTAACCTTTCTTCTACATTCTGTCTCTATCAAGTTGCCTATTCTTGATAACGCATTTAACTAGAAATTTATATATGTCTTTTTGTTTATGGCTTATTTTAGCATGCTGTCAAGGTTCATCCATGTTATAGCATGTGTTCTGTTTTCTTTCCTTTTTCTGTTGTATGTATATACCACGTATTGTTTATTCATCTGTTGATGAATGGCTGATGGACATTTGGATGCTTCCATCTTTTGGCTATTGTAAATAACACTGCTGTGAACATTAGTGTGCAAGGATCTCTGTTAGTCCCTACTCTCAGTTCTTTTGGGTTATACCTGTGAGCAGAATTGCTAGATTATAATGTAATTCTGTGTATAACGTTTTGAGAAACCACCAAAAATACCAAAGTATTTTCCACAGTGACTGAACAAGTTTGCACCAGCCCCACAGGAGAGTTCCAATTTCTCTACGTATCAGCTTTTTAAAATATTTTAATAGCCATGTTTGTTGAGTGAGAAGTGGTTTCTGGTGGTTTTGATTTGCATTTCCTTGATAACTGATCATGTTGAAAATCTTTTCACAAGCTTATTGACCGTTTGTCTTCTGTGGAGAAATGTCTGTTGGGGTCCTTTGCCCATTTTGAACTGGGTTATTTGTTTTTTTGTTGTTGTTGTGGATTTGTGGGAGTTCTTTATATATTGGAGATCTTAACCCTTTTTCAGATGCATCATTTGCAGATATTTTCTCCCATTGGTTGCCTTTTCATTTTTTTTAATAGTGTCCTTTGACACACAAGAGTTGGAAAATTTTACTGAAGTTCAGCTTATGTGTGGTGGTTTTCTTCTGTTGTTTGTGCTTTTGGTGTCATATCCGAGAAGTCATTGCCAAATCCAGTATCATGGATATTCCTCCCTGTTTTCATCAAAAAAATTATTAGTTTTAGCCCTTAAGTTTTAGGTGTGTGATCTATTTGAAATTAACTTTTGTATTTGGTTTAAAGTAAGGTTCCACCTTTATTCTTTTGCATGTGGCTTTCCAGCTTTCCCAATACCATTTATTGGAAAAACTGTCCTTAACCCACTGAATGGCAACCTTCTCTAGTATTTTTTTAAGCAATAAAATAGTCACACTTCTTAATACATTTAAGTTAGTTGGTATAAGGGGCTTACTTAAGCACTTGTTGACTCCTGTGTTCCTCAAAATAATCTTTGGTATTATCTCCATTTTATAAACTAAAAGAAAGTTGAGTCACAAAGAGATCTTATTTAAGATATCTTGTTTAAGGTCCCATTGTTGAATGCACTGTTTGGATTGTAAAGTGCTATCCTGTTCTTTCCAGCCTAAGCAGAAGGGCGATGCAAATTCACCTCTGCATTGCATGGCGCCTGATATTTTTCAGTAAATGCTGCCTGAATAAGATCCGCCTGCAAAACTTTCTGGAGGACAATTCGGCTCACATTCTAATATTCATTTACCTACCTGTAAAATGGGAATAATAACATGTAGCCCAACCATACTGTTCAGAGGTTGGAATTGTGTATGTGGATTATATACTGTGATAACTTGTTTTTGTAACTGGTATCTCCAAACTGTTTACTTCTTAAATATACCCAGATACACTTAAGTGTTCATAAACAGTTGTTATCACTGATTAACGCCAAGTTTAAAAGGATGTATGTTTTCTTTGCCATAAAACTCAGCAGTGAGTGATTTTTATCATGAATTCATGAGTGTACAACTTTTATAGATATGTTTATCATATATTCAGTTTTCTTCAAGCAGGTCCTACTTTGTAGTTAGGTGTTATTGCTACTGCCTAAGAAGAATCTCTGAGAATAGCTTCCCTAGTGGCTCAGACGGTAAAGAATCTGCCTGCAATGCAGGAGACCCAGGTTCTATCCCTGGGTTGGGAAGATCCCCTGGAGAAGAGAATGACAACCCACTGCAGTATTCTTGCCTGGAGAATCCCCATGGACAGAGGAGCCTGGTGGGCCACAGTCCATGGGGTCACAGAGAGTCGTACAAGACTGAGCAACTAACAACAACAACAAAGTAGAATGTCAGTGTGTATTAGGATAGTGAGATACAATGACTATGGTAGTTTGTCCCAATAATACATTATATAATAGTACTATGTATTGTGAAATTGCTGTGGACTGAAGGTACTTTACCATAATACAGGCCCAACAGTGCATAAGGACCAAGCAGGTAATATTAGGGAGTGATGTAGGTGGCAGAAAGATAACTAGGGCTTGGTCAGGCCCTAGAGATTATATAGAGATTTATTTTTTAAATAAACATTTTTATTGAAGTATAGCAGGCATGCAGAAAATGCACAGACCATTTAGGTGTATAGTTTGATAAGTTTTCGAAATGGTTGCACCTGTTTAACCAATACCCAGTCAGGAGTACTAGCATTGCACAATCCCTCACTATCCCCCCAACCCCATCTTCCTGCAGGCTTCTGTCACTCTTGAATTCTGACACTATAAAGATGATATCATGCAGTATACAATATGTCTGGTTGCCTTTCAAGAGTGCATAAATAGTTTTAATCTTGGCAGTTAATTTAGAAATAAAAACCAAAACAAAGCAAAAAGCAGTGTGGGCCACGGTTTTGGGATAGTTGAGTTGGGTTTTGTGATCGGATTTCAGCACTGTGCTTCATTGTTCTTGTCTTTAAAATGAGAAATTGTGAAGCCTAAATGAATTTAAAGGTCTTATAAATTACAGAACATATGATACACGCTTAGTGAACACTAGCAACTCTGTGTCCCTAATAGGATCAGTTATGACTATGCTTGTTCATTAGTAAATATAATACATCTAGAAACAACCTATTCTACAGGCATGCCTCCGAAATACATCTTCAGAAAGCATGTACATTTTCCACGCTGAGTGTATTTGTACACATTACTGCTTGATGTAGAGAACTGACTACTTCAGCAAATGGGAAAGAATAGCAAGTTCTTGAAATAGAATCTGTTTGTATTATAACTAAATACAAATCTTATTAAGAAGAGCCTAGCATGTTTTCAAAAAAAATTGATGTTGGATTGGCTTCAGGAGTTAACTGTTCTAGTTGTGGCCCTGCCACTAACTGAAGTGTCTGATCTTGATCAAGTCATTTAACTTTTCTGGCGTCTGGTGGTGGTAGTTTAGTAGCTAAGTTGTATCTGACTCTTCGCGACCCCATGGACTGTAGCCTGCCAGGCTTCTCTGTCTCTCTAGGCAGGAATTCTGGATTTGATTCTCATTTTCTTCTTTCTGGAATTTGTCTCTTATCAAATAATTGTGTTCTGTTAGGTCAATTTTAAAGTTTCAGCTTTCTGGGTTTAGTTCTTGCATTCTGGATCTAACAGGTAAGCTTTCCATCAAAGAGTTCAGAGATGGAAAAAATTTTTTTTTCTTTTTTTAAACCTCTGGACTAGATGGTCACTGGTCTCTTACAAGTTCAAAGGTACTGAGGTTATCTACTATCTAAGGGCTTCGAATTAAGGGCTTTGCAAAGTCGAAAAAGTACAATCCTGAAATTTAGGCATGTTTGGCGGCATAATGTTCTAGAGGTAGGAAAGGTCCTTGAGGAATCTAGTCCCTTCCTGTTTTCCAGAGAAATCAAATGATTTGTTTGTGAGCTCAGCTAATTTTGGAAGTTTAAAGCTTACTTTTAGATGCTAGTGGTAAGCAAGGACCTTATTGAAATAGCAAGTAATTTCACTTGAGTGATGATAATGTGAAAGTATGCTGCTGTATATTTCTGTGTTCTGTGACTTATTTTGACTTTTGAGTAACGTTCCAACTTCTGATGGCTAACTAAATTAAACAGAGGATCGAGATAACGTTAAATTTTGAAAGGGAACATTTCTTTTCAAGACAGTCATTATTTTGCAGTTTGTTTAGCTTCAGGTTAGCTCATACATGATTGATGAGTGGAGTGATGATGTCCATGCCACGGCAGAGGTTTTGTTGGTTAATATTCTAATAGTTTTCTTAGGTAGTGAAGGGCAGGAATAGGAATAGAGCCTGTAATAGGAAGGAGAAAAGCCCTCAGCCAGAGGCAGGCTCCCTTTCAGGATCTGTTTCAGAAAGTCTAAATTAATAAAGTTAAACGTGAGCCTCAGCTCCCAGCCCCGGTTCTTCCCCAGCGGGCGTCATCCTCGTACTGTGCTTCCTCTGCCCCCTGCCTGGCTGGCCGCCCTGCTGGCTCCGAGCTTCCCTTGCATCTGGAGTCTCACAGCACCTGTAATACAGCAAGCACTTCCATTTGATTGTTTTTGTACAATTTAAATGTCCCCTGAGGAAGCCTCTAGGTCTGAGGCTCCTGCCTGTCTGTTCAGGTATTTCCTGTGTACCAGTTACTATTTTTCTTAGAAATACTTTTACAAAGTTGCATGGGTTTAGATGACTTATGCCAGTCTTATTTTTTCCATAAGCCTTATTTTGAGTACATGCTTTTGCAGAAAGAAGGTTTTTTCAGGAATGAGAAAATCTGATATTGTGTGTATACCAGGTATATTATATTCTGTGATATAGCATGATACTTGTGTTTCTTCTGTGACTACTGTTTAAATGCAGCTAACACTTAATCATCATCTATCAATTTATTTACTATCGTAAAAGGAAAATAGCTATCATATAAGCTAAAGAATACAGGAGTATAGGTAGTTTTGAAAGTCACCCCTAAAGTTGCTCTTTCTCTTCCAGTCCCATTTTTCAGAATAGTTTATTGTGTGACACTCCTAAGGTGTAAGTATGTATTTGTTTACACATATAACGTTAATACATATATAAAGGCGTGTGTTTAATGTGGTAATGGAGAACATATTTTTGTGAGACTTAAGTTTTCTTTTGAACAGTACAGATTATCCTTATCCCTTGGTGTGAATATGTCATAATTTTGTTGTTCAAGTGTAGCTGATACATGTTATTATATAAGTTACAATGTACCATACCATAATTCACAGTTTTTAAAGGTCACACTCCATTTATAGTTATTACAAAATACTGGCTCTGATTCCTTGTGTTGTACCATATATCATAACTTATTTTATATATTATAATTTTAAAAAATATTTTTCTATTGATTGCCATTTAGATTATTTCTATTGTTAAAAAACTACTTCAGATGTTTCATTGAACTTCCTTATACATATTATTGTGAAATTGAGTGTTAAGATAGGATTGACTTTTAGGAGTAAGGTGGTTGAATCTTGGATTGTGGTCATTTAAAGTTGGTAGATAATGACCAAATGGCCCTTCAAAAAGGATCTACCAGTGTGTACTACCATCCATAGTGTTTAAGACTCATTAAAAGCCAGTAGTATTTTGCTAACCTAAAGATAGATTTCATCGACTGTAAATGTTTGTTCCTTTAAAATTTAGTCTCAGGGCCTAAAATTGTTGCATCCAAAAATTTATTTTCAAAAGCATCAAGCTTAATATTTAAGAAATTAATAGTTATTTTCTTGTTGCTGTGAGTCTTAAAGATGGCAAAAGATGAAAATGCTGATTAAAATATTAAGAATGGAAAGAGAATCACAACTTGAGTTTGAACATTTGTGAATTTGAACATCTTGTGCTTTAGAATCTGCTTTTCCTTGTGTTTTTGTCTGTTAAAGCCAAGATTTTTCTTAATTTTAATTTTTTGGAACTGTCTTTGAAATATACGTAGTACACAAGGATAAATGTACAGTTCAGAGAATTTTCACAAACTGAATACACGTGCATATTTATTTACCTTTTGGACAAATGGAACATTACTAACCTCTTGAAATCTCTCTCATGCCCTTATCCTGTCACTGACAACAGTGACTTGTTTTGATTTATAATACCATTGATTTATTTTACCTGTACTTGAACTGTACATAAGTGGAATAATAGACTATAGTTATTTTCTCAGTGTTATTTGTGAGGTTCATTTATATTTTGGCATGAGGTTTTACATCAGTCATTTTCATTGTTATATAGTATTCCAGTGCGTGAGTAACTACAGTTAGTTTACTCATTCTGTTGCTGAGAGGAACTTAGGTGGTATCCAGTTTTCGGCTGTTAGAAATGTTGCTTCTACCAATATTGTTTCATATGCCCTAAGGCAAACATACCTAGATATTTCTGTTTTATATACCCTGGACGTGGTCATTGGAAGGCATAAATCTTACTTTAACAGATAGCTTCAGTTTCTTTTCTTACCCCTTAAAGTGGTTATACTCATTTGCACTGTCACTAACAGGTCATTTGCTCCAAGTTCTTGACAAGTACTTCCTACTTTATTGTTTTAACTATTTTAGTGGGAGTAGTTTTTGCACATCCCCCGTTTCCTTAGAGACTGAGGAAGTCTTTTTCTATTTACTGACTGCTTGGATAACCTCATTTGTCCTATCCGAGAGAACCCTTTTTTTTCTTTTGGATAACAGTCTTTTTATTGACTTGTAGGTGCTTTTTTACATATTAGAGGTATAAGTCGTATGTTTGATATGTTTTACACATTTTTTTTTTTTACCAGTCTGTGGTTTGTCTTTTCACCCCTTAAATGTTATCTTGATGAACAAAACTTAACTATCGTATTTTCCAGCTTATCAAGTATATCCCCAAATATCAGTTCTTCTCTTTTCTCTTTAGTGCTTTCAGTATTTTAAGAAATAAATTTTTGCTTACTCAAGGTTTTCGAAGTATTCTCTGTATTTTTTTACCCTGACACCGTTGTTTTACTGTTCACATTTAGATCTATAGTCCATCTGGAATTGGTTTTTGTGTACATTGTGAGTTGGGAGTCATTTTTTACCCCCAGGTGGATATCCATTTTGACTCATCAATGTTTATTGAAAACTATCCTTTTTCCACTGTACTACTGTGTCAACCTTTTCAAAAGTTAGGTTACTGTGTATGGGATGGGTCTACTTTTGAACCTTTTTTTAAAGTTGGTGAGTTTGTATATGCTTTATACTCTTAACTTATAATAAAGCTTTTTGGTAGTTTTTAATATCTGGTAACATAATTCCTTCACGTTTGAACCCCAGACTGCCTGGACTATCCTTGATATTTCCTTATAAATTTTAGAATTTAAAGTTGTTAATTTCTCCAAGAAAACCTGTTAGAATTTTGCATTGACTTTAAATATCAAATTGAGGAGACTTGACATCTTGACAGTATTGAGTTTTCCAATTCATAAGTGTAGTATAGTCCTATATTTAGCCCTTTAATTTCTTTCAGTGAGAAGAAAGCTGGAATATAACAGTATTAGACTTAAAGACAATATAAATCTTTAGTCATTAAGGTAGTGTGATACTGTTGTAAGCATATCTAAATAATACAATGGAAAGAGAAAGTCTAAAGGAAAGATGGTCAGAACTTTTTAATTTTATGTTTTAATTGATGAAATCTTTAGAGTGTAAATTAGTACAATCTTTGGTGTTATCTTACAAAGTGTCTCTTACCTTTTTCACAGGTGTGGACCCTGTTTAAGGATTGCCCCAGCATTCAGTTCTATGAGTAATAAGTATCCACAGGCAGTTTTCTTGGAAGTAGATGTACATCAGTGTCAGGTAAGGCAAGAGGGCCCTTTTGAAATTTTTTGAAAATTTACAAATTGGCTTGAAATTCACATTAATATAATCCTTTATTTATCTCTTTGTGTACTAAGTACTTGTTTATTTGGAGGTAGGATGATGTCTATCTTGCAGTGGTGAATGCAAGTGTTGTTAAGGCTGTATTAGTAGAAGTAGTCTGATATTAATTGCTTCTGGGTTTGTCTGTATTAATATTTTATTCATATAAAACTAATAGTATGTGGTAAACTTACTAGATCACTTGGCTGTTCTGTTTTACATTCCTTTATATTTTTTGCAAATCTGGAACTATATCTTATACTATTGACACATTGGTTGGTTAAAAAGCCATGGGGGAGAATTCTTGGTTATAGTTTGATTTGAATTGATCATTTTATGACCTTAGCTCCAAAGCTGCATACTCAGCAGAAAGTTTAAAACGTTGATTGCTGCTGATTGAGCCACAGGTAGATTGCCCTGGTTATTTAGTCGGCATGGCTGTGTGACAGTTCTGCGTTTGCATATGTGTAAGTATGAAAGAGTGGTTATGCCAAAAAAGTTTTTGAAGGCTTCTTACAACACAGAAGACTACAAAAGTGTAATCTTGACTGAGGAACAGCTCTGTAGTTTTTTTTTTTCCATTGAAGCTTTTGCCTTTGATACATTTCTGGGTTGAAAATAAAAAATCTTAGAATGTTACATAGTTTGTAGGTAAGCAGTTTGGGGATTTGTTGCAAACTTCGTGTTACATGTTCATTGTTTAGTACTTAGGTCACATTCTGCTGGACAGCAGCTCTGGCCTTATATCAGTATTCGGTGTCTCTAATCTGGAAGTGCTGTCTTCTGAAGCTGTGTCGTCCTGTATGGTAACCACATGTAGTTGGTTGAAATGAGCACTTGAAATATGGCAAGTCCAAATTGAGTTGTGCTGTGAATGTAAAATGCATATAGGATTTTGAAGATTTGGTATGAACGAAAAAAATGTAAAATATGTCATTAACTTTTATATCAACTATGTTTAAAAGTGCATATCTGGGTTTACTAAAACAGGTTGCTAAAATGAATTTCAGTTGTTTCTCTTTACTTTTTTGTCTGTGGGTTCTAGAAAATTTTTAACATGTATAGCTCACATTTGTATCTTATATTTCTTTTGAATGGCACTGTCAGTCTTTCCTTTTTTCCCCACTTATGAGGCTTAGAGAAGACATCTCTGTAAACTTTATGCTTTTTTTTTTAAATAGTCACAGCTCTTCTGGCATTAGAATATGCAAGAGGACATATTTATTTTACTTGTTTTCTTTATAATTCTCATGAGGAACTTAAACCATAAAGCAGTGGTTAACTAATTTTCATTTGGTGGCTAGTCTTATAATATCATGGAGTTGGAGTAGAATTTGAAAAGATACCAGTTGCAGTGTTTTTGATGGGAGACCAGAAGTCCTTTCTTTAAGAGTAAAACTAGGTGACGGTGTTTCATGGACAGACGGGCTGCTGTTTTTCACATGTGTACTTTTTACTAGTAGCAGGGTTTGTGTTGACAAATCTCAATACCCTTCTGGGTTTCTCCATTTGAGGAATAGTCTGTGCTTATAAGAGAGAAGTATCTGGTTTTGTAAAGTGCGGTTTCTGTACTGAAACTGATTGTTCTACTGAATGAATGAATGAATGAATGAAGCATTTAACACTAAAACAAAAATACAGGGCTCTTCTTCATTGTGGACATGGTGGGTAATATAGTTGTGACCTTTAAGAATAGGCTTGCTTTTTCTTAAGTAACAGTTAGGAGTAAGTTATTTTACACGTTTTTAGTTCATGTTTGTGATATTTAACTTCCATACAGATGCATAGTGAATATTCCCAGTAGTTTAAGATTAGTTTTAATTTGTAATGCTATCTAACTTGACAATTCTAGGGAACAGCTGCCACCAACAATATATCAGCAACACCTACATTTCTGTTTTTTCGAAACAAAGTGAGAATTGATCAGTATCAAGGAGCCGATGCTGTGGGACTAGAGGAAAAAATCAAACAGCACTTAGAGAACGACCCTGGGAGCAACGAGGACACCGATATTCCGAAAGGCTATGTATGTGGTCTTAGAAGTGAAATGATGTCACTTGCATTTGTCATTATTTGGTTGAAACGAAATTTACTCTTTGCATGTTTTGTCTTTTGCTAGTTAAGAATACTTTCCAGTAAGAACTTTGAAAATGAATTCAGTAGCTGAGTGTTGGGTTTTGTCTGTGTAATATGTATTATAACCTTACGTGCATGTGTGCTAAGTCACTTCAGTCATGTCCGACTCTTTTGTGACCCTATGGACCGTAGCCCATCAGGCTCCTCTGTGCTTGGGATTCTCCAGGCAACAGCACTGGAGTGAGTTGCTATTCCCTTCTCTAGGGGATCTTCGTGACCCAGGGTTTGAACCTGTGTCTTTTGCATCTCTTGCATTAACAGGCAGGTTCTCTACCACTAGCACCACCTGGGAAGCCCATTATAACCTTAAGTCCCCATCATACACTCTTTTTCCAAAATTTCTTCTCCTAATTTTTTTTTAAAAAATTAGTAAATCCTGCATACCAGAAGATATATGTGTATATATATATTTTAGTTTTGCTTGTTATAAAGTTAATGGCAAATTAAAAATGAATTTTTAAAAGGTAAGTGTTACCTCGAATTAAAGCTACTATACGAAAGTATGTATACCAAATGCATTAAAACAGATCTGTTACAGGGCTGCCAGTCTTTCTGTAAGGCTCTTAAATTCATGTTGAGTAAGGAGACTTTGTAATCAGGTAAATAATGAGCAGTTCTTTTTATATGTGTGAGTGGCAGGGTTGTGTCTTCAAAAAACACCTTTAACATGTGGTAGCTGCATTAATTACTTCAAGTTAAGGAATTTTAATAATATTTAAACTAGAACTATGATATAATTTGAAATAGTAATATTCAGTTAGAAAGTATGAACATGTATAAGTCAGGGTTGTGACACCTTTTGGAAAATTTTAGAATTCATTTGACTTGTAAACTGCTGTGTTTACCTCTTTGTATTTTTCCTTTATTGCTAAGGATTTTTGCATGAAGAAGTCTTACAGGCACAACAGTCTGGCTGCTTAACTGTAGGAATGGTTTATTCTTTACATCAGCTGAGTGTGATACCAGGGTTTGGGTTTTGGTTGGAAATAAGCAGGAAAAAATAAAGTTTTAAGAAGTAAATTAAAGTTATTTTTCATCCAGATGTTATGAATACACTGAAAAACTGTAAAACACGGTTTCATTTTTTCCATCAGGTGTCAATCAAGATTGCAAGTTTTGAACTGTAGATCTTAACCGGGTTATTAAATGTTTAAAACTGGTAGTGTGTTCTCAGAACATCATTGTTTTCACAACGTAAATGGAAACTGAATGAAAACCTGTGTCTTAAAGTATATTTAAATAGAAGCATTGCAAAAATATATTCACAATTTTAAAATAACCTTGGGTTTCTTAGACTAAAGACTTTCTGTCATTAGATTTTAACACTGAAAGGCTATACAACTACTGATTTCACACATCCTACGGTTTTGAAACTCCTGATTTGACTGGAGTCAGAGTTAAAGAAATAGGTATCTCTTCTAGGGGGAGTTGAGATATTGCAAAAGATGTAGGACATGATACTCAAAAGATTAAGAATCAAAAACATTCTTATTAAGAAGGCAGTATTTTTGTAAAAATAATGACTCGGTTTTTAATATGTTTACTGAATTGGGAAAATGTTAAACATTTCTATTTTTTCCTTTCCCATATTTGCAAAGTGTGCCTTGTATGGCTTCAAATAGCATGAGGGGGCTAGCTGTATCAAGTCTCCCTCTTCAGAAGTTTACATGCTTGTCACTCTGGAATCAAACTTGTGTTTGCACGTGTTTTGTTTAAGTCTTAAGGCTCATTAGTGTATTTCAGTATTCCAGCATCCTAACTGTTGGTTTTGGTCTACAAATTTGTCACATTCATCAGAATAAATAAAACATTGAATGTCCCTAATTTCCGTAGTAGGTAGGACATATATTTCTTTAACCAAAAGCTTGAAGCATAAAGAGCTTTTGTGTAACTCCTGTGTGTCTCCTGTTGGATTCCATCCCTTCCTCCCCTAAAACAATAGGTAAAATATATTCAAACCAAAAAAGTTGACTGTAGTACTACAAACATGTATATCATTCACTTATACTCATCAGTTGTGAATGTTTTGCTGTTTTTGTTCTATATCAATATGTATGTATCTGCTTTTTGTTTTTTGCAGCATTATTTACAAAATAAGCTCTAAACATCATGATGCTTCATGTGTAAATATTTCAGCACGTAGCTCCTAAGAATAAGGACATTCTCTGATATAGCCATGATGCCATTATCACTTCTAAGAAATTTAACATTGATATACTTATCCCTAATGTACAGCTTATATTAAAATTTCCTTAATTGTCTCTGAAATGTACTTTGTAGCTTTTTTCCCTCAATCTTGGATCAAATCAAGGGTCATGCATTGCTTTTAACTTGTCAGTCTCTAATGTTCTTTAGAAACTTCCCTGTGCCTTTATTTCTTTCATGACTGCCTTTTTGAAAAGTTTAAAACATCACCAGTCTACTACAATAGCTGCTAGACACGTGTGGCATTTTTTATGTGACTAGGGCAACTGAGGAGCTACATTTTCAATTTTATCTATTTTTAATTAATTTTAAATTGACACATGTGGCTAATGACTGTCTCATTGTACAGTGCAGGTCTGGACCATCTGTCTTATGCACTGTCCCACAATCTGGATTTATGAGATTGTTTTCTCATGATTCTTTCCTCATTATTGGCAAGTTGATTGCATAAGTAGTAATATTTATTTCCAATAGCATGTTTCCAGATTATGTCAATTTGCAGTTATGTCAAATATATAATATTATGCCAGTTTGTCCCAGACAGTGTTGAATAATAGAGCACTTTAATGCAACTGTTCAGCTATGGTACTTGTTTTGTGTGTATCAAGATAAATTAAAAAACAACTTAAAATAATTTAACTATTTAGTTTATTTTCATCATTAAGGTATTGGAAGTATGACTGCAATGTTGCCTTCAAACTTGGGGTCGTGATCCTACATATAGTATGGAAGAGGCATCATGGTAGGATGGTAGACATTTAAATGTTTGTGAGATTTTGTCACATTTTCAAGACAGATATTACAGAGTTCAGAATAATTCAATAGAAGGAGAACTTGGCTCTGTAATGCTCCTTTTCTTCCTACCTCTCTTTGAATTGGCTATAGTATGTTACCCTATATTTAACATCTAATGCAGTATAACATTTAATATAATAGAATATTTTGGCTTTGAAAGCATTTAGGCTAGTCTGTGAATAATTAAGGGTCTATTCTAATGAATTTTTACCATATTGGTAGTTATTTGACCTGTAAAATTTTTTTTCTTTAGTCTTTCAGAACTGTATACACATGTATTAGTATATATATTAGTGTTAGTAATGAAAACTGATAGAACATGCAACTGATAATTTATAATACTTGGTAAACTATTGCTTGGTAAACTTTATTTTTTTATTTATTTATTTATTTTTTTATTTGTAGTGAATTTTGTCATACATTGGAATAAAACAGCCATGGGTTTACATGTGTTCCCCATCCCGATCCCCCCTCCCACCTCCCTCTCCACCCGCTCCCCCTAGGTTTTCCCAGTGCACCAGGTCCGAGAGCTTGTCTCATGCATCCAACCTGGGCTGGTGATCTGTTTCATCCTAGATATGCTTGGTAAACTTTAAAGCAGTTCTTGTTTAGTCGAAGAAATGGATACTTTTCTAGAAAAATAGTTTATCAAAATTAACTCCACTAGAAGCAGAACTCCTAAATAGATCAGTCACTGTTGAGGAAATAGAGAAAATAGTAAAAGAACTCTTCCATAAATACCAGGATGACTTCACAGGGAAATTCTAGCAAATCTCTATAAAGGTCAGATAGTCTAGTGCTACTGCAACTGCTTAAGACCATATCAAAGGAGAGAAAACTTCCAACTTTATTTTTGAAGTATAACATTGATCCCAGAATCTGATAGAGTTTGTACCCCAAAAAAAGTTACCAACCAGTTCCAGTTAGGAATATTGGTGTACAAATCTTAAATAAAATATTAGTAAACAAAATCAAGCAATCTAAAGGAGAAAAATCATGATCTTCTAATTGTGGGAAAAGCATTTAAGAATTTTTTGTTTATTTATTTTGGCTGTGCTGGGTCTTTGTTGCTGCACGGGCTTATCTCTAGCTGCATTGGGCAGGGGCTACTCTGGTTGTGGTGCATGGGCTTCTCATTGCAGTGGCTTCTCTTGTTGCTGCCTTGTAGCACGGACTCCAGGGCGCGTGGTCTTCAGTAGTTGTAGCTTGTGGGTTTATTGGTTGCAGCCTCGGGGCTCCAGAGCACAGGCTCAGCAGTGGCAGACAGGTTTAGCTGCTCCGCAGCCTATGGGATCTTCCCAGATCAGGGATCGAACTTGTGTCTTCTGCATTGGCAGGTGAATTCTTTACCACTGAGCCACCAGGGAAGCCTGGGAAAAAATATTTGACAGAATGCATTGTCCATTTATTCCTAAAGCATTCAGTAAAATTTTAATGGGAAAGCACTGGAGACATTCCCACTGAGTCAGAAACAGGGCAGGGATGACCGCCGTCACTGCAGCTCTTCAGTGTTCTGTTGGAAGGGTGAGCCAGCACTAACACGGGAAACGGGGAAGTGTTATAGGACACAACAGGGAAGCAGTTAGCAAATCCAGAGAGAAGAAATCTACAGGCTGAATGACTGCATTAAAAGAGACTCAAATACAGTTGTTTATACTTTTCTTGGATTCTTATCGAGTCTTTACTGATTCAACGGTAAAATATTTGAGACAGTTGAAGAAATTTGAACATTGATATTGATGGTACTAAAACATTATCAATGTTACAGTCATGGTAATGATATTGAGGATTTTTTTTTTCAAGAGTCCGTATCTCTTAGAAATGCTTATGAACACACTGAAATGTTCATGAATAACATGAGAAAGATGTCTAAAATTTACATGAAAATAATCAGGAAAAAGGTTGGGGCTGGTTGCAGAGTAATGGTGAAACCGGAGTGGCTGTGAATTGATGATTGTTGCATCCAGGAGGTGGGCACCTTGAGGGTCTCTGTGTTAAGTCTATTTATGTACATTTAGAATTTTCCATAATATAATTTTTTAAGTAGTTATTTGCCATTCATCTTTTTTTTTTAATATTTATTTTATTTCTTTGGCTTGTGCTGGGGTCTTAGTTGCAGCATGCAGGTTCTTTAGCTGCAGCGTGTGGAATCTAGTTCCCTAAGGATCAAACATGAGCCCCCTACACTGGGATCTCGGAATCTTAGCCACCAGGGAAGTCCCTAGTTCATCTTTAATCCAAACTCTTCATGGATACAGGTTTAAAGAGTGCATGATCACTAGAAGAGGGAGGTACGCTTTCTTTAGATATTTTGTAGATATTTATTTTAATTTGTGTATTTTCCACTGCCAAACACTGTTACTAAAAAAAAAAGTATATGTTAGCATTTAGTAATCTTTGTGTTAAAGACTTGGTTTTAGATACTTACTAAGTAGGCTAAGGCTCAATTTGGCTTTAATTATTAGTGGTAGATATCAGAAGTTTGGACAAAAGGGTTATTATAAAAGTTTTAGTAACTTTTAAATGAGATAGAAATTTCTTAACTTAATCAAGAGAGAATTACTCCAATACAAAATAAAAAGTTAAAAAAATTAAGAGAATCACAAGGATGTACAGCACAAGGAATAAAGTCAATAGAGTATATACAGGTTATTAAAAAGATAAGTGGAATATAACCATTAAATGTTGTTAACCACAAGTGTTGTACACTGAAAACATAATTTTACACAGTTTAAAAGAGAATTACATATTTACATTTCTTACTGAGATTTTTATACCAAATCCAAATGCTTTGTCTGAAGTCTTGGTTTAAATTTTCAGATGGATTTAATGCCTTTTATTAACAAAGCTGGCTGTGAATGTCTTAATGAAAGTGATGAGCATGGATTTGACAACTGTTTACGAAAAGACATGACCTTCTTGGAATCTGATTGTGATGAACAGGTAACTGAATGCTTAGGGCTTGTAGAGATTATCAGTATTTGTGCCCACACATGCCTCCATCTCATGGTTTCATGTCTCTCCTTTCCAGATGATCACTTTTTTCTTCCTTTTTATAACTTCACCTCTGTCCTCTGACCCTGCCAACTCACCCCCTTTCTTTGTTTATGCCAGCTGCACTTCGGAGAATCATAGAACTCTTGGGTTGTCTGGAAGGCTGGATTCAGCCTTCAATGTCCTTGAGTCCTTTTGCTCATCCTTCTTGACCTGCCTTCATACTTTGTACCCACCTAAGTGAGACTTAATTAGATGAGCACTCCTTTCATGTCTCGTCCTCACTCCCAGTGTAAACCTACTGTATTTCCCTGTATTTTCTTGCAGTTTTGTCACAGAGAAAGTAGGATAGTGTAGTTCTGCCTTGATCATGCCATCTTTGTCTTCATCTTGCCTGTTATTTAAAATTTTATTTTCTGAAAATTTTTTTTCTTAAATAATTACTATACCATTGTCTGCTTTGTCCCCATTCCAGTATATCTTTTATATGTTCACAAAAGTTATTTCTGTAAAATATAAATCATATTTATATTTTGATTTCTTAAAAGAGTTAAATGATTCTTCAGTGGCTTCAGGAAAAGGATGTCATATGCTTACTGACTTTATCTACTTCTAGCTTTCTACTCTCATATCCTCTTCACCTGTGGTTCAGGTCCCTAAATGGGTCATGTTTATTTCCTGACACCCAAATACAGGTCAACTATTAAAAGTACTTACATAACTAAAGAGAGTAGTCTTAAGTACTTTCTTAAGCAAATAGACCACAGTGATTTGAAATAAATCTAAATCCCATTTTCCTTTGCTCCAACCAAAACTACCTTATTGCTTGAAAATACCGTTACATTTTGCGCCTTGTGAATGGTGCCCTAAGCGTAATGTGGTGATGTGTATCAGAAGGGCTGGCTACAGGTTCCCTGAAGTCTTCTTCCTTGAGGAAACCTTCCTTCTAGACTGGAAGTATAGGCCTTCATCAGACAGAGTTTTGGCTGGAAAGAAGATTGAGTGAATGAATCAGAGAGAGGCATTTCAGCAGTTCTGTATTTCAGTTCCTTGGGTGGCTTTCCAGGTTCAGTGAGTCAGATTCATTTAGGATGGAGGTTTGGAGGTTACTAATAGAGCTGTGAATCCTGTTCTGTTGAGTTTTGAATCAGATAGAGTCCATTTGATACCTAGGCTCTCCACATAACCTGTGTGCATTGTCTCCAGATTGTCAAGTGACCATGGGTAGATGCATCCACAGATAAACTGTTTCAGAAAATATTAAGGTTCATATGTTGAAACCCATAGTTTAAGTTTTAATTTGGGGGTTTTGTTTAATTTTTTGTGGGGGGGAAAGTGGATTGTTGTCAGTTTTTAGGTCATGAGGCTTTAGGTTCTTAACATATAATTTTAATTCTGTTAAATTTTGTTATTCTTTTATAAAAATAATAGATTTTTGTATTTCTCAAATGTCAAACTAATCAAGTTACTTTCAGCTTACTGATATTCTGTATTACATTGGTTTTGTTAGATGAATTAAATTTTCTCTGCTTCTTAATTATTTTAATTCTCCTTAGCTGTATGAGTTACTTACTTAAGATGTTTAACAGCCCTTTAAAAATGAGACAATTATTTTCTTCACAGCTTCTTATTACTGTGGCATTCAATCAGCCTGTTAAGCTTTATTCAATGAAATTTCAAGGGCCAGATAATGGTGAGTAATGGGCAGCTTTTCTTTAACTTTCTGCTCTATAGAACTGCTGGCAAATATTTACAACTTTTCTTTGTTTTAAATTGATGTATAGTTAATGTACAGGAGTATGTAAGTT
Source organism: Hydropotes inermis (assembly GCA_020226075.1). Taxonomy (NCBI): domain Eukaryota; kingdom Metazoa; phylum Chordata; class Mammalia; order Artiodactyla; family Cervidae; genus Hydropotes; species Hydropotes inermis. The sequence goes on from CM035291.1 coordinate 5,833,650, forward strand.
TCAGGTGTACAACATAGTGATTTACAGTTTTTAAGGATTATACTCCATTTACAGTTATTCTAAAATATTGGCTGTATTCCCTTTGTGTATCCTTGTAGCTTATTTATTTTATGCATAGTTGTTTGTACGTCTTAATTCCCTACCCCTATCTCGCTTGTCCCCTTCCCCTCTTCCCTCCTAGTGACTAGTTTGTTTTCTTTATTTGTGAGTCTGTTTCATTTTGTTAGGCTCACTAGTTTGCTTTATTTTTTATTTTTTTTTATGGTTTTTTTTTATGCACTTTATTTTTTAGATTCCACATAATAAGTGATACCATGCAGTATTTGTCTCTGTCTGCCTCACTTGTCCCACTTAGCGTGATATCCTCCTAGTCCATCCATGTTGCTGCAAATGGCAAGATTTCATTCCATTTTATGGTTGAGTAGTGTTCCATTGCATATGTTTATATACTCCATCTTCTTTGTCCATTCTATTACTGGTCCCATAGGTTAAATAAATAGAGGTAGAGATCTCTTGTTTTGGGAAAGAGTGAAATTGTTCTTCGAACAAAGCAATGACAAATAGTGTAAAAATTATTGGGTCAAAAGTAATTTAAAAAAAACTCATCATTTTTCCTCTTCATCTGAAAACAAGGGAGCCCTTTCTTCCAACCAAGAGTTCTAGGTTTGAGGTAGCTGTTTTTCAGGGTGGGAACTGGGGGAGACTTATTTCACATTCTTCCTGTTACAGGTGATAAGACTAAGGCCCTAGATCTTCCTCTGTGTGTGCTAATTAAAGTTGCATCTTCTTTATACATATTATGATGCTGTAAGCATGATTTTGTTCAATAAAAAGTTGTTCTTACTCACCACCACCCCCTTTTTTCTGTTTCTTTTCTGTTTTTTTTTTTTTGTTTTTTGTTTTTTTGGCTGCTGAGGGTGGACATGGGAGAGGGCCTGAGGTGGGGAGTAGGGACTAGGATTTGTTGTTGTTTTCTTAGTTGATTGGGAAAAACAGTGCCCTGTTTATCAGATAGCATTCCGTTAAGTCATTTACTATTCTAAGTTTCCATGGGTTAATGATTTTTTCACTAATAAAATTGTTAATTTATTCTGAAAATAAAAAGTATTTTTAAAAACAAATGCCATAGTAATGAGTATGTAAGCCGTGTGGCTATGGTAAGATTCTTCAGTCAGGCACAGAATGCTGGTCTGAAGCTACAGACTTAAGACATTCTACAGTGTAATTTTAGCACTGAGCACAGCCTAATCCCTATGACAAAATCTGGCAGTTTGTGTAGTTAATTTCCTCTGGCTAAATATTGTCACCAATAATGCTTTTCTCCTAAATAACAAAAGGTGCCAGTTGATGGCAACTGCAAGACTCAGCTCGATGTTTCTTTTACGACACTTACCATCCTGCCTGTGTGTCAGACTCTACTGCTGCCTTGCCAGTACCTCCTCTTGGGGGCTGTGCATTCCTCTCTGCCTGTCTCCTACAGTTGAGGGCAGGAACTCTGTGTGTATGTGTGCATGTGCGTGTGTGTTTTAATCTACTATTCCTAGTAGTTAGTGTAGTTTTAGCAGAAAACTACACAAGAATATACCACTAAATGTCTGTTGAGAGAGGAGGAGCATGGCTATGAAAATACTCAGACGTTCTTAAAATTTCTAAAGATAGAGGTAGGTATGTGCATATGTGGGCATATCTGTATAGAGTGAACGTAATGATAAAGATGACAAAGTATTATATGTTTGATGTTGGCACTTAATTTTATTCTATCGTTCTATAGGTCAGGGTCCTAAATACGTAAAAATTTTTATCAATCTACCACGATCTATGGATTTTGAAGAGGCAGAAAGAAGTGAGCCAACTCAAGCTCTGGAACTAACAGAGGATGATATTAAAGAAGATGGTATTGTCCCTCTTCGTTACGTTAAGTTTCAGAACGTTAACAGTGTAACTGTAAGTAGTGTTTCATTCAGATGTATGCAGCGGGTTGGGGGTGACAGTTCATGCCATCTTCAGTGTCCTAGCTGTTTCAGGTTATCCTTAAAAATGGTTAATTGTCCATTTGGTTTGAAATGCATAAAAATGTCTAATGAGCTAATTAAATTTTCTTCTTTTTAATTCATCTGTGTGCCCTAAAAAGGAAGGTGGATTTTTTTTGTAGGTTTCTCAAATACATATATATATGACATGTATATGCCAACTTTTGTTAAAAGTTTATTCTAGAACACTTATTCTTAAACCAGATACTTATTCTTCCTTCGTACCTGGTAATGAGTGAGGATACGTTTCTAAAATCCAATTTACTTTTGATTCATGCAGTGGCCATGGTATCAGTAAAAATTGACTTTTTAAAAACATAATTTTGTGTTATCTTAATTTACATTATGAAATCAGCAGCTTTTTAGCAGTTACTAATTGCTTTTTGAATTCTAGTATTAAACCCAGCACGTGATTCTAAACCACCTGTCGTTCCATTCCGTCAGAGCAGGGTTTGGGAGGGTTAGAGCAGAAGGCTGAGAAGGAGGAGCTGGAAACAGCAGAGTCACCTGAGAACAGGGCATGCCAAAGGAGCGTAATTTCTTTGTGCCGGTGGATTCTGGTTTTTGTAAATTAGAAGAATGCTAAAGCTGTGTTCATTTTGGGAAGTTTTCAGTGAAATTTCACAGAATATACTTACAATCCTTAGATAAAGGATTATATTGAGTTTTGAGTAGAAGTATTTTACCCAGAGTAAATTAAAGAAAATGGTTCTATCAAACTGCAACACTGGTTATGAAATATTTTCTTGACTTTATTCATTTGTAACGTATTTACTTGTAACATTTATTTGTAACATATTTATAAATATTTGTTACATATTTGTAAGAGGTTTATTTGTAGCATTCAGTTAATAACACCTGTTGCTTTATGTAGTGATGGGAGGAAGGCTTTTGTTTATTAGAAAAAGCCCTTTAAACCCAGAGATCCTAATATAATCTCTTCTGTCTTTGAGAATCATTGAACATACTTTGTGATAGGTTCCTAGTCTTTACTGTGTCCTATTAAAATCATACTTTTAAACTCATAATTTTAGTCAGTGACTTAAATTCGGACACACAAAGCACACCTGTCACTTTTTTGATGATAAAGTTGAAATCGAAATGACAGTTTTGATCAGAAAGTCTAAGAAAAATAAGTATATGAATTTTTAAAAGCAGTAAATATAAACTGTTGTGCTTAGATTAAAAAAGCATTGCAGATATAGAGAACTAGTTTAATAGTCTCCTCATTATGGACTTGAAGTTTTTAATTGGTAAGCTCAATTCGAGATGAACCTGCGGTTGCCTGAAAAAACAACAGAACTGATTTTCATCTGAAAACGGAAAAAGAAGGGCGCCCAGATCAAGAGAGGCAGTGTTGTTAAGTGGGCCGCATCTAGAGTGTTATTTTTAAAATGGAGCAAATTTAAATCATCCAGTGTATTGAAAAAGGACCTGTGAATAAAGTGTCTGTCCCCTAACATGCTGAGGGAAATTTTCAAGTAGAAAGCATAAAAGGAGCGAGCTCAGTGAAACGTGCGGGGCACAGGGTGGGCTCCCAGGTGGGCAGAGGGCGAAGAATCCGCAGTGCAGGAAGCACCGGTTTGGTCCTAGGTTGGAAGGATCTCCCGGAGGAGGACACGGCTACCCGCGCCCACGTGCAGCGCGCAGTGCAGTGTTAGGGCTGATTCCCACTGCCCTCTTTTCTTTTAACATTTTAGGGAGTACAATGAATGATGGAGTATCAGAAAGAATATAACTGCCGAGACTTTCCTCAGTAAAAAATTACAATTTTAGTAAAATTTCAGTAGCATTCTGCCTGCTGTAATCTTGAGTTTCATGCTCTTTCAGTAGTCTCTGTAAATACTTTAATTTTGACCCTTCAACATTGTCATGCCAAATCATGCAGAGCTTACATATGTAAGTATCCTGCCATGATCCCCCTGGGACAGGGTAAGAACAGTTGAGCAGACACTAGAATTAATGATGCTATAGGAATCCTAGTGTAAATGTAATTTGGATTAATCCTTATAAAGAATGGAAGGTATTTTTATTAACAATCTAAGAAAATTGATTTAATGAGCATGTTTATCAAAAAAGAAGTGTAATCGTTAATGGTAAAATTCTTTGTGTGTGTAGATATTTGTTCAGTCCAATCAAGGTGAAGAAGAAACAACAAGAATTTCATATTTTACTTTTATTGGGACTCCAGTCCAGGCAACAAATATGAATGACTTCAAACGAGTAAGTTTGTTTAAATGATATCTAGGAGAAGTAAAAATAGTAATTTTAAAGAAATAATTTTAAAATGATAAAAATCATATTATGTCATGAAATTTTATAAGGATAAACAGAACAGTAGGGCCTTCTAATCACATTTTTAGATTTCTTAATAAGAAATCTCTAATAAAGATAAGTGTCATTGACACAGTGTCTGTTAATGTACGGCATCCAAATAAGAAAGTATAAATTATTGTTTTGTTATAGCAGGTAGTTAGGGATAGTGAAAATTGGAGTACATTAGGTCATTATTAGTGAATTTTTAAGAACTTTTCTTGCTTATGTTAAGATTTTGATTATCATTGTTTCTGATGAAAACATATTTAAAATGACAGTGATTTTAACCAAGAAGAATGGGCTCCTTTACTTCACTGAGATGCTTTCAAGCCATGTCTTTGTGCTGAAGAACACATTTCAGCAAATAACCCTTCAGTGAACAGGCATATGTGTTCAGTGGCTTTTTTGGTTTGGTTTTTGTTTTTGAGGACATACTCCTAAGGTTTGCATAAGAATTTATGTTACCATGGGACCTTTAGAAATAAGAACATTGTTTGATTCTTAGAACTACTCCTAACTGGTAACAGTTCCTGAGGATGACTCTTAAAATATACAGCCACAGAGCATAGACGTGCCATCAAGAGCTTGGTCAGTACAGAACCAGCTGCTGTGCACAGACGGAGTGTGTAGCAGCACAGGAGATGGAGATGCCGCAGTGTTCCCGATGGCTGCATCCGGCAGGTGCTCTAGAACTTGGGGTGACTACTAAGAGAGGAGGTATTTCCCCAGGGCCGCCAGTGTGTGGCGGAAGAGGCACCTGGTTTACCAGTTTAGACCCCTGTTTGGGGAATGGAAGCCATGGAACACCCAGAAAACTCATTCTTTTTGGTGAGGTTTAATTTTAATTCAATTGCAGGAAAATAAAATTTTATAACAGTGGATGAACTTATAAAACTGGACGCTGACAGTAGATATTTTAACATCATTTTCCAACTGCTGTCTTCCTGTCTCACAGCGTAGTTAACTTTTGGGAGCTGTAGGAACAGTTTTGCTCTTAGACCTGTCATGTGGGATGTTTGACATACGAATAATGACAGGTCAGAAGAAGCAGAGATTAAACATCTACGTTTTTATGATACGAAATGTGCTGCACTGGGAAACCGTGTGAGCAACAAAGACGTTTTGGCTGCCTGCTTTGCTCCTTTGCTTGTTTGAGTCAGATGCCTTTGGGTTTGGCTTTAACTGTGCCTTGCATAGTTTGCTTCTAGTGCAATTCTTTGCTAAGATCACTTACTCTGAATCCCATTATTTCCTCATACTGTTAACTCGACTCTGGTTTCCTGCTTCTCACCTCAGCTTATGCTTCTTGATTTCCATGTTTCCTCCAGGTAACCCCTACTCTTACTTATCTTCTTACCAGCCTGCCATCCAGTTACAGTTTTTCTAGTGTACATCAATAATTGCCCATCTCAGGATGCCTGTGCCTCTTTGCTTTTAGCACCCCCTCTCCTGTCCCTGGCACTTGCCTGGTGGCTCAGTGGGAAAGAGTCCACCTGCCAGTGCAAGAGACGCGGGTTCCATCCCCGGCTCAGGACGATGCCCAAAGGAGGGAATGGCAGCCCTCGCCAGTGTTCTTGCCCGGGAAGTCCCATGGACAAAGGTAGCCGGTGGCTACCGTCCATGGGGTCGCAAAAGAGTCTGACATTGATGTAGCAACTAAGCAAGAGTTCACATCTCTTCTAGCCTGTTCTCTCTCTTTTTTGACCACCAGACTACCTTTTTTGACTGTGTTTAGGATAGTAGGGGTGTTTTTCTTTTCTTCTTTGAGAGTGTTTGTGTTCATTCTATAGTACTGTGTGTTTAACTAGGTACTTTTTTTTTTTTTTAACCTTATTGAAAATCATTGTAGAATAGTAGTTCTCAAAACTTCATGGTCCCAGGGTGCCTTTACACTGGTAAAGATTGTTGTGGGCCAGTATTTATCTAATACTTACCATCTCAGAAGCTAAAACTGGGAAATTTAAACAATATTTATTTACTTACAAATAATAAAATTATTGTGTTAGCACAAGTGATTTTTTAAATTAAAATACTTATTTTCTAAAACAAAAACCAATTTTGTAAGAAGAAGAACATTGTTTTTACATTTTGACAAATTGTATACAGTTAGCTTAGTAGAATCCTCTCATTCTCACATTTGCTTCTGCATTCAATCAGTTTTGCTATCATAAGTCATGTAGCCTCTGGAAAACTTCATTGTCCATTGTGAGACAATGAGAGTTAAAGAGGCAAATAACAATTTATTTAGTGCTATTATGAAAGCACTTTTAACCTTGGAAAACTCCCTGAGTGGGTTTCAAGGTCACCCAGCTTGGATCACACAGAACTGCTGCAAGAATTATGTTAACAGTGTAATGGACTTCCTTCTTGGTGTTCTGGACTTCTCAATCCTTTGCTTTTATAATGTCTGGTAAATTTTAATTGTTTGAATGATTTTCTTATGTATATTAATGTTACATATTCTTCCAGTAGTTTCTGAATGAGATTGCTCTGCTTGTCTCCTTCATTGTCCTGTAGTGTTATTTCTGAAAAGTAAGCGAATATTTTAGTAGTTTTCATATTGTGCTAACCCAGCAACTTTAGGAAAGCTGCAGTTAAAAAGCTAGTTTATGTTTAACTGAAATTGGCCTTATTGAGAGTCACTTATTAGCAATCAGTGAGTTTGGATTCTAGTAAAGGAAATAATAGATCCGTGCTCTGATCCTTGTAGTCCCTGTGGTACTGTGTTATGTGTAGTCATAATCTCTGATAGTAACAAGTTTATATTGTTAAAGGGTAATGCCCTAACGTTTGGAATGCTAACCAATATGAATCAAAGCTTAGTTCAAGGCAACAGTAGGCACTCTAGGTAGAATGGAAAACAGGAACCCTGGGCCTGGAAGTGAGATGGTCCAAGTCCTTCATTCAAGGAGAAGTCAAGGGTGGCACTTTCTCTTTACTTATTTAGTCAATTTGACTTTTAAAGGCATTGCAGACAGTAATGAGAATTTAAAATTTCAGTATAGATTTGGCATGTGTTTTATCAGCACAGAGGAAAGTTCCAGCACCTCTTTGTGTAGTGAAGATAATTGTATAAAATGACTTTAATGAATGATAAAACAGAATTATGTAGCATTTTCAGTTTCTGTTTTTATGTTGCATGAGTTCCTAGTTAATTTTAGTTCTCAGAATGTCATTGATCTTCTCCTTATGTTATTAAGATGACAGAAGCTAGGGTAATGCTGTTGAATCTTGGTTGTGGATGGAAGTCTTTAGACCACCTCGCATACTCTTACAGTTTTAGAAGGTCATACTTGTCAGATTTGGGAGACTAGAACATACCTTCCATTTTTCTGTTTTTGGCTCATAAGAGGCATTGTGCCCAGATTATAATATATACTTAGGCTATCTGTTGTAGTAAATGTGTTCTTTATGTTGCAGCATGAAAAAAGCTTGCCATTTTAATTGAAAGTAGATGTTTTCTTTGCAAAAATATGCTTTTCACATGGTTTGCTTTATTTTAATACAAAAGTAATATAAGTATTCAAAACTGAGCAAAAGTGAAGGGGCTTCTGCTTCTTAGGGAATGAGGTGCATGTGAAAAGCAAAGCAGATTTTCTATCACGGTAATAAAAATAGACTTTTCTTAACTGGCCGTTCACCGTACCAGCTATTTTTGTAACATTTTTGTCTGTTTATTTTTCAGCTTTTTTAATCCAACTCAAATGAACTAAAAACAGAAGATTTTTAAAAATGAAGTAATATAAAGATTGACCTTATCTCGCTGTACCCCCCTCCTTGCTTCTCTGCTCATCTAGCACCTGTCTGCCCTCACCCTTCTCACGTTCTCGCCATTGCTGGGGCAAGACCTCTACAGCTTCTGTCATCTGGATCAGCCCTCTTGTTACCTAGATTGCCTCAACCATCTCTGTCTTCAAATCTCATTCTAGTCAATGTTTCTCAGTTGGCCTTTTGTTTGAGTTTTTGTTCTGATCTTGCAACTAGGTGCTTTCGTTACCGTACCAGATTGCGCACCCAACTTTTTTTTTTCTTTTTTTACTTTCTCTTGTCTCATTTAATTTTGTACTACATTTTGAGAAATAATATTGCAGTTAAACTTATATTGTCATGAATATTTTTAGATTTAAATAGTTGGGTAATGTTTCAATTCAATCTAAAATTTTTATTTTTTAGGAACAATAGAATTTTGGAAATCAAATATGAGCAGTTTCACCAAGTTCTTTTATATTAGAGCTAGTGTAATATATTGATTAGGCTGAAATTGAGAGGTATAGGTTTTCTCATTGGAACTGTAGCCCTAGAATCTTTTTGCTGATTAATTGTGGGCCTGTCCTCTGCTTTGCCAACACAAGTGAGTTCAAGGCCAGTTGAAAGACTTATGGACTGAAAGTCAGGCTGGGTTAAAATATTAACGTAGAAGATCAATGGACTCTTCACTGAATAAATATTTTTGACACCTAGTTTTGATGTACCAAAATTTTTGTCGGAGGTGTAATATAAAGACTTAAAAATGAATAAAAGAGCTTTACTGTTGGGATGAGAAGCTCCATACTGGAATGCTGAATTTCTTCTTTTTTCCAGAGAATACACATTGGCAAGTTGAGAGTTATCAGCCTGTGAAACAGTATGCAGATTCGTGTCTTCTATTGTATCACATCTGCTAAAATGTTAATTTTTAATATTAATTGTTTTTGTTTTCTTTTGCTTAATCTAATAGCTCTGTGTTTGTGTGTTCCCAAGTGATACAGTGATCAACAGTGCTGTGGGTGCTTATCTGCTTCAATTCATTTGTGGTACAAATAGCACCCCCGCCCCTCTTTCTTAGCAAAGACGCCCCTCCCACCCCGGCTCTCAAAATCTGAACTGCTTACCTTCATCCACATGCTCTTTTATGAGACTGTCTTCTGTATCTTTTTTTGGCTTTTTGGACTTTGTAACACGTGGTTTCCTTGGATTAAAGAGGAGTTATTTTAAAGCAATAAAAGTATTTTTCCTCAAGATGGGGAAAACAGCATTTCTTGCAGTATGTGATTAGGAATTCAGTAGAATGGGTTTTTAATCATCTTTTCCCATGAATGACATTGACCCAGCCAAGTTCTGTTTTAGACCAGATTTGTACTGAAGATCTTTGTGAGTTTTGCTTGATTCAGACACTGCCTTTTGGACCAGAGTCAATTTAAAATATGAAAATTATATTTATAAATGTACATATCAGTTTTGTTATATGTAAATATATGTCAGTGGCTTGCAAGTAGATTTCCTTAGAGACATTTCTGTCATGAGAATACATTATTATGAACTTTAGATTTAAAGTAAATTGTTTGATTAGAATGTAGTTTTAGAACCTTCCCATAGAGGCTTTGTTTTCTAGAACTGTTGTTAGAAATCAGATATATTCATTATAGTTTTATGCTGCCACATTGATAGCAACCTAGGACATTTTTTAAACCTTCCCATGGAAAATTTTTCTAATCATTGACTGAACCTAGATTTATTCCTTATATTTTAGTAGTATATTTTAGTAACCAGGATTTAAAAAAAATAGAAACTAGGCAAAATTAGTAATTTTTAATCTGTTTTCATTGCGTGTATACATATTAATAGAAAAGTCTAGAAACCTGTTACCTTGGGCATGAAGACATAAGTTTAGCATACTCTTTTAATTCTATATTATTTTGTGATCAACATTTGATATCTAATTGCCTAAAAATAGTATGCCAAATATGTTTCACTTATGTGGCATCATCTTTTTATTAACTTCTCTAAACTGTCAACGTTGTTTTGAAAAGTTGCATTACTTTTTCTTAAAACAGTGTGAAATACCAAAAATAGCCTGCATGTATTTTAGTTTTAATTTCTAGAGGCTGGGAAGGGAGGGAGGCTCACAGTTTGCTTCAATAATGACGATACACTGCATGCCAAAGAAATGCAAATATAAAAATTAATATAGGTTTTAAAAATGATAACATTAGTATTTTGAAAATAATTCATATTTCTGGATCAATAAGAGGTATATATAAAGTTATTTTTGTTCTTCCTAGGTAGTTGGCAAAAAAGGAGAAAGCCACTAAAGGTACAAAAGACACTGGAAGACCATACTGCAATCAGATCTACAGCTCCTGGATAATTGCTTGATTCTCGCCAGAGACTTTCAATATTTCATTCATTGCCATTACCAATAAATCATTGCTTTTGTTCAGATGGTATCACTAGTGTTTCTGTTGTAACCTTAATACATGCAGTTGTAAATAAAAGTAACTACTTTTGCCAAGCTCAATTTTTGTTGTTCTAAATAAGTATTTTCTCTTTCCATTTATGTGAAAATTGGACATCTTCTGATTTTAGCAGAGACTTCAGTGTCTGATAGCGTATTGATCAAAAGCCTGTTTCTCTCTTTAGAGGAGCAGAACTGTTTTAGGATCTAAGGAGTGTATGTGTGTTCATGTGCACACACAGCAAGTGATTTTGACAAGTGGGCTTGGAAGAGCTAACTATGTTCAGACTCATAGGTTTATTAAATAGCAGTTAGGCATCTGGGCTATAGAAAACACCCAAATTATAAACCACCAGAAATAAATAAGTTTAATGAGACTTAGCTGTTCCCACCTCAGACTGTTAGTGGGACCACAGATTTGATACCCTTTTGGATAAACTTAAAATTTGAGTCATCTTTATCAACATATGTTGAAAGGTATGTTGAAAATATATGTTGAATCCAACAGTAGGGAAAAATAAAGTACTGTGAATTCATGAAGCAGGGGGGATTGATATCTTTTAATGAAGAATTTATTACTTTAACTACCAAATGATGCAGTGTAATATACAGAGAACTTGTTTAACGTTGAAAATGAATTGGCCACGTGTATGTTTAAAAGGTCTTTCACAAAAGGCTGGCAAAGCCATCTGTTCCGTATGACTTAAAAATCTTAAACTAATCTAGAAAGGATTAATAAATTTAATCTTAAAATTTTTCTATTTTAAAGCTAAAATTTGATTTTTAAATTTCTCTGAGTATTTTAAAAATGTCAGTGTTTGAAGAGTATATAAGACTTAATTTTGATTCAATTAATAGTAGATTTGAGGGCCTGTTTGTCTAGGACTGTGATCAAGATACTGATTTGCCTTTGAGACACCAATGTATTTATACATGTTTCTGAAAAAAAAAATCGTGTCAAAGTTTTTGTGGTAGTCACTTTCTGAAACCCTAGAGTCACTAAGTAATGTTTAGTTTTCTTTGTATGAAAGCACATTAGCTGGTCTGTGGTGATGTCTACATAGTTCATGTATTTCCTGATTATGTTGCCTTGGATCAAATGGAAACAGGAGGGCAAGAAGTAAAATAAATAAAAGTTTATAAAACACTCCTTAATAGAGACCATCTCAGATTAATCACGTCTGGAATTAAGGGTGAGATTAATATCAGAAGTTTTGTTTTACATTTTGTACATTTAACAAAATCTCTTCGGGTAATTGTTAAAAGTGCCTCACCTTAAGTATTGCTGACCTCATCTTATTTATACTTTTCAATTTGAAAGTCCAGTGAAAATAACTTCATATTTGTAAAGGATTGGACATCAGATTTATATTGTTTATGTGAATTTTCTATTAGTTGATTGCATAATACAAACATTTCATAATTATTCAAATTGTAAACAGTGAGAAATGAATGTTTATAGGTAACTGTAACATGTTTCACTACAGGAAGTTTTACAAATAAACATGCATAGTTGACATAATTTAAATTACCAATCTGAAATGCTGATGTTTCTCCTAAAACTGTGTGTGTATACACACACACACACATATATACATTTGTATATGTGACACTGAATTTTTCAAATGAATAGGAAGAGCATTTAAGAAATGTAACCCTAGTTACTGTAACTGAAGCCATCCATAGCTAGTATTTTCTTGAAAACGGGCAATAGGTTCATTCTTTGTCAGACATAGCAAAAACCAAAACCACAAACAACTCACAAAACTTTCCTCTTGATTTCACTGACATTTTGCATCAGGATGCATTGTCTGGTATAATGAGATATAGCCTATCTGTGATAGAAACCAAAATATTTCAGTGCCGAGTCTTTGTCACCCTGAGGCTGAGGGCAGAAGTGCAGACAGGCTACCATACTCATGCCTGTGGCAGACATTTATGGTCCATTTTGATCAGATTTTCCCCGAGGATGGCATTGTGTTCTAGCAACTACTTAATCTGTGAGTTGAAAACTCTGCTATCTATGTCTCAAGGCTGGAGGGTGTATACTACATACTGAAGGAAAACTGAGGAATATTGTGTTCACTTAGATCTAACACTGCATTTTTAGAAGTGGAAGTCTGTATTTTAGAAAGTTTGCCAAACACACATTGTGTTTTGTAATATTCATCTAGCATGTTTGTTAGGTAAGTGATTTTAACATACAAATATTTTATTCCTTCACTAAGTCTATTGCCTATGGCAGAATATTGATGTCATCTTAAGCATCTTTTCACTTCAGATTGTTTTTAGATTTTTTTATTTTTTAAAATGTATTTTTAAAATTTTTATCGACATATAGTTGATCTATAATGTGTTAGTTTTAGGTGTATAACAGGGTATCAGTTATGCATATATCCATTCTTTTTATTATTTTTTTAGATTTCTTCTTAATGTGGGCCATTTTTTCAGTCTTGATTGAATTTTTTACAGTGTTGCTTCCATTTTACATTTTGGTTTTTTGCCCCAGAGGCATGTGGGATCCTAGCTCCCTGCCAGAGATGGGGATTGAAGCCACACCCGCTGCATTGGAAGGCCAAGTCTTAAACACCAGACTGCCTGAGAAGTTCCCACTTTCAGATTCTTTTCACATACAGGCCATTATGGAGTATTGAGTTACCTGTGCTGTATAATAGGTCATTAGTTATCTGTTTACAGTAGTGTGTATACGTCAAGCTCAATCTCCCAACTTAACCCCCTTTCCCTTTATCCCCCCCCCCCCCTGTAAATGTGACATCCGTTTTCTGCATTGTTTTATTTTTAGATCAGTACTTTTAAAAAATACGCCCTACCTTGATAAGATTAAGTGGGCAGAGTGGTGATTTTACAGGTTAATAAGATTACTTTTAAATTGGTCCATGCCAAATTAAGAATTGGAGAAGGTGGAACTAGGCCCATAAGATTACTTTATTATTTGTATATTCTACTAAAATTGTACACAGCTTGGAATAATATTAAAATCCCTATTATTACCCCAAACCTGCTAGGGTATTTCTCTGAGGAAGTTTTATTTACAAATTTTATAAATTGAACAGGCCAGATTTATTTGTGAAGCATGATTCACTGCTTCTACTGGGATGTGCATTTGAGATACTGACACTGGCTACTCGGGAGCAGGGTCCTTGAAGTTTGACTCTGCCCCTCCTCCTTGTAAGCTGTGTCATGTTGAGCAAGTAGTTTAGGAGCTTTAGTTTCCTCTTTGAGTAAAAATGGGTCAAAACATTACTTCTTAGGCTTGTTAGGAAGATGAAATGTGTGTCAGTTCGATCTGGAACAAGGACAAGGCGTGGTCTTCCCTACCCTGTACCTCCATCCTCGGTCTTTGCTAAGCAGGTGCAGCAGCCTCCTTACTGTCTCCTTGCCTCTGACCTGGCGTCCACCACGTGTCCTCCACACGCCTGCTAGTCTGCCTGTGGAATTCTTCCCGTGGGCCCTCCCCAGCCTTCCCTATCCCCCGATGCCCACCCGCTTCCCCTTGGTGATGCACCTTACTAGCAGTTACCAGAATGTGCTCTGATAACTGATGCATGCCTCTGACCTAATTTGTTCCCCTGACCAGTTCCTGCTTGTCTGTAAGGCTTAGCACAAGAGAAACGGGAAGAAGCTAGTGCTGGTGATGTATGCCTCCTCTGCTGCGTAGCACCTGTGGCCACGTCTTCCTGGTCCAGAGCAGGAAGTAGTTAATTATTAGTAGTCTTATTTACAGGCTTATGAGCCGTAATGCAAGGACTTGTCCCTAGTGCCAAACTAAAGTTGCTTTGATCTCTGTCATCAATAACTGGACAAATTCTCAGTTTCCAAGAGGAGGTGCTTGAGGTAAACCTGAGAGACTGTAGGAATTTGCACTTTAGCAAGGTAAGGAAGGGAATTTAGCAGAAGTAAGGAACTGTGGTGCTGAACAAAGTCCCCTGGACAGCCAGAAGATCAAACCAGTCAATCTTAAGGGAAATCAACCCAGAATACTCGTTGGAAGGACTGATGGTGAAGCTGAAGCTCCAGTATTTTGGTCACTTGATGTGACTCATTGGAAAAGTCCCCAATGCTGGGAAAGATTGAGGGCAGAAGGAGAAGAGGGCATCAGAGGATGAGATGGCTGGATGGCATCACCAACGCAGTGGACATGAACTTGGGCAAATTTGGGGAGATCGGTGGGGAACAGGGGGGCCTGCTGTGTCCATGGGGTTGCAAAGAGTCGGACACAACCGGGCGACTGAACAAGGAATAAACGCGTGCTGTGTACATAAAAGGACTGAGATGAGGGAGGAGGTGAAGCTGGAAGAGCAAGAAGAAACCATAGCAGGAAGCTCCTCTTGTGAAAGAGATCAGGCTGTCAATCCTTTATGGGAGGAGGGAAGAAGAGAGAGGAGTTCACAGTGACTTGAACACATGGAGTAAGAAGACTGATTCTTAGGAAAAAGCAAGTTGGGGAGGGAAGAGAAATACAGCTTGGGGTACAACATTGCCTTGAGCAATAGATGCTATTTTCTTGGATTTCATGTGGAAATGTCTATTAGGTACATTGAGTGTGTAACCGATCCCTGGTCCAGCTGCTCTCCGCTCAACAGCTGATAAAGAGGCCAGGACCCTGCAATGGCAAGTTTGTTTTGATGCCAGCAACCAGGGGTGGTGGGGGAACACCTGTCCAAAGGCCAACTCCCCCGCCACGGACAGTCAGTGGGCACGAGATTTTCTAGGCTGAAGGAGGGGGCTACAGGCCGAAACAGTACAGTCAGCTCTGACAGTCATCCTGAAGTTGGTCATTGGTGATCTGACTGGCATCATCTTGATTAAATACAGTGAATCTTCAGTTCCAGCGTCCATTTGTTTCCATTTCTTGAGGCCAGCTCTCAAATTGTGGCAGCTTATACCATGGCTACAGTCTGGTCATCATGGCATTAATTTCTCCATTTGGTGGGAATTTCAATATCTCTAAGGCAGCTCCCAGGATGAGTTCAGTTCAGCCGCTCAGGCGTGTCCGACTCTGCGACCCCATGGACCGCAGCACGCCAGGCCTCCCTGTCCGTGACCAACTCCTGGAGTCCACCCCA